>VDFB02281492.1:475787541-476221106 GCA_007258455.2 Sequoia sempervirens
GGAAGCTCATCGGGATCCCAAATGTCTACTTAGTCAAGATTATGATAAAATGATAAAGCATAATATGGCGTATGTCAAAGGTCTTGCGAAACGACCTTTGTACACACAAGACTTTGGGTATAGATAGCCACCATGGAAGAACAACAAAAATTCCTGCACATGTAGAATACTCCTTCGCAAAATAATAAGGAAGAAACATGATCATTTCATCATAAAGGTTGAGGACATGGAAGGGGAAACCATAAAAGAGATGACACCACTTTTTTTAAATATGGTAAGCATGGCCACTACACCACAAAGTGTTGGTTAGACAAAAAGAAGAATTGTGCATTTTGTAGTAGTGAAGATCATGATTTATTTAACTGTGAAAGGGCACGACACTATTTTTAGAATGCCCCACCTAAATCTAAAAGTGATGAACTTCGAGGGGAAAATAGAGGGGCTAGGGTTATCAAAAAAATATTCTGCAAGGAGCCAAAAAAATGCCAAAAATTTGATGTTTGGACATTTGATACACCTACAAATGAAGATACCTCTAGGGAAGAATACATAGAATAAATGAAGCCCAAAGATAAGAAAAATACTGAAAAAATTTGCAGTACTCACCTGCCAAGGAACTGATACCACCAAAAATAAATAGAAAATAAATAAAGAAATCAATGAAGAATCAGATACATCATAAGACAATTTGAATACTTTTGGCTTACAAAACAACACGATAAAATAGTATAAAATATAAAATAATAATCACACAGTTCAACAAAGTGAAGAGATTAGTTATTTTTATAAGAAAAGGTTATCACACTAAAAGCACTTGCCTCATTGGAAAAACATAAAAAAATTGTTGGTAAAAATAGAGCAATTGGGTAAGTACTAGAATAAACAAACAAGCAAACAACCCCAAATCTCTAGAATCAACAATAATCGAGAGTGGAAAAATAGACCACTATTGATAACTGCACACCTTAATTATCACAAGATGAAACATATCATGGTAGACCTAGGTGAAAATATCAATATAATACTAGCAACAACATGGGAAAAACTAGGAAGGCCCAAATTAGCAAAAACTCCCTTCAATGTTAGCCTACCAGATAGGTCTGGTTTATAAACAATGGGAACCTAGAAGAATGTTGAATTCAATGTGCAAGGCCTAAAATTAATAGTAGACTTCAAGGTGGTGGAGATGAAAGAACCGTTCAATACATTTTGGGAACTACTAGGCCTCAAATGGTTTTTCAATGTAAATGGAATGATAGATTCTAGAAAAGAAGAAATCTCATTTGCAGATGATAATAAAGTCATCCATATCCCCATAGGAGAAGATGAAGATAATCAATACATAGAAGAAAAGGCCTTGAAATAAAAGGAAGAGGATGATACATGATTATTATACTCAATTTCTACATTACCTAACTTAGATATTGAAGAACAAAATAGTGAAGGGGAAATTGAGTTAGAAAGCAGTATTAGGAATATAGACAGTGAGGAGGTACTAAATATATGGATACAAGAAGAACCAAAGCGAACCTCATGAAAGTTATATGGGTTAAGAAGGGCTTTCAAGATACAAAGCCACCCAAAAAAATTACCACGTAAAATATCACAAATAAATATAATCCACCAACAAAAGCTAAAAACATAAGAAGTAACCTAGGTCCATCCCTCATGGACATAAAATACATAACCATACCCAAAGGGGTATATCATACAACAGGCTTCTTAGATTCTCAAGAATTTGCAATTTAAATGAATACATTCAAGTATGGAAAGAATATTTCAAAAAATAGAAGTGAGGATGATCACACTACAAGACACATTGGTTTGCAATGTCGCATATTGGTGGCATGAAAGGAATTAAGGAAGAAGTCGAAGTCATGAGAATCCAATTAAAAGGAGGAGCCAAACCAAAAAAGAAAAGACCATACCGTCTCATCCCAAATATGAAAAAGAGAGTGAAAATAAAATTGGATAAGGTGTTAAAGCATCTAGAGTAATAAAGTTGGTAGAAGATTCAGAATGGATTAGCCCCGTGATGGTCCAAAAAAAATACAGGAGAAATAAGGATATGTGTTGATTTCAGGGAACTAAACAAAGCTTGTATCCATGATCCCTTTCCAACTCCATTAAAAAAAAAAAATTAGAATTTGTCACAAGAAGGGAGATTTACTCATTTAGTGATGGTTTCTCCAGATACCACTAGGTCAATATTAGAGAATAAGATCAACCAAAGACCACATTTGCGATAGAATGGGGTTTATTTATGTATACGATCATGCCATTTGGCCTAAAGAATGCATCGATAGTGTGTTGCAAAATAATGGTTAATACATTTAAAGAATTTATTCATGACTTCTTAGAAGTCTATTTGGGTGACTAGATAATATATGGATTGATTAAAAATCATATCCAAATACTCTGCACAATGTTAAAAAGATGCAAAAGCATGCAAATCTCACTTAATATCAAAAAATGTATTTTTATGATACCCTTTGGGACACTACTCAGACACATTATTTGTAAGGATTAATGGTGGATCCTTTGAAGGCAACATTGATAGTGACCTTACCACCACCAAATACAACTCTTAAGGTCAAAAAATTCTTAGATTATTGAAACATGGGAAAAGGGAGGAGGCCCTAGGATTTGACTCTAGGGTTTAGTCACATTTTCATTGTGTTTCATTTAGAATTGAGGTAGTGGGGGTTTGATGAATTTGGACAAGATATAGGACTAACTTATAACCTGAAAAGTGAGTCAACCTGCCCTTGACCAAATCTAAAATGGACTTAAGGATGAAATCCAATGAAATGAATAGGGTAATAATGCAAATACCTATTCTGATGCAAATACAACAAACATAGAAAATCATAGACAAATTTTGACGTCAAAAATAGACTAAGTAGAGTATTATGCACTTGGCATGTGAATCTAGGGCTGATTTCTAAGGAACTAGTAGGAGGATTTTGGATCTAATTTCATAATCCTCTGGTGTTAGATCAAATCCTTCTATTTCTACTTGTCACACTGTCAGATATTTTTGTAACTAAGTTTTTGTTTATTGTCAAGGTGTAGGACTTGCATGCAACAATGAACAATTAACCTTCAAACTTCTCCCAATCTTCTTCAGATCTAAAACCTGCACATTTAAAGAGAGAGGAAGGGTTGTGACATATAGGGGCTCGCCTTAGTCAAACCTTGTGTTGGTGTTTCCACCTCCACAATGGTAATTTCAATGAAATATAACCTATCCTTTTGAGGGATAAGGATAAATGATAAAAAAGAATGATGAATCAACAATGGAGTGTAACTCACCACCCTCCAATAACTTCCTTGAAGGACTG
The DNA here is from genome assembly GCA_007258455.2 of Sequoia sempervirens. Taxonomy (NCBI): domain Eukaryota; kingdom Viridiplantae; phylum Streptophyta; class Pinopsida; order Cupressales; family Cupressaceae; genus Sequoia; species Sequoia sempervirens. The sequence goes on from VDFB02281492.1 coordinate 475,790,886, forward strand.
AAGTCATACAAATCTCCTCAAGGATTAAATGTTGTTGGCTTGATTTACTTGAAGACCTACAAGGGTTAGATCTCACAAATAATATGATAACATAAACATAAACATGAACAAACTCACAAACACTTTGACATGATGCTTTGATATTGAATTGCTACAATAAGTCTCTAAAATGTTGCTCTTGACTTACTTGATAATGTTGTTGATAATAATTTGTCCAATAATTTCTCTAGATCCATTTCAAATGGTGTCATAACTAGGTATTTATATGCAATTATTCTAATTTCTAAAAAAATTAAATCTAGACGGTCAATATTAGACATTTTAAATTCAAATATTAAAATGTTGTCATCGACATATTCAATTTTGGAGGAAAAATAGGGGGACTAAGTCACCCTAAGAAACTATGTTCCAGCCCTATTTTGTAGGACTTAAGGTGTCGAGGACAAAATATTAAATGAATTATTTAATTTTGTGCTTGCAATTTATTGGTAACTGTTAAAATGGGCCAAAAAATGCATAATTTAGGAAATTAGGTGTATAATTAGGTCCATGCACTTAAGGGGGAGCAAAACATAGTGTGAAATTGTCACGGGTGATAATTTATAATGCTACATTTAGACTTGAGCTCAAACTCACACTAAATTAGAAAATATGTCAAGAGGGGTCCAATTGTCCAAATGTTGAAGAGATAGGAAGAAAATGAATCTAGGGGGAGAGCACAAGCCCTCAAGATTCAAGACCCCATGGCAAACCAACATAAGCACAAAGAACACACATGTATGAAATGCAACATGTCAGCATACACAAACATAGACAATGTCAACTTGAAATGCATAAGGAGGGTGTGAATAATCACAAACTAGCAAGCTGCATTATGCTAGGATCCACACCCAAAGGCATTCATGACTCACGGGCTAACAAAGTTTGATATTTTCTAGGTGAAAAACAAACCGAAGGCGCCATGGGCTAGTGAAGTCCAATATTATTCACTAGGTAAGCCCCAACGACTAAGTAGCAAAATGAGAAACACACAAGGACTAGTGAAGTTTGATTTTCACTAGGTGTGTACCCATTTTCAACCAAACCAAGAATTATACTCCCTGATAATTTTGTCAAGGTGCTAAAAAAATACTATGCCAACACATCACTAAGTTTAGCACGTGTAAACAAAGTGAACCAAAAATTCCAATGTTAACACATCACTAAGTCCAACGCGTGTGAACAATGTGAAGCAAATAATTCCAAAGTATGCCCCCACCTTAAAAACATTGTTGAACACCATGCTATGAGCAATTTCTTTAAGGTAGAAAAATGATAAATGACATGTGATAAATATATGAGAGTTTATTTGGAAATCCATATGCCAATGATTTCCAAACAAAGTTGCCTCATGATAAGGGGTTTCCCCCAAATGTAATGCAACAAACAACACAAAAGATGAACACATAGGGGATCCATGGATCTAGGGTCAGTATACGTCTTTGCAATCATAATTTAAATGAACTCAGAATTGACATCATTCCCCCAAATACTCATGGGACAACAAATACAATGGAAGAATGACACATAGAGAGAAAACAAACTTTTAGGTCAACATTGAAGAGACCTAAATGTATCGACACCTTGTATCATACCCAAAAGGAAAAAACAAGACAAAAAGAAAAGATTTATGAGAAAATGAAGAATGGAAATACAAATAGAAGAATATCATGACATGTTCGTTTCCTTGGCATCCTTGTACCAATAGAGCAACAAGGGTCCTCCAAAGAATACTCACAAACACAAAGACACACTGGGAAACACAACACAAGAGATCACATAATGTGTAAGCAAACACATAAAACACATAAAATAAACACAAAGGTACCACACATGCAAGCCGATCTAAAGCAAATCGTCTGCATCCCAATCTTGCTCATCATATAGGGAAGGTAGAAAACTAGTCAAAGGGACTACATCAAGTATCATACTAGGAGCATCACCGGTACCAGGTTCAAAACACGGTGAGTCACTCTCATCAGGAGGATCATCACGGTTTCCCCATCTAAATCCATAGACTGAAAATAATAAAGATAGCTCGTTATGCACTTGCTCATCAATTTTAGCATTTTTGTCTCCATCATCTAAATTTATCACCATGGGAGGTTTAATAACAATGTCAGTGTTGAACATATGGAATACTGAGAGGGGGGGTGAATCAGTATTCCATAAAACCATATTAAAATCCATCTAAGCATTATCACAATTCAGACGGAATCAACAAGAGAGAACATAAAATAAGTCATGCAACCATACAAATGAACACCATGATTTTTACGTGGAAAACCAAAAAAGGGAAAAACCACGGTGAGGATTAACTCACAATATATTATATCCAGATACAAAATATTGCAGGGATCATTGCCAGAACTCACTGTCCTTGAAAAGGCTTGCTACCTAAGTACAAAAGATGGCTAACTGCCAAGATACAATGATAGTGGCTCACTGCCAAAAGATTGAACTGATATGATACACCTTCAATGTGTAGGGTTCAGTTCCACTGAAGCTTAGAATATGAAGTACTGCCTCACACAGTAGTCGCTCAACAAAACTACACTGATCACAACTGATAAAGCATTTAGGCTCATATATTCACACATATTTTAATCCTTTTCGTACTCACACTTACTTCTCATTTCACATTCATTGCTCATGTGTGTTCCTCGTCATTCCATTCCTTAAAACATCTTATATATATACAAGTATATCTTAATCATCAATTAGGTCAGCCTAATTAGATGAAAACAAAATAATCAAAACTTCCTTTTCTGACACCATATATGATTTAAACATTTTATCCATGTAGTGCATTATACCAAGTCGGCTATCATCCATAAAGCATAACTAGTCTTCATAAAGTATTGCATACACCGAGTCAACCAAGACTAAAACACAATTCTCCAAACCAACAAATAATCCTAAAAGCAAACACCTTCTGGATCTGAGAACACATTAATTTCCCATCATACTACCAACATAGAGACTATCAACAAAATCGCAGCATAAGAATGTTCACCTTAATAAAATGCAATCTCCCACACAGTATGCCAAGCAAGGAACAACAGTAGAATACAGAGTTGAACTTTGTCAAAGATAACTTTCTGCTCACAACAAAAGATATCTCAAGATCCAAGATATAGCTATCTGAATGAGTCAAGAAAACATGGTTAAGAGATTAGAGTCATATCATATCTTGCAATGAATTTCAGACTCAAATACCAACACATTGATCCATCACAAAAGAGTATTACTGACAAAGAACAACTTTTGGTTAACCAAGTAGACTTCCCATATAGTTATCACCATGTTGACATCAATGAAAACATAGGAAAAACCAACACAAACCATCCATACTTCATGCTCATGTTGCAAGGCTCCCAACAATCTCCCCCTTTGGCATTGATGGCAACATGCATGAAAAAAGAAAATTGAAGTATACTGCAACTGAATGTTCTAAATACTCCCCCTACCAAAATTGTTCTTCACAAAAATGTTTTTCCTGTCTCTCTATCTTTCCCAATCTATCTCTCCTTCTCTCTCTCTTTATCTCTCCTCCTTTGACATCAATGACAAAGGAAGGGGTCTGGTGTATATGTATATATGCATCAAAGTGTAACCAAAAATATATGAACACAAAATTGAATTAACCTGAAGAAGAACCTCTAAGACTCTCTAGGACAACCTTCCACAATGATTTACCTTCTTTCCATGAACCTTTTGCACTTACAAGAGTCTTGTAAAATATCTCAAGCTTAGTTAAGGACTCTACACCATCTGCTAAAGTATTGGGACTAAGATTAATCTCTGATAACTCACCAATACAACCAAGAGCACTAGAAACAAAAGTATGTATGAGTTTAAACATGTCTTTGAGTGCCACAAACTTCTTGATAACATTTGTCCTTTGATCCTGTAGAGAAAAGAATTTGTCTTGAAGCTGCACAATGTAGGACCACCTCTGATTATCTTTATATTTTGTTAACCTATATGGATCTTCCTGAGTGCACATCTGGGACTCACTCATCCTTATCTCATTTCTTATATCCAGTGTACTACCAGACCAATCTAGGTAAAAAGAAAGTAGTTCTTGTGCCTCTTCTTCACAAACTTGTACACTCTCTAATTCCTTTATCACATGACTATGTGCATCCGCACATTTTTCCTTGATATCTTCCAAATTTCCTTCATCAGACCTTATTCCAGCAGGCACTTCAAGTCCGGAGATGTAGACCTTCAAAGAATCAATCGTGCCACGAAGATTCTCCACAACAGAAATAGATGAATCAAAATTAGCACCGGGAATAACCTTCTGCAATTCTTCCAAAGCTCTCTGAATATTTATTCTTTCATGTGCTCATGTTCAAGGTCACTTCCCTTTGCAACTTCTTCATTAACAACACTCTTCCTTTTCTTCCTTGTTCCAGTCATGCTACCGGAGGTGCCTTCTATATTGAGATTCTTAGGGCTTTCCAAAAGAATTTTAGCATAATTATCAACTTTAGCCTCTGACATTTCATAATCCAATTCAGATATCCAAACTAACCTTGATTCAACTGCTTACATGTGACAAAAATTTGTGGACACAAGAAAACTTATGCTTCTGGAGTACCTTTCAACAACACTTACTGGAATCCTAAACCTTCTATTCATCCTCATCTAAAATGTTCCAAAGAATGAAGCAAGGGTAGTCTCTTGTGCATCTAAACTACCAAGATTTATCATGAAGTTCCTGATTTGATAGGCAATAGGCTCTGAATTTGACCATTCTATCCTTCCTATTATCGGTAACTCTCTCAAAAAGTAAAAGAGTAAACAGATAACCAAATTCCCATACCAAAATGTATTCTTCTTACTCTTCTTGATTTCCTTTAAATTCTTTAAAAGATGTATACGAAGTAATTCACACAAGTCATAATCCATACCTCTTTTAACCATGTCAACAAAAATATGTACAACAACAATAGAGACTATAAGTTCATTGTTAGGGATACAAACTTTGTGACCGATGACTATAGTAGCATACCTTATTACCGGATCAACAATCAATCTCAAATCAATCTCTTTCCCTTCAAAATTTGCACCGGTAACCTCAATTATCTCTTTCTCATCCATAGCCTTTTGTTTGGGAACTGGTCCAGAGGAACACAAACCAGTTACATCTCTAATAGCTTCTCTGGTAATCAAATGTGCCTCATCAATCCATAATGATTCATCATGAATTCTACTCAACACTATTCAAATATACTTCTTCTCAAATTCAAACAAGGGAAATTTCCTCCAAACATCCAACTTTTTCTCAACTAATACTCTACAGGAATCATGGTTCTCTTTCAATTCACTTTCCCAAAGCATTCTCAATTGAACTGATGACATCTCTTCTACCTTACTATAAACAAATGCATGGATATATTTTGTGGGAAACACTCTCGGAGGGATGCAAGAGAATGCACCAATAGACTCTTCCAACACACTCCTCAAATATCTCTTCAACCTAACTTGCACTTTATCCGCACTACTCACAACCTTTGAATTATCCATAGCAATAAAAGTGAAAGATTTTGGAAATAGGAATACCTCTGTAAATGCCAACAAGAAATGTATAGATATTTTGCTTCCAAAGCTCACTTTGAATCTGCTTGATTTCTTCTTCAAACCCTGAAACTCTGAATTGTGTTCTAAACTTCCTTTGCATGCTTCTCCGAAAATACATAAGCCTTTAGAATTATCTAAATTTATTCCTTCCATTCCGAATGATTTTGCAATAAATGCTTCAACTTGCAGGTAAATTGCCTCGAAAATTGTGTACGCCTCCACTCTTTCAAATTTTGCAGATTTCATCCTTCACACATGCAACTAAGAAAATACCTTAATCTTGTTACCACATTAAATATACTTCTGTCATGATATGACACAAGTACTGATGAGGGGGTTTATTAGATTTTCTGATAATTGCTCCCCCTTAGCCACTGCTTTTACTTAGAAATTGACGAGAGTATCTGCACCGGAGGTCGGCACAGATAAGATTGATGATTCCTTTCTCCAAATCATTTTCATTACCTTTCTTCCTTCTTTCAGATCAATGATTTGATCATTCTTCTTTGCCAGATAGATATTTTTCTTTCTTCTGTTGTTATTAATAGGGTGTTCCAGATTTTTGCACTTACAACAAACAACATTCTTCTTTCCATTTTCCCTTTTATTCAACAAACTAACTTTATGTCCAATCTTCTTACTCTTAGAACACTTGCCAGAGAATGATAAAGAATCATTCATTTTACTTTTGCAATCCTTTGCCTTATGACCTAATTTCTTGTAGGAATAACCAACACCATTGAAAACTAAATACCTTTTAGCATCATGTCGCTTAACAGGGGTTTCTTCATAATTACTTCTTAGATCCTTGATTTTCCCATTTTTGTACTGAGTCTTCTTACTAGTCGATTGCTTCACTTTAGAACTCTGACCTTCCTCAAACCCTAAACCACTCTTATTCATTTCCGATCTTTGAGAGGTAATCAATTCATCAAGCATCACCGAGCTTATCTTAAATTTGTCTTCAAAACTTCTTGCCTTTTCTAGATCAAATCTCAAGATTTTTGCTTCTTCTTCTAACTTTATGCATTCATCCATCTTCCTTTGAATTTCAATATTTTGACATTCTTCAGTTCTTTTCTTCTCATCCAATTGTTGCAATAGGCTAGAGATAACTTCTGTTGATGTGAGGATACCAGTTATGGGTCAAATTACGCTTGATCCATGATGAATCGAAGCATGATGGAGCCACCAATACTCGAATCTCAACAAGATCAATCAATCAAAATTGAAAGTAAATATTTTATCAAAAAAAACCTAACATGTTAAATTTATGAAAGCTTTAAAGAAAACATCTACTCTAATCTATTGAAACTTAATCTTGTTGTAGATTTGGTGTCACATTGATGTGGACAGAGGACCCTTTCCCAATGCCGTGATAGTGAGCTTCTTTCAGTCGATTCTATGGAAGAGAATAGAGGAAACCATGATGTTTGGTGTATGAAAAACCTAAATTATGCACAAAATGAACATGATGCGAGCTATGTTACCATGATTCTATGCTATAAATGATCTAATTATGCAATTTCTAAGCTAATCTAAGCTAATTTAAGCTAAAATGATGCTAAAAGATGAAAACCCTAATTTATTTACAAACTAATATGGATGCATGGAAGCCATTAATGAAAGCTTGAAGCTATTATGCAACTAAAACAAAGTGAAAATAAACTAAATGAGTGCAAATTGAGAGTATGGATGTGAGTAAATTCAACAGCATGACTTTGCAATAAAATATGGATCCATTTGTCTCCAAATAGTGATCTATTTATAGGAGAGCAACAAATGAGGAATGAATGGTTGAGATAAAAAAGCTTAATCAACGATTCAGGATGAAAGAGATGAGAGGCATGGATCATGGATTCTCATCAACAGATGAGAATGCAAGATGAAGATTAATCAAAGGCTCACAATTACCTTAAACAAACAAACTTTTGACCTGCTCACACAGGTCAAAAGTAACTTGCTAGAAAGGTAAGAGGGTTAACTTGCTTTTGAAGCTAAGTGAGTTGATTAGAGGAGAGGGAATATTCCTTAGAATATTCCATTAGGGTGAGGAAAAAAATGATTTTACAAATTAAAACAAATTTTTAATTGTGCAAAAAGGATAAAGAATATTCCCTTTGATTAGAGGAATAATTAGTTTAATTTCTAATTAAACAAGGTTTAATTTATGCAATTAGGGGATTGGAGGAATTAGATGATTTAATAAATAGGGGAGGGATGAAATGATATTTAATTAAATAAGATAGGGTTATTTAATTAAATAAGATGACTTAGGAGATTAAATTAAATATTTTGATTTATTTAATTTAATGGGATGAAGTGTTAGTGTGAAACGAGATGAATTAGCCTAATTTAATTAATTAGGCCAAATAGACGAAAATAATGAAATTAATTAATTAGCTAGGCCAATTGAACTAATTAAGAAAAAAAAGGATAGATAAAGAGGAAATGATGTTAATAAATCTGATTCTAGTGTATGACATCGATTATGACATTTTTCAGTGTCTACATTTTGCCCCTCTTTGAAGTGAGGTATCTGCTGATTCAGTTCAAAGAACAACGCTTTTTGGATAAAAAATGCTGCTCAAATCAAAAAATAATTTTTATTTTATTGTTTAGATGCCCCAATGTAAGGATAAAACTGACTCCCTGCCCCCTCGAGAAATCAGGCATAAATTTCAAATTTTGGGTTGATTTCTCAATTAAGGTTCAAAAAGGTTTCGGGATGCAAGAATAATGCCAAAAATGCAAAAAACAATACAAAATTAGGTCCAGGTTGGCAAAATTGGTGAAAATGATAATAAAACCCATTAAAAAGATTAAATTAGGGCAAAAAACCCTAATTTTCTGGCTTAAATAGGCTAAGATGGGTCATTTTCAATTCATTTGTGCATTCATACTTTAGAATTTTTTGCAAATTTAGCTCTGACCCTTCGACAAAATGGCACACCGTGAGCTTCCCCGACACATTTTCGATCAAGTTCGTGAGTTCTAGTGGCTTCTAGGTGTAGGACCACCAGTATGTGATTCGAAACTTGATTTGAAATTTGAAATTTGAAATTTGAAATTTTGATGCATTTATTAGGCATTAAAATTTAGAATTTGGGGGCGTCGCTATATAGCGACACCCAAACTTCAATTGATGATGCTCAAAAGATAGATAGCGACACATATGTATATGCCGATGCTTTTTCCAATTTGAAATTAGGGTTTCAAATTGTAAATGGCAATGTGGGCTTATCCATTGACCCACTTGCCGATTTAAAAGTTAGGGTTAGGTCAGGCCAAATTCTAAATCACGACGCCATCTTGTATGGCGATGCATTTTTCAATTTGAGTTTTGAAATGCATCAGGCATCATTGTTTGAATTTTGAATGTAACGAGGCATTTGTAAACAACGTCGCATTTGTGATTTCCAAGCTGGAAATTCCAAATAACTTCAAATTTTGATGATTGCCTGATGTCGCGGGCTTCGTGAGTGCAAGAGGTCATCCCACCATTGATGTCAAGAGAGCATAGACCCACAGTATTGGAGAGATCAGGTGATCTTTTAGAGTTGCGCCAGAAGCACCTGGGAGAGATCGGGTTATGGTACATTATGTACGCACCAGTGATTAGGACACATTTGGCCATGATGATAGCATTGTGCAAGAGATGGCACAACGAGACTTCTTTCCACCTTCCAACAGGAGAGGCGATAATGACCCTGGAGGATGTGTGGTTGATATTGTGATTGCCTATCCACGGTGATCGCGCGATTTACGATCCTGATGTCGGATTCGATGTCTACTTAGAGGTGATGGAGATGGACCAGATTGTATTGGTCACCTCTCAGATAGATCTGGAGACATACAAAGGTCATGTGTTGACCTTTAGATTGATTGTTGCAACCATCATTTCAGGTTTGGTGGCTCCAGATAGACGTGGCCAGTTTTTCAGTCCAGGTTGGGGCTTGGCTTGGCATAGGATGTTGTACCAGTGGACTATTTTTGTGTGGGAGTCCATGATGTTGGCCTCCTTGTACCATGATTTGCATGATTTCATCTATTATGATGGGAGATCCCTCGGTGTAGGTGTGACACTTCTTCATATTTGGGCATGGGAGCACATTGCAGTGCTTCGGTCGATTGTGCAGATGGCAGACGTGGAGCCAGATGATCTCATCATATGGAGATACCGAGGTGTGATTACGCTCAGGCACACATGAAAAATTAGGCTCTCGTATTGGCGATAGGTGATAGACAACATGACCGTGTTTTGGTGGTGACCATGGCTTCAAATGCCACCATGGTTTGATGATATACAACAGTTATACTTCACCAAGAAAACCTGGTACATGTAGGGTTGTGAGCACATGATGATTAAGCGGTACCTTCTGGAAAAAGTGGCTAGACTGTTTGGCGATGTTTTAGACATGCCTGATGATGGCTACAGAGCCATTTTTGCTAGAGCGACCAAGTAGGTTCCCACATGGGGACCCACAATTCCAACACCAAAGGTCGTTGAGAGTTTCACCAATTGGTTGCCCAGCCTTGGGCTTATGATCAGGGTCAACTTATGTTACAGACTACTCCCATGTACGATGCATGGTTCATCCCTCTGAGGCGACTTACAGATCCTATAGGGGCTCCTCCTAGAGGGAGGCCATGAGGTAGAGCAATTCGGGGTAGAGGACAGGGATTCGGGGTAGAGGACAGGGAGGCCAAGATGGCCATGGTGGACAGGTTCTGGGGGCTCCTTTAGTGGGACAATAGCCTCCTCAGCAGCCTCCAGTGGTGCAACAACAGCCAGTGCCACCACCACCACTGCTGCCAGATGCGAGAGATGTGCAGATACAACAGCTGCAACAATAGGTGTAGGTGTTGACAGGTGAGCAGGACCAAGCTCGCCAATAGATTTTGGTTTTGACTATTGAGCAAGATTAGGCTCAACAATAGGTGATTCTAGTTACAGTTGAGAGGGATAGTGCATTACAGAGAGTTCAGACCGTTATAGGTGAGAGAGATCAGGAGGTGGCTCGATGTCAACAAATTGAGAGCCTTATGACATCCACCCACGACCAGATAGTTTTAGCGTGGCTGTATAGAGAGGCTATTATGGAGGTTACGTATTATAGGCAACATTATCACAGGGATGTACCAACGACATTGATGCAGCCTAATTTTTCACAGCGGAGTGATGCAAGCCCCCGAGCAGAGGATCAGCTTGAGCGATAGGCTGGAGAGGGTAGCAGCCACCAGGGCTAGCTCTTTTTTGATGTATAGAAACTTTTTGATTTTTCCCCATTCTTTATACTGATATACATTCATTGGTTCCTTTTTGATAGCCTCGTGGATATTATACTTATCATCGATGTACATACAACGATCCAGATTTTGTACCATGACACATTTTTTGATATATATATGATACAAATACAAATGATTCATGCTTATGATGTGTTGACTTTATTTCATGATGGATGATGTATGATATGGATGCACTTACCTTTATGCCTATGTGATATGTGATGCTATGGATGAATGCAATGTTATGTTCTTTTTTCATTATCTTTTCACGATTTTATATGGATAGTTGATTATGATATGCAGATGTTATGAATGCACATGATGTGGATGCATTTCTTTTTGTATATTTTCTATGCATGTTATGATGATGTATGATGTATGCATATGGATGGATGAATGCAAATGCTTATGATATGCAACGATTTAAGATGATTAGAATAACAAATCTATATTATTCATCACAACTCAAATGATAATACAAAATGTATGATATGATATGATTATGATTATGAGATGAATGCTATGATTATGATATGCCTGTATGCTGATGGTTTGTGGATGTAGGGTGGATGCATTAATGATGTTTTTGTGTGTCATGATACTAGGTTAGTGCGGAGAGAAGATAGAAGAATAAAGAATGAATAACCATTGTTGATGATGATTGCTTGAAAAGATCCAACAAGTCCTTGATCCATCAAGACTTTATTAGAGATGGTGACAAGACAATGCAAAAGAATGTAGGATGAAAATGCAGGAGGGGATGCTCACACTTCGGGATTGGGATTTTCTATCGTTCCTTATTGTTTGATATAACACATAGACATGATGCATCAAGGTACTGATAACCAAGAAGGTGTTGTATCTAGTGTAATGGACTTTGACTTGATAAGTAGATAGGATAGTTCTTGTTCACACCTTGACATACAGAAACGTTGTTGGAATGTAAGTTAGAAGCTTAGAATATATTGGACCAAAGCATATGCAATAGTCAACAACATACTCCAAATGACCTCCCTACACACAACTAAGCAAGTATGCGCCAAGATTATTTTACAAGAGTATCCACAAGCACAACAAACGAAAGATAATGATCAATGCCCCATTCCTTTCTCTCTAAATCGTTTTAGATAGACATCATCGAGAGGTCCTCGAAATGGGTCATTAAGATAAATCATAAGAAAAGATCAAAGACAAACAGTCAATATTATCTATAGCTCCTACCTAGTTTAAGTTTAGCTAAAGTGGTATCTAATGCTGATGTCCATCGCAAGAAGGATACATCCTAGGACATGTTGATCAGAGGGTTGTTTGATGTTGGGATGATGATGCTAAGATGGTTTATTGCTATAAACTTCACTGACACATTTACCTATGATTTAGACTCTAGATTTTGACTTTTTGGGTTCACACTTTACAACTTCCTATGTTTGTTTTCTACTTGTTTCGCCAAAGGGTGAAGGTGATGATCGTTTTATTATGAGTGAGAGTTTATTATGTGTGAAAGTGAGATGGGATGGATGGGTTTTGGATTTTTCTAGAATATTTGAATGTTTTTGGTATTTTGAAAATGTTTTGAGGTTGTTTTTGGTCTTTTTGAAAGTTTATATGGATGTTTATGTTTTCAATTTTTTGAGGTTGTTTAGGGTTTTTTGAATATTTGAGGCTTTTTAGGTCTTTCAAACATTTTCTATTGTTTTTGGATTTTCCATTTTCAAATGTTTTTGTGTTTTCTAAATATTTGGATGTTTTTGGTTTTTTCGAGTTATTTGGATGTTTTTGGGGTTTTCAAGATATTTGGATGTTTTTGGTTTTTTCAAGTTATTTGGATGTTTTTGGGGTTTTCGAGTTATTTGGATGTTTTTGGATTTTTTGAGTTATTTGGATGTTTTTGGATTTTTCTGAATTTTTGAGTTTCAACCAAGAACCTAACCTAAAGACCTATCCTAGGGGCCTCGAGGGTTGATCATAGATTAGCCTTGCCTACATTATACACGCAAAGACCACGTAGTTTGACTGACTTGACCCATTTACAGGACAAAGATATGAACAAACGAGAGACGACAACTAATTACAATGGAGTGCTAAAGGACTGACCTAGGGTGTCTCGGGGGCACATCAATGATGACCTTGCCTATGTTAAAGCTCAAAGATGATGTAGTTCAACAAGAGACATGACCCAATTACAAGATGGAGAGATGAATAGGTGAAAGATGATAGTTAATTACAACAAACCGCTAAAGGACTGACCTAGGGTGTCTCCGGGGCACATCAATGATGGCCTTGCCTACGTTAAAGTTTAGAGATAACATAGTTTGACTGACTTGATTGATTTACAGGACAAAGATATGAACAGAAAAGAGATGACAGCTAATTACAACAGACCACTAAAGGATTGACCTAGGGTGTCTCGAGGGCACATCAATGATGGCTTTGCCTACCTTCAAGCTCATAGACAATGTAGTTCGACAAGAGATGTTGTTTTTTGGATTTTTCGATGTTTGACCTTTTTAGGGATTTTGACGTTTTCTGAATGTTTTATATTTTGCCTTTATAATTTTTTGATTTTTTTTGGATTTTCGTTGTACAGGATTTTGCAATTGTTTTTGGAATTTTTGGATAAGGTTTTATGAATGTTTTTGGTGTTTTCTGATAGGATGTCCCATGACCTCAAGATATACAAGAACTCGATTGTGATGCATAACGAAATGCCCCTAGTGTGATATGTTAGCCTACTTTGATAAAGGCAGGACAAACTGACCTTGGGAATAGGCCAAGTAGTGCTAAAGGGTTCACGATACCTTATAGTGACAAGCCATGATAAGGACACAGATGGGGGATGAATGGCGATGCAAAGAATGATAGGTCAAAAGAGCCAAAGAATAGATGGAGATACCTTATTTATGCAAGGCCCCTATTTTCTAGGTTTTCACCAAGTTACTTTCCCAAAGCGCCACCGAAGTGGTTTTCATTAGAGGACAATTTTTTCTTTACTTTTTTCAATCCTTTTTCTCATTTTTTTGGATTTTGATTTTTTTGGATTTTTTCTATTTTCTGATTTATACCCTTCATGTTTAGGCATAAAACTTTTTCAAATGCAAGCTGTTGATTGGCTCCTACAAGGGTTCACCTTCAGGGGTTGACAGTTGGTATGCTCTTGATCCATAGCTTGTTGTGATGACAAAGGGACCCAACCAGTTAGGCTCAAACTTTCCTTTGTTGTCTTGATCTAGAAGGTTCTTCTGATTTTGCTTTAAGATGAGATCACCTACTTAGAACGATCGACATTTGATTCTCTCTTTATAGCTCCATTTCAGTCGGTTTTGATACACTTACAAGTGATTAAGGGCATCAAGATGATGTTCATCCAGGAATTCCAGCTCATTCAGTCGAGACACTCTGTACTCTTCTTCAGTTATCAGATTCTTTAGTGACACCCGTAGTGATGGGAGCTCAACCTTAATAGGAAAGATGGCTTCTGATCCATAGACCAGGGAGAAAGGGGTTGCTCCTATAGGTGTGCAGATACTAGTTCGATAAGCCCAAATAGCGAGATTTAGCTACAAATGCCAGTCACGACTAGCTTCATTAACTGTTTTCTTTAGGATTTTTAGGATAGTTTTGTTTGTTGCTTTTGCTTGGCCATTACCTTGGGGATAGTATGGCATAGAGAATCGATGGATATTGAATCTTTGGCATAAATCTTTCACATCCTAATTCTTGAATGGGGTTCCATTGTCTGAGATGAGGGTTTATGGTACACCATAACGACAAGTCATGTAATTCAGGATAAACTTGGCTATTTGCTTTCCTGTTATGTAGGTCATAGGAATGGCTTCAACCCACATAGTAAAGTACTCAGTGGCTGTTATGATGAACTTATGGCTGTTGGATGAGGTTGGAGTGATTTTGCCTATGAGGTCAAGTCCCCACTATGAAAAGGCCATGGTGTAATCATTGGTTGTAGTTCTTGAGCTGGAGCGTGAATCAAATCCCCATCATGTTGACATTGGATGCATTTTCGCACATATTGATGAGCTTTTTTTTCCAAGTTTGGCCAATAGTACCCCATCCTCAACAATTTCTTAGCTAATGTCAAACCGCTAGAATGGGACCCACATATGCCATCATGTACTTCTGTTAAGGTAGTTAAGGCTTCCTTTTGGTTAAGACATCATAATAATGTCCCTTCGATGCTTTGACGGTAAAGGGTATCACCTATGATTATGAATCAGGATGCCTTTTTGACAAAGGTTTTTTAAGGTTCGGGGTGATGTCTGATGGAAGGGTTCCTCTGTTAAGGTAGGTAAAGATGTCATGGTACCAAGGGGATCCAGGACCAACAATGACACACGCGAATTTAGATTCAGGGATTTCAAAAGTTGGTACGAGAAGCTTTTCTACCAAGAATTCACATTGAAGAATGTTGTTCGGCATGCCTAGTAGTGATCCAATTGTTGCCATGGTGTTTGTTGCTCTATTATTCATGCGAGGAATCTGCTCAAAAGTTACGTCTATAAAAATATCTTTGAGATTCTCCACCATTTTTTTGTAAGGAGTGAGCTTGTCATATTTGGTTTGATAGATGTCATTAACTTGGTTGATAACCAACTGTGAGTCTCCATAGACTTTCATCTCTTGTATCTACCACTGAATTGCTATCCTGAGACCTGTGATCAAGACTCCGTACTCAATAATTTTATTCGTACATGGGAATGATAGCCTGTAAGATTTTGGGATACAATCATCTTGGGGGGTGATGAAAATAATGCTGACTCTTGATCCATGTTGGGTAAATGATCCATCAAAGTACATCTTCCATTGAGCTGTGAGATTAATAAGGAACATTGATTCGTTAGGGAACTCAGATATTAAAGGGTTCTCATCATAGATGGGTGCTTATGCTAGCTGGTCTGCGATCACTTGTCCTTTGATTGCCTTGTGCTCCACATACTTTATGTCAAACTCTGTCAAGATCATTACCCATTTAGCCATTTGTCCTGTGATGGTTGCTTTGGATAACAAATATTTTAATGGATCAATCTTTGTGATGAGATTGATTTGATGTGACAACATGTAATGCCTGAACTTTTGTTAAGTGAAAACTATTGCTAGGAATGCTTTCTCAATGGGTGAATAGTTCATCTCATAACCTACCAAGGTTCTGTTGATGTAGTATATAGTTCTTTCCTTTCCATTTTCATCATGTTGTGCTAAAAGAGCTCCTAGTGTTGTTGATGTTGTTGAGATGTATAGGATCAGTGGCTTGTTTGGTATTGGCGGCATGAGCACAGGTGGTGTTAGTAGATAATCCTTGATCTATTGGAAAGCTTTATCACATTTATCATCCCATTTGTAAGTTATCCCTTTATGAAGAAGGTGCGAAAAAGGGTGAGTCTTATCTGATAGCTGAGCTATAAACCTTCTGATGGATTTCAACCTTCCTTGTAATCCTCTCATTTGTTTCAATTCCTGTGGTGGTTCCATGTCTAGGATGGCTTTTACCTTTGCTGGATCAATTTCTATCCCTCTTTGTGAAACAATGAAGCCAAGAAGTTTCCCTGATGTGACCCCAAACACACATTTTTTTGGATTCAGTCATACCTTGTATTCTTCAAGCCTAGGATCAAAGATAGGTCCTAAAACTTGTATGTGTTCACTTCTCTTCTTTGATTTTTCCAAAATATCATCCACATAATCTTTAGCTATTTTGTGGATCATGTTGTGAAAGATGAGGGTCATTGCTCTTTGATAAGTAGCTCCTACATTCTTCAACCCAAATGGAATCACATTCCAGTAGTAGGTTCCCCATGGGCAAGTAAAGGCAGTTTTGTGTAGATCCTCTTTAGAGATTATGATTTGGTTATAGCCTAAAAAGCCATCCATGAGTGACAACATTTCATGCCCAACTATTAAATCTACAATGAGATCAATTTTGGGAAGAGGGAAGTCATCCTTCGGACATGCCTTGTTTAGATCTCTGAAATCAATGCATATTCTGATGCCCCCAGTGGGTTTTGAGACTGGTACCAGGTTTGAAACCCACTCAAGATAATCTATCGGTCGAATGAATCCAACATCAAGAAGCTTTTGTAGTTATAGTTTAACCAAGAGTGCTATCTGTGGGTGAATCTTTCTCAATTTTTTCTTAACTGGTTTGACCTCAGGATAGACTACTAAGTGATGCACAACTACTTCTAGATCAAGACTTGGCATATTTGTATATGACCATGCAAAGTTAGCTTTTCTCTCTTTAAGGAATGCTATAAGGTTTTTCTGTTCTTTGTCTAATAAGGATTCAACATAGAAGGTGATCTTAGGTTCTTCCTTTGTTCCCACATTGATTGTGTATCCTTTTCTGCTAGTACTGCTGACTTTTCTGGATGCATTGTGCTAAGGGGGAGATTGAATCCTTCATCCTTGGGCACCTCTGGGGGGTTTTCACTGTTAGATGTGTCCTTTTTTTTTACTATTTTGGGATCAAAGAGCACCACTAGGTGGTTTTCACTCAAAGATCTGCAAGTTAATTGCATTTCATTTGTTTTGCAATTGAAGGATTCAATCATCTCCCCAAAGTATGCCCCTGTATCAAGCTCTATGTCAAAGCCTTCTTTGTGATCTACCCATGATAATTTGTCTTGGAGTCCCATGAATTATGAGATCACTTCATCATTTTCAAATAAATATAGAATTGGTGGTCCTTGTTGGTCCATGTCAATGAGTTGCGGGTATACCAAGCGTATTTCAGTTGGTTTCTTATTTGAGATAAAGGATGCTATGGATATCATGACGAGGGTGTGGTTCTCAAATAGATGAGCAACATCAAGGGGAAAGTCATCTAAGGTAGTGTCACGTGATGTAGATGACCTAGAGGAAGCCTCAACTTGTTTAGCATAAATACCTTTGCCAATAAGTGTGACCTTGCTAGTAGTACAACCTAAGCCAATATTTTTTAGTCATTTCTCAGGAACGGTGGGTTCTAGCAAACCATTGTCATTTTGTCCTAGCTTCTCATTCTTGTTATACCCCCAATTCTGCATTAGCTATAGACCTTTGTTTTTATCTTTCATGGGAAGAACAGGAATAGGTTGTTCATCTTGATAGAGGAGTTTAGAGATATCTTGCTCATGGATGTCTTCTTGATTCAAATCTCCCCATTTGGTGAAGGTAGTAGCTGCCATCTTGATTATTTCTAGTTCTTTGGTGCTAGATGTTGGTTTCCCATGGTTTTGAGGAGAAATAGGTAAGTATCCTAAGAAAAAGGTGTCCTTCAATATTTTGTAGCTTCCACAACCATCATCTTGGATTACGGCTTTGACATCGGGTATGCTTTTCACAATTGGTACTTGGGATGCTGAGGTAGAGGCCAAAGATGATGGGTCATCCAATGAGCTTGATGGTGTAGGTACTTCATCATTTTTGGGTATTTGTGGGATCTTATAAAACTTGGCTTCAAGGCTCTTGCAGTAGTAGAAAGGTTTAGGATCTCCATGGATTGTGATTTCTCTACCCTCAAAAGGAAAATTCACACATTGATAATAGGTTGAGGCTACGACTTTCAAAGCATGGATCCATGGTCTACCAAGTAGAATGTTATAGGGAACATCAAGATCAAGTACTTGGCATGTAGTTTCTGTAATGGGAGGTCCCACTTGAATAAGAAGCACAATGATTCCTTGTGATACCCGTTCCTGATCGTCATAGGCTCTGATGGTGGTACTCTTTGTCTTCTCAATAGTATCTTCTAAATAGCCTAGATGCTTGATCAATTGCAGGTTACAAATGTTTAAACCAAGACCTCCATCTACCAAAACTCTTTTGACCTTGTTTCTATGAATGATAACCTCAAGGTGTAAAGCACGGTTATGAGACGGTTGCAATGGTAAATCTTGTTTGGAGAAGGTGAGAAGATGGCTAGTGATGGCTAGTGATATGCCCTACCATAGCTTGAAATTGATCGGTATCAATGTTCTCAGGAACAGAGGGTTCAAACAAGGCTTTTTCTAGTATTTTTCTATGCGTAGGAGATAACTTTAGGAGTTCCAAAATTGATATTTGAGTAGGGGTATATTTAAGCTGATCTACAAGATTGTACTTGCTTGTATTAGATGTGGGAAAGGTAGGCTATGTCCTAGATTGAGTGGGAACGAATCCTTGAATAGTTATTTTTCCACATCTTGTGGTGACTCCGAATTTCGTACTAGATCCTTTGATGGTGACAACAGTGATAATGCTATCATAGGAAGCAACTACATTGGAATAAGTATGCTGAACATTGGTGTAATCCCTAGCTTTTCCATGGTTGTTATCTTTGTTATGATCAGGCATAGGGTTCTTGTATATCTTGAGATCCTGGTTTCTAGCTGGTACCTCAACAAATATGGTATCATTCTCTATGAGATCTTGGATGATATTCTTGAGTTTCATGTAATTTGTTGTTTTATGTCCTTTGATTTTATGAAATTCACAGAGATCATGCTCGTTGTGTACTAGGATGGCTTTTCTTGGGGTTCTTGGTAGTGTTCAAAGTTAGGAAGTGTGATCAAATTTGACTCTACCAATTTCTTCATGATCATTTCGATGGGTTCCGATAACTGGGTATACTTATTTTTGGGATAGTTGTTCCTATTACTGGTTGGTCGTGGTTGCATGTTGGTGTTATTAATCTAATTGTTCTGAGGTGGTACCATTTGTTGCACGGCTTATTGGATGTTGGGTCTAGGAGCACTTAGTATGACCTTAGCGTCTACCACACTGTCGTTTGTTACGTTTTTATTTTTAGCCCACACGCGAGGTTTCTCATTTGAATTGGTTGAAGGATGGTTGTCTTTGTAAGCTTGAGTGTTTCCTTGTGAGATTAGGGCTCTTTCAATGTTAAGGGCTCTTGGAACAAGCTCATCATAGGATGTGATGCATTGCATTTTCAAGTGGAATGATAGATTTAGATCAAGGTTGGCTATGATGATTCCCACTTGTTGTTTTTCGGGAAGAGGCCACTTGCTTTTACTAGCTCTTTGTCTCCATCGTTGTAAGAAATTTGCAAAGGTTTCTCTTGGATTTTATTTGAGAGTATATAACTCTTCTAGACTAACACCCATGTCAAGATTGAAGGAGAAGTGATGGATGAATTTGTCAGTGATTTCTTGAAAAGTTTTGATACCAGGAGGCAAACGAGAGAACCATTCCATAGCAATACCTATTAGACTTCGAGGAAGATATGAATCATTGTAAGCCACTTCCATGAACATGACTTTGAATTCTTTGATGTGGTCAACAAGACTCCCTCTCCCTCTGTATTTCTCAAACTTGGGGATTTCAAAACCAAGAGGGAAGGGTATCATTACTATGTTTCGATCAAATGGGTAAGGACACAAGTTCTGTGTATGGGGTCTCTTTGTCTTACCCATGTGAAGGTCCTGCATTTCTTGTGAGAGTGCTTTCATTTGTGATGCAAGATCATCCTGCGGATTGGGTGGAGGAACATATGATGGGATGAGAGATGGGTTATATGGGGTGTATGAAGGTGTGAGATTTTGTGAAAGTGATGAGTATGTTGCTAATGCGTTTGGATTGATGATGTTCATATGAGGAAAATAGGATCCTTGTTGCTGTTGTTGGGCATACTGTTGAGCTAGTAAGGCTTGTTGTTGAGCTTGTTGTTGTGCTAGTAAAGTTGCTTGTTGTTCTTGTTTTTATTGCGCGGATTGTTGTGCTGCTAAAGCTGCTTGTTGAGCTTGTTTGACAATGACCGCTTGTTGTTGTTGTGCTAAGGTTGCTTCTTGAGCTTGATGTTGTTGTTGTGCTAATGCTGCTTGTTGAGCTACTAAGGTTGCTTGTTGTGCTTGTTGTTGTTGTTGTTGTTGTTGTGCTAAGGATGCTTGTTGTGCTTGTTGTTGTTGTTGTATGGCTTGTTGGTAAGTTTTTTGTGCTTGTTGTAGAGCTAGGGCATGTGCTTGCAGTGTGGGATCAGGTGGTTGTTGAGATATCTGCGAAGGATTAGGAACATTGATGTTTTGAGTGGTTAGTGGATTGGTAGTGAAAGGTGGAGGATTTCCTTGGTTTAACATTCCTTGTAAGATAGTGGATTGAGGGGGAGGAATGTATGTTTGAGGCCCTAATTGATTTGGTATAGAAAAGGGAGCTATCAAAAAGGATGATATCATTAAATTTTGCAATGGAAATGACACACTAGGACCTTGAGTCCATTGTTTGAAAAGATTCCCTTGTCATATCTTTGGAGGATTGCCTTGTGTAAAAGATGTAAACAAAGGGTTTGTGATCAAGGTACTCCCAAGATTGATAGAACTCATAACCAAGGGATTGCTTTGTGGTGGATTAAGAGGAGATGATGTGGTAATGGTAGATGGAATGGATGGACCCACCAGAGGGTTGCATAAAGATGTCCCTAGTTGCATTGAGGATTGAGTCTGTGATATGGTATTGACATGCCCCTGTGTGCTGCTTTTAGTTTTTTGGTTTGTATTGCTCTGCATGATGGTAGGTACACTTGTGGTATTCATAGGTGTGGATGAAGAAGGGTTTCCCTGAAATGTCAAAGTGGTGGTAGAATCAAGTGGAGTTTGTATCTGGTTTGGACCTTCAAATGGGAGGAGCACCGAGTTTGGGTACCTTCGGGAATGGGAGGAGCACCGAAGGTAGGTGTCCAAATGGAAGTGGGAGGTGGAGGATTCATTTCAAGAGTGCCCACAAGTGTATTACTTTTGAATGGTAAGGTGTGACCAAAATCTTTAGCAAGGCTGGTTACAAGACTAGGTATGTAAGTTTGAATTGTCCCTTGTGATGGAGTTGTGAAATCTTGTGTAAAACTTTGTGCTACAAATATTGGAGATATAGGAGCTACACTTTCAAAAATTTGATGTTCTAAAAGTTCTTCCCTCGTTAGCTCAAATGGGTTGTTGGTGATGTCTTCAATTTTGTATGGTCTTGAAGGAGATGATGGTTGTTGTGATGGTGTAACATGACTTCTAGGATCAAACTCTAAAGGATTTAGATCACTTGAGGTAAATGTAACTTTGTCTTTTTCCATGATTCTCTTGTATTGTGATCTCGTCTTTACCATAAATTTGGTGTCAGCTATGGGAGATTTGTGCTGAGTTTTGTAATGTTTAAACTCTCTAGTTGACTCAAACCTAGGTAAAAGGGACGCTCTAAGTCTTTTGGGAGAAATGATGAAAATGTGGGATGAAAAGATGGGTGATGTGGAAGGTGATCTTTGCAAACATTTTGGGACAACACTTTTGACTTAAGTTTGATGTTTTGATGTTGGGATAAAGGCTGCTAATGAACTTAGAAATCTTTAGGGTGGACTTATGACCTTCAAGATGAACTAGTTCAAAGATGATAACTATCTCAACTAAGTGCATGGAAAAGGATACAGTTCACATACAAAGTAGCTAAGGTAGCAAGTTGGTGTGATGTTTTAAGTCCCAAAGTGTTAGTGTATTTGAAATTTTTCCAAGATAGATGAGATGAAAGATGAAATGTGATGAAGGGGTGAATGAAATGTTGGACCCAATGTTGACCTAAAGTGGACCTTTTGTTTTGACAAACCACGGTAGTGAAAATGATGCTATATCTCTAAAATGTTCAAATCCTAAAGTCTCAATGATTTTTAGAAACTTTTTGATCTGAAAAAAGATGAGGGTTCTAGCTCATAAAGAACGTGTACATGTCAGGATATTTTCTCAATGTTCGTTCATAAAAGTTTATCAACAATTTTTTTCTATTTTCGTAAAGTGCTTCAATGCGGTTGTTGATTACTTTTGCACTACAATGTCTAAGTTTATGGTGACGACCAATTGACCTTCATTTAGGGATCCTTACTTTGCATGAGATCATTTGGTAAAGTGAGCTTTTGTTTTGATAAAATCAAGGTAGCAAAATGATGGTAGACCTCTAAAATGTTCAAGTCCTAGAAAATGAGAGGACGGAGGGGAATGTTCAAACCTGTTTGGTCTCTCCTAGCTCAGGCATAAAATTTTCTCAACAAAGTGTAACGGTTGTGATAAAATATGGATGCCCACTTTTGATTGTACTTTGTTTGATGATTCCTATGTCTGAAATGGAGTGACAGAGACTTTCCTCTATGAAGTTTAACTATTTTATGAATCATTTAGAGGAGTTGGGTATCATGAAAAAGACCAGGATTTTAACTCCAAAAGAATGAAAACAATTCTAGACTATACCTTGAAGCATGTCTATAAAAGTTTGCTACCAACTTGTTTCTATTTTTGTGAATTGCTCGAAGGTGTTTCTTAAGGGCTTTTGGAGTGAGATGCCTAAGTCTAAAATGAGGACCGGTAAACCTTGGTTTAGGAATCTTGATTTTTTGTGAGATCATGGGGAAACAGTTTAAGTTTATGGAAGAAAGGGAGATAATTATTGCCATGCAGGTGGTGGTAATAGGGTCCTTCTAGCCTTAATATCAGTGTGTTCCTCTTCTTCATCTAAAATGTTTGTTGTGTTTCTCTACTGTGAGTTTGTTTCCTTGTTTTAAAAAATGAAGCTTCTCAAACTGCTGATAAGATCTGTTTGTTCACCATTTATGAATTCAAAGTTTGGTTGAATTATAACACCTAGAAGATCAGGTAGTTCAACGGGAGCAATCGGTCTCCAAATAGTCATGTGGGGTTCATTTGCCAATTTATCTTTGTTTAAATGAATTGATTTTACCACAAACACTTGTCTTTTGATTATGTTTCCAAACTAGATGTTTATGTCAAAAACATCATAACTTTCACAATGTCCATTTTGTGAAAATTATGAGATTAAAGCCACAATTGCCTATGTTGTCTTTGGTAAATATGGGTTTGAGATTAATGTCAAGATATTTAGAAATTGCTAAGGATAAATCCTTAGGAAAAGCAGTAATATCGAGACTAACTCAAGAAGTCCATATTTAAACCAAAGTATTTGAAATTTTGAATAATGAGTGTTTGTTTTTGGAATGTTTTGAAACCAAGAAAAGTGTTAAATTGACTCACAAGTATTACAACCTTAGGATAGAAATGGCTATATTTGTTGTATTCCCACTTGGATTTCTCCAGCTGCGCTTATTCAGAGCAGATGATTAGAAGCTTGACTACACTAGCTCCCCTCCACGACACTCACTTCTGTGGGTCAGCCAAGCTTCAAGTTCTCATGAATCTCCCATGACAAACTTTTCATCTCTACTAAGAACCACAAATATGTGGGATGACTTCGGAGGTCCGACCTCCTGACATCAACAAATATTAGGGATTTTTGGCTTCTACACAAAGGTTTGTAATAAGGGCATTCAGTTTAGATGATACTATGATAAACTCCCTCAAGAGGTCTCCCAACCCTTATAACTAGGGATTTACGCATCATAAAGATACTGGGGGAGAGCTATCATGCATCACACAATTGATTGCAAAATTTCCTTGCAACCACAAATTTATATAGCGGTTCGGAAGAGCCTGGCTTATGCTTATTATCACTTGGGTCGTTCCCTTGGGGTGAGTACTTTTCCCACCAAGGCAGGCCCTCTAAAGATGAACAATAGCGAGTAAGTACATCCGTAGTTCGATCATCTTTGTTTGCATGCACAAAGAGAGAACACACGCTATGCCTTTTCTCACACTAGCATGGTTGTTCAATTTTAAACCCAAATTTGAAGTGTGGAGGTGATTTTTGCAACGTGATAGAGAATGTTTATGCTTCTCAAGATCACCAAATGGCGTGAGAGAATTGCATACGCATTCACTAGCAAAGTTGAAAACCACAAAACAAAAAAAATAGTTAATTTTATCCTTCAAAGCAACAATGAGTTAATTTTAAGCACCAATTGAAAGATGAGTTTGCCTTGTTCAATTTTAAGCCTAATTGAAAGATGTGATGTGAGGGTTCATTTTTAGCCAACTTTGAGCGTTCATTTTAAACCCAATGGAAAACTAGTGCATTGCCTAAAAACTAAAAGTAATAAAGCATGAAATGGGTTATAATTGCCCCAAAGTGTTAAACACTAGTTACAATTATAAAATGTTTAGATAGAAGAGAAGTTCTTCAATTTTGCTCCATGCTTTAAAACTTGCAAAACCCTGTTAGTCTAACAATGAAAACACAGTCAGACATCGATCAGTGATCAGATAATCAAAAGAAATTAAGTCCATGTCAAAAAACAAGCGTAAAGTTTCTTACCCTAGTTGAGTGTCGATGTACATGATGGTGTCGCAATTTGAAATTTGGGCGTCGCTCTAGTGAATTTGAGCATCACTCTGTAGCAAGGATAGTGAGCACAATCGCGTCGCTGTATTTATGGGTGTTACTGTAAATGAATGCGTTGAGATTTGAAGTTTGAAAGTGTCGATCTGGTGAAGTTGAGCGTTGCCGTTTTCATTCCATGATAGTTCAAATTTAAATAAGTGTCGCTATATTTAAATCAACATCAGCCAATTAAATATGCTTCATTGTATCAAATTCCTTAGGCGTCGCTATATGGTGACACTATTGAGATAGTGTCGTTGTTTGCGGTTTGAGCACCACTGCAACCAACAAAACAACAAAAACATGGATTTCAAGCTAAAAAACAACTAAATGATTGGTTTTCCCTCCTTCTAGCGCTAGAATGTTGATGCGAGGATACCGGTTATGGGTGTGTGTATGAAAATATGCCTATCATAATGAATTCAAACACAATCAATAAAACTTTATATCAAAGAAGCTTAAAGAAAAATAAACAAACTCTCCGTGCAACTTCTTCAAAGTCGTTTTATTGCTCTCTATCTCTGGTGTTTCGTTGATTCAAGTTGCTCTTAGATTTAGTATACCAAGCTCAATGAAATGGACTACTAGAGAATGAGATTTAAACTAACATGCATACTATACTAAGATGAAAGATTATGCTATGCTTATGATAAGATTATTGCTAAGATATGATTATTGATAGAATGCTAAAGATGCAAATGTGTAAGTGTAATTGTGTGTATGTCTGCGTAACCAATGCTTGGATTCACACATGTACTTATAGAGTTTTTTGAGGATTTTGATTGGCTGAGTTGATCAACAGTTGTGATAATTCCTGACAGATCGAACGGTCGAAGATGGATGAGACTGGAAAGAAAAATAGAAGAAAATGAATAAAGCAAGATTTTTCCATTTTTATGGAAGAGATAAGATGAGATGATTAAAAAAAAATCATCTTTTTTAGAAGATAATGGAAAGATATTGAGAAGATAAATAATGAATTATCAAATTCAATTATTTATTTATGGGTCAATGTAGATTTTTCTTAATTAAATAAATATTTAATTAAGATTTTGAGAAAATCAGAAGATTTCATAATTAAATGAAATATTTAATTATGATTTGAAGAAAGCAGATCTTTAATTAAATAAAATATTTAATTAAATTTGAAGAAATGACATGTGTTATGAAATTAATTAAATAAAATATTTAATTAATTAGAAGAAAGTTTTAAATAGAAGAAAATAAATATTTAAATTTAATTAAAACGAAAGATTTAATTAAATTCAAAAGATGATAATTAATTTAAATAAATAAAATGTATTTATTTAAATAATCAAGTAGACATGTGAAATAATAAAATAAAATAAATTTATTCAATTATGGTGGGAGAATAAAATGACCGAACAATATAATTAAATTAATTAAATTTAATTACATGTAGAAGATTTTAGAGAAATTAATTAAATAATAAATATTTAATTAAATGTCAGGATTAATTAGACATGACCAATTTTATGCACATACAATGGGCATGCTTGATCCATGATGAATTGAAGCATGATGGAGCCACCAATACTCGAATCTCAACAAGATCAATCAATCAAAATTGAAAGTAAATATTTTATCAAAAAAAACCTAACATGCTAAATTTATGAAAGCTTTAAAAAAAACATCTACTCTAATCTATTGAAACTTTATCTTGTTGTGGAATTGGTGTCATGTTGATGTGGACCGACAACCCTTTCCCAATCCCGTGATAGTAAGCTTGTTTCAGTCAATTCTATGGAAGAGAATCAATGAAACCATGATGTTTGGTGTATGAAAAACCTAAATTATGCACAAAATGAACATGATGCAAGCTAAGTTACCATGATTCTATGCTATAAATGATCTAATTATGTAATTACTAAGCTAATCTAAGCTAATTTAAGCTAAAATGGTGCTAAAAGATGAAAACCCTAATTTATTTACAAACTAAGATAGATGCATGGAAGCCATTAATGAAAGCTTGAAGCTATTATGCAACTAAAACAAATTGAAAATAAACTAAATGTGTGAAAATTGAGAGTATGGATGTGAATAAATTCAACATGACTTTGCAATAAAAGATGGATCCATTTGTCTCCAAATAGTGATCTATTTAAAGGAGAGAAAATGAGGAATGAATGGTTGAGATCAAAAAGCTTATTCAACGGTTCAGGATGAAGAGATGAGAGACATGGATCATGGATTCTCATCAATGGATGAGAATGCAAGATGAAGATTAATCAAAGGCTCACAATTACCTTAAACAAACATGCTTTTGACCTGCTCACATAGGTCAAAGGTAACTTGCTAGAAAGGTAAGAGGGTTAACTTGCTTTTGAAGCTAAGTGAGTTGATTGGAGGAGAGGGAATATTCCTTAGGATATTCTATTAGGGTGAGGAAAAAGATGATTTTACAAATTAAAACAAAGTTTTGATTGTGCAAAAATGATAAAGAATATTCCCTTTGATTAGAGGAATAATTAGTTTAATTGCTAATTAAACAAGGTTTAATTTATTCAATTAGGGGATTAGAGGAATTAGATGATTTAATAAATAGGGGAGGGATGAAATGATATTTAATTAAATAAGATAGGGTTATTTAATTAAATAAGATGACTTACAAGATTAAATTAAATATTTTGATTTATCAAATTTAATGGGATGAAGTGTTAGTGCGAAAAGAGATGAATTAGCCTAATTTAATTAATTAGGCCAAATAGACAAAAATGATGAAATTAATTAATTAGCTAGGCTAATTGAACTAATTAAGTGAAAAGAGGATAGATAAAGAGAAAATGATGTTAATAAATCTGATTCGAGTGTATGACGTCGATTAGGAAATTTTTCAATGTCTACAACTTCTTCTCCTCCTACCAATAGACCACATGCTTCAACACTTTTACTTTGCAACTTTTCAATGTACTCATTTGCTTTCATCAACTTGTCCTTTAGATCTTCCATTTCTTCTAAATATTCGGCAGAGACTACTGTCGGAGGAAAAAAATTCTTATACTCAAATTCCAGGACCTTGCTCAAAACCAAGCTCTGATACCAATTGTTGAACATCCAAAATACTGAGAGGGGGGCTGAATTAGTATTCCATAAAACCATATTAAAATTCATCTAAGCATTATCACAATTATGACAGAATCGACAAGAGAACATAAAAATAAGTCAATGCAACCATACACATGAACACCAAGATTTTTAAGTGGAAAACCCAAAAAGGGAAAAACCATGGTGAAGGTTAATCACAATATATTATATTCAGATACAAAATATTACAGGACTCACTTCTAGGACTCACTGTCCTTGAAAAGGCTCACTGTTTGAGTACAAAAGATGGCTAACCGCCAAGATTCAATGATAGTGGCTCACTGCCAAAAGATTGAATTGATAAGATACATCTTCAATGTGTAGGGGTCAGTTCCACTGAAGCTCAAAATATGAAGTATTTCCTCACATAGTAGTCACCCAACAAAACTGCACTTATCACAACTAATAAAGCATTTAGGATCAGATCTTCACACACCTCTTACTCCTTTTCACACTCACACTTCTCATTTCACATTCACTGCCCATGTGTGTTCCTCCTCATTCCATTCCTCAAAACATCTTATATATATACAAGTATATCTTAATCATCAATTAGGTCAGCCTAATTAGATGAAAAAAATAAATCAAAACTTCCTTTGTCAACACCATATATGGTTTAAACATTTTATCCATGTAGTGCATTATACCAAGTTCACTATCATCCATAAAGCATAACTAGTCTCCATAAAGTATTGCATATGCTGAGTCGGCCAATACTGGAACACAATTATCCAAACCAACAAATAATCCTCAAAGCAAACACCTTCCGGATCTGAAAACATATTAATTTCCCATCATACTACCAACATAGAGACTATCAACAAAATCGTAACATAAGAATGTTCACCTTAATAAAATGTGGAGTCTCCCACACAATATGCCAAGCAAGGAACAATAGTAGAATACAAAGTTGAACTCTATCAAAGATAAATTTCTGCTCACAACAAAAG
The DNA here is from genome assembly GCA_007258455.2 of Sequoia sempervirens. Lineage (NCBI taxonomy): Eukaryota > Viridiplantae > Streptophyta > Pinopsida > Cupressales > Cupressaceae > Sequoia > Sequoia sempervirens. The sequence continues at coordinate 475,820,108 of VDFB02281492.1, forward strand.
ATGTCTCAAGATCCAGGATATAGCTATCTGAATGAGTCAAGAAAACATGGTTAAGATATTAGAGTCATATCAGATCTTGCGGTGAATTCTGGACTCAAATACCAACACATTGATCCATCACAAAAGAGTATTACCAACAAAGAACAACTTATGGTAAACCAAGTAGACTTCCCATATAGTTATCACCATGTTGACATCAATGACATCATAGTAACAACCAACACAAACCATCCATACTTCATGCTCATGTTGCAAGGCTCCCAACAGTCAATTGCATGTTCTTGTTTTAATTTTTGTTTTGGTTGATTCATGTAAGATTCATTTTCATGTTTTGGTGAAAGTTGTAATTTGTCTTGATTAGGTGTTTGATTTTCAAGTAATGTTTTATTCTTTTCTTCCAACTGAAGAGCAATATCATGATGTCTTTTCCTACGCTCTTTAACATTTTTGTTTCTTCTTGTGTGATTTTCAACTTGTGAAGGTGTAAGGGTAGGTTTCTCATCCATTGGTCTCTTTTCTTCCCTTAGGGGAGGAACTGAAGGGACCACCGCGGGTTGGGAAACCACTGTCTCTTTATGTCTATACACTTGTTTTTCCTTTGGAGGCATAAGGGGAATCATGTGATTGTCTCTTGGTCTTTTGTATGATATAGGTAGAAGAAAAACAATGTTTGCTTCAGACATGGGTTCATCCACAACTTGTGAGGTGAGAAGAAAAACCATAGCCCTATCATTTTTAAGAATATTGCTAAGGGATAGTTGTATTATGCTCTTTACCTTAAATTTTTGTTATGACCTAAAAAATAAATCTTCACAAGGATTGACAGGTTCCATGGGTTGAGGCTAAAAGTAATCCAAGGAAAATTTTCCATGAGAAGACAAAGGATTAAACCCACTATGATGCACTGTGTATATTTGATCTTTGAATGGGAACTTTATGCACTTGTGGATAACCGATGAGATGACATTCATGGAGCATAGCCATGGATAGCCTAACTTCACGTGGAATTGGTCTGATTTTGAGATGATAGAGAATGATACATCTAATTATTTTTATCCAACCTTAAGAGGTAGAGTGATTGAACCTATCGTAGGGCGAGCAAAACTATTGTATGTTTTCAACCATGTTTTCAATTATTCATAAGAATCTTGATAAAGCTCATGTACATATAATAATTCCTCAGTGATCACATTCTCTTAACACATAGAATCAATGAGTATTCCTTGGGTAGGTTTGTCATTGATACGACCGACAATATAGAGAGGACCATTAGGTGCATGTATAGATACATCAATATGGGTAAAAGCAATGTTGGGTAACAAAATGGTTTGGCCCTTACGAGATTGAACATGATTAAACCAAACATGTTATTTAGATCATCCTCATCATCATTCTTATCATCATTCTCATCATGACAAGCTTGCACCAAGTTGGATGCATGATTTGGCATGGGATTTCTAAAAAATTGTAAATTTTGATTTGGTGGAGCAACAAACTTGTTTCCTTTATTGTTAGCATCGCCCAACTATATGTGATTAGAATTGATGAGGTCTTACACTTGATGTTTAAGACGCATACATCGTTTCATATCATTTCCATGTGTATGATGATATTGACAAAATGCTTTTGGGTTGAAGTTTGGAGATAAAGGCTTTGATGTGTCCACAGGTATTATTAAAGGTAATTGGATTAGGTTCTTTCTCAAAAGTTGTAGCATGATTGAATGGAGGGAATCGGGTAATTGTGTAAATTTTCTATCCCTTGGAATAAATTGATAGGAGGTTGAACTTATGGTTGCAACTTGTGGCCCAATGTGATTGGTTGTTTGAGGTGTGCTTATCTTGATAAAGTTCTTGTTTTGTTTCTTCAATGGTTATTAGTTATTTTGAGGTACGATTTAGATTTCTTAGTAGGAGTCGATGTAGATGCCTCTTCATACTGACTAACAAAATTCTAATAGTCATGAAGAGCTGTACATAAATGTGTAAAGGATGGATATTTCATTAACAAGATATTATCCTTTATGCTAGGTTGAAAATTTCCAATGAACACTCTTTGAACATCAACATCAAGAAGAGCATAGTTGATTTGTGAGTAGATTAACTGATATCAGCCTATGAAGTTATTAATTTTTCATGTTTTCCTTGTTTGTACCTCACTAAATCAGTTAATGTAATTTCAAGACCAATGTTCACTTGGAAGTGTTGGAGGAATGCATCAACAAGTTCATTGAATGAATGTATTGAGTTATTTGACAATGAGAAAAACCATTCCAAGGCCATGTCTTTCAATGAGCTAAGAAAGAGTTTAGGTAAGAGCTTATCCTTAAAGATGAAATCACTATATACTATCATATCAACTGATATATGACTATTAGGATCTCCTTTACCATTGCACTTGTCAAATCTAGGAATCTCAATATTTTGTGGCATGGGTGTTTTCAAAATTTCAAGTGACAATGGGCTCCTTTTGACATATTGCAATGATTTTTTGTTTTGATTTTGGTTTAATGTTGAGATTTGTTGTTGCAATGATACATTACATTTTGCAATAGTTGATTTATGACAGAATCAGTGCTTGACATGTTTTGAGAATATGGTGAATATGGTGGGATTGTGTAAGTGCTTGGTGGACTATTATGTTGCACGTTTATAAGAGGGAATTAATATCGAGGTATCACATGTGATGTCATGAAACTATAAGGATGCCCACTAGAGAGCCTTGAGGTTGGAGTTATGCCATTTTGTTTGTTGTATCATTGAAGCGATAGTTGGTAATGTATATGTAGAAATAGAGGGTATGTTTGTGGGAGGGAGATTTTACTTCCTCCTTGGCTTTGAGTGTATCCCAAATCTTGATCACAACTAGCCTTTGTAGGAAGGTTTACATATACAATATGGGATAGGCTACACAAGACCTCTAATCCTTGGGCATCATTAATCAGTTTCCTTAGGTTGTCCACTATAGGCACTATTTGTACCACTAAGGATTCAGTGCTTAATTAGTCTTGCAATCCATCTAAGTCTTTGTCTAATTTTTTTAGTTTTTCTTTAGGAACATGGGAAACAATAGTCTTAACATCCATAAAGGTGCTTGTTTATGAAATTTTCATTAGTATGGTAGGATTAAGAATTGAGTCCAAAATGGGCATGGTATTGGAAATACCTTACATGAAAGAGTTAGAGGACTCAGGATCAACAACATATGAAACAATAATGTGGGATGCCATAAGTCTACAACTACATATCACCGAAGTATTAACAATAGGACACCAGGTTGTGAAGCTCATGTGATTTTCATAACATGAAGTGTGCCCATTATGAACACTAAATTGTAAAATAATCACAATAAAACACTCAGAAGTAAAAATCAGAAAGCAGAAGCAAACAAAAAATGCATAAACAAATGTTTGACAGAAATCTAAGCCACAAATAGCTGGACTACGTCACCTTGGGTGACTATGTCCTACACAGGTTGCTACAGATTTCAAAAGTTGGTTGTCTATTATATACTATTTAAATATCTCAGGTCTGTGTGCAAACAAGTTTGACAACGAATTATTTTCCATAATTTACCCAATTTACGATTATGAAATTTAAAATGCACGTGTGCAACAACTTGTAAAATGTTCCAGCAATAAATGATAATTATAAATACAAATTCTAGATCTAAGATGCAACAATTTATTGATCCCAATATGCCTAAATTTGAAAATGATGATATTGATGCTTTTTGGAAACAAAACAATGCAAATTTTCACTTTTTGATCTATATGCAAGATTCCTAAATGAATGGAATGAACTTTTTTAGATTTGCTTTCAAATTTAAATGACCTAATGCAGATTTTGAAATGTGATTCAAATGTAAATTAGGCCTAAGAGGATTGAAATTGAACCTATTGTAACCTATAATGCAATATTGTATGCAAATTTTTAAATTTTTATGATTTTAATTATGCAAAAAAAATGAATGCCTAAATGAACAATGCAATGGTAAACCTAGACATAGGATGACTTGCCTCAAATTTTAGAAGGTTTATAATATAAATTTGTCAGGTTCACTAAAATGAAATATGGGAAAAGGGAGGAGGCCCTAGGATTTGACTCTAGAGGGTTTAGTCACCTTTTCCTTATATTTAATTTAGAATTGAGGTAGCGGGGGTTTGATGAATTTGAACAAGATATAGGACTGACTTACAACTTGAAAGGTGAGTCAACTTGTCCTTGACCAAATCTGAAATGGACTTAAGGATGAAATTCAATAAAATGACTAGGCTAAAGATGCAAATACCTATTCTAATGCAAATACAACAGACAAAAAATCACAAACGAGTTCCAACTTCAGAAATAGACAGAGCAGAGTACTGCACACATGGCATATGAACCTAGGGCTGATTTTTGAGGACCTAGTCGCCCTAGGAAACTATGTCATAGTAGGAGGATCCCATATTTGATTTCACAATCCTTTGGTGTCAGATTAGAGCCTTGTGTTTCTGCTTTTCACATTGTTGGATCACTATTGGATATTATCGTAAGTGAGTTTATGTTTATTGTCAAGGTGTAGGACTTGAATGCAACAATGAACAATTAACCTTCAAACTTCTCCCAATCTTCTTCAAATTTGAAACCTACACACTCAAAGAGAGAGGAAGGGTTGTGCCATATAGGGGCTTGCCTTAGTCAAACCTTGTGTTAGTGTTTTCACCTCCACAAAGGTAATGTCAATGAAAGATAACCTTTCCTTTTGAGAGATAGGGATAAATGATAAAAAGGAATGACAAATCAACAATGGACTACAACTCACCACCCTCTAATGACTTCCTTGAAGGAATGAAGTCATACAAATCTCCTCAAGGCTTAAATGTTTTTGGCTTGATTTGCTTAAAAACCTACAAGGGTTAGATCTCGCAACCAATGTGATAACATAAACATAAACATGAGCAAACTCACAAACACTTTGACATGATGCTTTGATATTAAATTGTTGCAATAAATCTCTAAAATGTTGCTCTTGACTTGATTGATAATGCTCTTGATAATAATTTCTCCAATAATTTTTGTAGATCCATATCAAATGATGCCATAACTAGGTATTTTATATGTAATTATTCCTCAAAAATTAAATCTCGACAATCGATATTAGATATTTGAAATTCAAATAATAAAATACCGACACCAACATATTCAATTTTGGAGGAAAAATAGGGGGACTAAGTCACCCTAGGCAACTATGTCCCAACCCTATTTTGCGAGACTTAAGATGTTGAGGATAAAATAATAAATGAATACTTTGGTTTTATGCTTGCAATTTGTTGGTAACTATTAAAATGGGCCACAAAATGCATAATTTAGGAAATCAGGTGTATAATTAGGTCCATGCACTTAAGGGGGAGCAAAAGATAGTGTGAAATTATCATGGGTGACAATTTATGATGCTACAGTTACACTAGTTACCACTGAAAATTCATTAAAAGGTTTTCCACACTAACCGCACCATTAGAATAACTTCTGAAGAAAAATACAAACAAGAATATCAACTGGACCGAACAGTGTCAACAGTCTTTTGACACACTAAAACAAAATATTATGAAGGCCCCCATACTAATATTCCCTAATTGGACAATCCCTTTCCACATACATGTGGATATCTTTGAGATCGCCATGGGAGCAATACTAGGACAACCACGTGGAAACAAAAACCATCTAATTACATTCACAAGCCAAAAAATCTCCCAAGCAGAGAAAAACTATATAACTACAGAAAGGGAAGCTCTCACCATGGTGTATGCATTACATAAGTTCCTCCACTATTTACTTTCTACAGATATCACAAACCCTTGAAATTTTTACTGAATAAACCAATCATTCAAGGGCACATATGTAGATGGCTACTACTATTTCAATAATTTAATTTTACCATAATGGTCAAACCCAGAAATAATAACCAAGGTCTAGACTATCTATCAAGGATTGATGCAACAAAGGAACCAAATGAACAAAAAGAGGACCTAACTGGTGTAACCCTGTTTAGAATAACCACAGTATATTAGAAGAGTTACACGATGTGGATACACTAATATCTATTGGAGAATACCCAATGGATATGTCATCACATGAAAAATAATTATTATTATGGAAGTCACTCCCTTTCACACTCAAAGAGAGAATTATACAAAAGAGGAAGGGAAGATATCCTATGACGAGTAGTGTATGAACATGAAAGAAATGAAATATTAAGGGAAGCACATGAAGAGATATTCGGTGGACATAATTCTAGAGAAGATACTACCAAGAAAGTTTTGTTGGTAGGACTTTGGTGGCCTACACTAAACAAGGGTACTAAATAATATGCAAGAAGATGTGATATTTGCTAGAAAATTGTAAGACCCATCACAAGGGATGAGATTCCCTTACAACCAGTATTGGCTCAAATACCTTTTGAAAAGTGGGTAATTAATTTTATTGGAGCTATTGACCCGCCGATAAAGTTATCTAAGGCTAGATTTATCATTATTGGTGTAGAGTACTTGACCAAATGGGTCGAAGTAGAACCAAATTAAGGTTGTACTATACAAATTGTCACAAATTTCATCTACCATAATATCATCACAAGATTTGGGTGCCCACTAATCATCACCATCGATCAAGGAAAACATTTTGTAAACAAAGTCATCACTAGAAAGTTGTTTTATGATAACTCATAACTGGAGCACACCTTAGCCATAGGAAAATGGAGCAAGTGAAGCATCAAACAAGATTATAGGAATCACCCTCACAAAGATGTGTAATGCAAATAGAACAGATTGAGACATCAAGATATCATTAGTACTTTGGGCGTATAGAACGACCTACAAAGGGTCTACTAGATTTACCCTTTTTGAACTGGTATATGGGATGGAGGCAAGTCTACCTATAAATTTAATTGTATAAAGAGTAAATTTAAATGAACATAAAATAAAACATAATAAAAAGTAGGATATGAACCAAACTTAATACAAGAATGCATCACATAAATTTGATAGCTTTTGGATTAAAATCGTGTATTAGTTTTTGCATCAATGATTTTGATCACGAGCCTTTATGGATCAAAATTTTGGATACAAAATAATTCACATTTTTTAATCCAAAAGCTACCAAGAACATGATTAGAACATTGATACAAAAACTACTAGGCAATTTTTATTGAGAAGCTATCAAATTTACTACAATAAATTATGGAAATATCATATCTTTAATTATTGATTGTGTAGGATTTAATAAAAATTTGAATACAAGCCTAGATCCAGGTGACTACAAAACATTACAAAAAGCTATATGCTTGACCTATTGATCATGCATAATGTAATTCTCAACTAAAATCTAGCATTGAGAAAATAAGAGATTGATATCAAAATACATTGATTGATTTAAAGATAAGAAAAAGTTACATTTTATAGCCTCTAGTTTCCAGATCTATTTAGGATGAGGAAGAGAGAAAATTTAAAAAATAAGGGATTTCTTTGATGTTGCTAAATCCAAGAAGATAAGGAAAAAAGTGATATCCCATGAAAGAAAGATTTTACAAGTCCTTATTTATCCTAGACATACCTAATTAAATCAATTACTTACCTAAGTAAACTTAAATAATAAAGTGTAATTAAATAATTACTTTAACACCCCCTTAAATGCAACTTAGGAGAAATGTGAAATATGAAATGAGTCTTAACAACTAGGCTTGATCAAGTACCCATGTACAATGAATATGTCTCTCAAAAGATGAAAATGAAAAAACTCATAGGAAAAAACTCCCTCAAGAGAGGATAAAGAATGATGATAAATCTAGAAGCTACTTATGTACCTCTAGGTCAATATCGAACAGTGACTAAAATTTATCCATAGGAGTAAGCACCATGAAGATTTAGGAATATTAACCATAATGAATGACTCTTAAAATGACATGTGACTCAATGCGAATCATATACAAGATTCAAGATCACTTACCATAAACTCTCAATCTAAGATGTGAATTGATAAGAACCAAAACATGTCAAGCTATAAACAAGATGTGACAAGGAGAAAACTAGAGGATCCAGATGTAACTCATGTGAGCTTTCATTGAGATAGAGATATGATCATAATGTATGCCATTTGACTATACTCTCATTTATTTATTATATCATGTTATGTAAAAACACTAGAAACATATGCATGAAGCCCCCAATATGGAACTTTACTGTAGTTCGTAATGACATAAATACCCCCCAAAATAATTTAATTATTTAGACCTCCCAAAAAATTATTATTATGTCACTTTATAATTAAGTGTGATTGGAGTTGCAACTTGCCAAAATAACAAAGTGGTCTTGATCTCAATGTATTACAAAAGCTCAAAATAAGCCACACATATAAAGTATAAATTTTAATAGAAAATAAGACAAAACATACTATACCAATGAAAATTACATAAAAAATCATGCTTTCAAAAAATTACACCCCAAAACGATATTGTATGAGCCTGAACAAAGCCATGAAAGTTATCAAAATGAGAATTGCTCAACATCACTTGTGAAAATCTATAATTTTTGAGAAAATGAGACACCAAATTTAGGAATCATTTGTACCAATATTAAGTTCATGAAAAATTAGTCCATTTAAAAAATTGCTTGAAAAATAGAGCAAAAATGAGCAAGAATAAAGCTTATAAATTCACCATCAAAGATTATAATTGCATTCAAGAGGGGTCAAGAGTTAGGGTAGGAAACAAAATAATATTTTAAGATGCCTCAAAGTATTCCTCCATGCTAAAATATTCCCAAACAACTATCATTTCTCTAGAAAATCACTTTAGGAATAGAAAATCTTCAATTTCATAACAAAACCATTATTCTTTGCATAAAAAATTGCTTACTAGTTTTACAGGTGGTTTCAGTTAAGGGGTGGTGGTGCTGATAGTAATGGTGTAGCTAAATGATGCTACCACTTGATGACACAATTTTTTTTAATATTTTATTCCAACCGCATGGTACACCTATATCAAGCTCCAAAATTTACTTGTAGTAAAAATTAGAAAGAGACCTCTAATAATATAATTCTTTTATAAAAACTTCAATTCGAACCTCTATTTCTCAAAAGACTAAATTAACTAAAGACACCAAAAATGCTCTAATACCATGTAAGATTTAATAAAAATCCAAATACAAGCCTAGATCAAGGTGATTGCATAAGATTGCAAAAATTTACATGCAATCTACAAATGAGACAAAATGCAATTATAAGCTAAAATATAATATTGGGAAAATAAAAGAGATTAATATTAAAATAGATTGATTGATTCAAAAATAGGAAAGAGTCACATTTTATAGCTTCTTGTTTCAAATCTATGAAGATGATGATGAGTACAAAAAGCCAAAAATCAAGGGATTGATTTAGCAATGATGCCAAATCCAAGAAGAAAAGGAAAAAGGTGATATCCATGAAAAATAATTTTTACAAGTACTCATTTATCCTATCTACCTAAGTAAATAATAACTCGCTTAATTAAACATAAATAATAAAGTGCAATTAAATAATTGTATTAACAAATTAGAACTATTGATGCAAAAACTACAACAAATTTTGATCCATAAATTATCAAATTTACTACAATAAATTATGGAAATAATATATTTTTAATTAATAAGCCATATGTCAATATATAATTTTGTTACTTCATTTCAACAAAATAAATCTAAAACTAAATAAAGAATAATATAAATATATAAATTTCACTTGGTGAGTATCCATCCTTGCGCGACACACCCTCCAGTACCACAGGGATGGTGGAGAGACTAGACCTCATGACCTCTTGCCTGCAACATGATGTTTTAGCCAATCAAACTAGGCCCACCACCCCATCAAACATCAAATCCTTCATAGAAGATGTTAATTTTTATTTATTTTTAAATGAAGAGAAGTAGTCAACTTATGAGTCATTAGACACCGAATACTACACCTCTTTAATTGTTAAAACTCAATTTGTGAACTTGTGAGTCATCCAACTTTTCTTCAATTGAAAAAACACAAAATTCCACACAAAATCTGGACCTTGTCAAACTAATCAAAATGACGAACGTTTCAAATTGCCCATAGAATGTATCAAAATACACACTAAAGTCCTTAGTTGAAAAGCTCAAACATAGAATTGTGACGTTCTTAATGAAGACAATTTCTGTGGTACGTACAAAAGTCAATTTGGTACGAATCACAAGCTGCATATCATGCCTTCCAAGCTAAGGTTTAAGTGGATTTGGTATGAACACCAACGAAAGACTCTAGACTTGTCACAGATTCTCAATTTCGCTATCAGTAAACGAGGGCCCTCGAGTACGGTTACTACCGGGTAATGTTCGGTTTTTACCGAGTAATCTTCTGCTTATGACCGAGTAATCTGACGCGTAAGGTTACTACCGAGTAATATTGTGATTATTACCGAGTAATCTTCTAGTTATGACCGAGTAATCTTCTGGGGGCCCACGAGTACGGTTACTACCGGGTAATGTTCGGTTTTTACCGAGTAATCTTCTGCTTATGACCGAGTAATCTGACGCGTAAGGTTACTACCGAGTAATATTGTGATTATTACCGAGTAATCTTCTAGTTGTGACCGAGTAATCTTCTGGTTTTCAAGGAAGATGGTATTGAAAAACGCAAAAGGAGCGAAATGGACTCAACCAATCGAATGCCTAATGAAAGGTCACGGACTCGTCCAATATTATTTCACTTGGGATATTACTATTTCTAATCATTTTTTTTTTATAGAATTTATTAGCTGTCAAAGTAGAGACGAGGAAACATCTCTCCCTCTCATTTTTTTGAGCTGGACATCATTATCATTGATAGTCCTTTTTCTGTTGAAATGTCCGTTTTCTTGTTTAAAATGACAAGAGCTAAAGGGCAAGATCGTACCCTGTAAGACACCTTTTCATGTGTTTATCGAAGGGTTAAAGGGAGATGTATAAGAAACATTTTTTTTAACTTTCAAAATTCATTATCATTCTAGTTGATTATGATATGAAGTTTTATATTTCTATATTACTTTCTATTTAGTTTTGTATTTATTGTAATGTAATGTTCTAAGTGTAATAAGATATCGACTAATGGCATGTTTTTATGTTAGGTTTGATTCATAATCTTATTTTTATATGTATTTATTCTATTTTTATTTACACTTGTATTCATACATTCGTTGTTATCTATTCACATTTGTAGTTTCTTCTATGTATTTGTTCCATGTCTTAAAATAACTATTTTATCATTAAGGTTTATTTCCACATGGCATGAAATTGATTGATTTAGTCAATGAGGCCTATGAGAACAAACCCAAAATTTAAACATTTAAATTCAAATTTAAACTTTTGTGCTTCTTTCTACTAGTCATTATGAACCGACTTGCTAAATGTTTGTGTGTCATGTTGCTAAATGTTTGTGTGTCAACATCAGATCGTTATTAATCTAGCATGCCAAGGGGGTTGACATAGGCATAGATGATCTCACTTTTCAATTCAACTTGATCTCCCCAAAGGTGCCCCAAATACCACCTTGACAATTTAGATATCAAGAAAGCAAAGGTGAGTACATTTTTTGAAGTATATTTTGATAAATTGATCTCAAATGATAAATCAGGATCAATTATGTGGCACTTGGATCTAAACCACATAGATTTATGAGTCATTTCATATTTCGAGGCATTTGGTATATCAAGGGCATAAATTTATATACAATGAATCAACTCTATGGGATATCAACATCATTTTCACGTCATCAATTCTAGAGGTAATTTCCCCTATCCATTTGATTTGATTTTTAATATTTATTACAATTTATCAACTAAACTAATTTAATCTAGGTTAAATTATGCTTGTTGATTACAATTATTTAGTTACCCTGGATTATTTTATTTAGTACAAATTTTTCATCACATCAATTCATGAATTCAACTTATCCTACACCCCCTTAGAGTTTTACTTTCTAATTACAAATGTGTTTTCTAATTACTTTATCATATTTGTTTATGGTTTGATTCTCCCTTCTTATTTGTGATCCATAGCCCAATTTAATTGTATACATTTTGTGATTTATTGTGTGACCTTGCTTTTTCCCATCATACCCACCCTTAATTTCATCTGTAAGGTTTAGTTTTCAAATATGATCTCTTGTTGGTTTTCTAGTTTTGACATATAAGAGTGGTTGGTATTGCTTCATATTTCTATCTCTCATGGCCACAATGCTTTGTTTATTCCACGAGCTACTTAGAACCCAAATCTTCCTTTGTCAAGGAGTTTTTATCTCAACTCTAATATGACTTCTCAATCTAATGAAAACGATGTCTTTGTATGCTCATATTGACACTTTGATAACTGTGTTAACCAAGTAAATTTTGATCTTAATACATATTTAACTAAGAAATATCTTGTAGTTTTTTATAAATTGTATATGGGTGCACATAGGAGTATCTAATCTCCTTAATAATTGGTTGTAATCATGCATCAAACACTAGTACACACCTCATTTGGCATGGAAATCCTTCTTGATATAGGCTCTTTGATAACATCTTTTAATGGTGTATCTTTCCAGTCCTCATTTTCTTTGATCCTAAACCCATAGGTACCATTTCTATTTCCATTATTGTAATGTTCAAAAACCACATAAATGTCAAATTATTCAAATTAACAAGAAGTATGTAACATGCCAATTGTTTTATGAAAGTAAATTCACTATGTTTTAACCTCAAGTAAATAAACTATGTTCAATACTCATAGTAGTAAAATTTTTCTTTCTAAAAAGAGAATAAAGAGCATATATTTTCCATAATAATGTTCCATATATTGATTTCATTCTAGATATAACCATTTACATTTTACAAATTTCTAAAGATGGAATACAATGATACATACATAGCTTAGCTGAGCTTCATAAGCAATATATATGAATGGTCCAAGTAGTCCCCCTCAAATCTTGATCACCAACTAATGAGGAGAAGCATTACTCAAGCACTTTTCCACCAACCACAGACTTAATGCGGTCCCCCACACATCTACTACATATGACAAGATGGCTCTACCCTTCGACAAAGAGATTGGTTGGATAACCCCATAATAATAGCCTTCTTGAGCTTAGCGTTGTGTCCTACATACTTAGACTTCAATATAGTGGCTACTACCTATCTGTATGACAATTCCCGACCTAGTATGCTATATTGGATCAGAGTGAATTGATAGTGTAAACAGTGACTACTTACACTACTTTGGTCAAAGTTTCATATATAAAAGTGTCATCTCTTCACCCACTACCCTTAGCTTGATTTGGTATTTGACCATTCATCTACTATGCATAGGCAATTCCCTCCTTTGGGTAATCTTTAACCCCAAGAACAACCTATTCCCTTTATATGACTATAACATTCCTACCAAGTAATCCATACACATAAGCAATTTCCTTCATTGGATAATCTAATCCTAAGGGTAACCTATAAACTCTCTATAGTTCGGATTACACAAATAATTGAAACAAATACTTCACAAGCTAATTTAAGCTTTTTATTTTCCTAGTATATAATACTAATGAATGCATTCACTCCTTAATAGGGAGTATGTACAAACACTCAAATAAGGTTCACAAGAATTAAGTGTAATAAGATTCTTTCAACTTTATAAAAGTAAACATAACCTTTCCGTATTCTAGCAAATCAATGCATTTTACCACACAAGTCAAACACTAACACTCAATCTTTCCAAAGCATATAAAACATAAGAGAGTAGAATTAACACGCCTGCTAAACGCTATTCCTAATTGAAACAGACTAACCTTCAAGCTCAATCCCCTCCAAGATCCATCTGAAAACTCTTCAAAAATTCTCCAAACCCACTCACAGAAATTCTCATGATAATTCTCTCAACTTTCCTCATAATCAAACTCTCAACTCAAAGCAAGAATATTTCAGTTAAAAAGTAGTAGAATGCAAGTGAATTGTGTGTTTAAATGAGGAAATCCTCTCCCTTATTCATACAAAAATATGAGTCTTTACTACATACAAGAAAGCTATGCTAAATGACACTTCTCAGCTCTTAAGATTGACTCAACAAATAATCTCAGCACGTGGCAACAATAAAACTTAATACTCAGTAAAATATAGTAGCAGGTCACTTTATTCAAAGACAACACGAATGCATTTCTGATATGCAAGGTGAGTGACCAAATAGGTCTACTCTATTCATGCTATCTTCTACTTGACTTATTCTCCATTTTACTTTGGTTTCCATTGTTAGACAGAGCTCACAAAATAAACTTCTAATACAACACAGTTATTCATAATTTGGTGCCACATAAACCTCTTACGTGCGTTTGGTGTTTTGCAGATTTATGACCAAGTCAAAGCTTTTAAATACATTTCAAATATTTTTCAATACTCATGGCTAAGTCTTATATCCTTCCCACACACATTCTAATATTTATTGTGTTCCATTTGCAAGTATAATAATTCATAATAAATATCTTTAGTGTTGCCTTAGTGCGTGCTTCATTGTTGCACCAACACTATATGAAATACGTGCTATATACTATATAGTATGCGCTTGGCATTTAAAAACATCAACACTTTATTAATAATCAATGCTTACTCAAATATTTCACTCTATCAATTATAATATATATATATATATTATAATTGATAGAGTGAAATATTTGAGTAAGTGTTGATTATTAATGGAATATATATATATTATAATTGATAGAGTGAAATATATACCTGTGTGCAAGTGCGAACTCCTACTCTAAGATGCAAAATTGAACTAATGCAACAAAGAAAAACACAAAAACAAACACTCGGATTAGGCCTAGTTGAATCTAAACAAAACACAAGAATATACATATACATATATATATATATATACCTATGTGCAAGTGTGAATTCCTACTCTAAGATGCAAAACTGAACTAATGCAACAAAGGAAAACACAAAAACAAACACTCGGATTAGGCCTAGTTGAATCTAAACAAAACATAAGAAATTGAAACCTTTTACCTTGTTTAGATTGATGGTCTTGGTTGGCCCTTTGATCGCTTGAAATGTATGCTCCTTGGTGGAAAAATAGCTCAAAATGGTGCTCTAGATGATCATGGAGTGATGAGGATTCTAATGATGCAAATGGGTATGTGAATAGATGCACTATGGAAGCTCAAATGCTGCAACAATGGTGGATGCAAGTGATGGCTTGAAATTGATTACTAAGTGGATGCTTGATTGTGGATTATGTGTTGTGCAAATGGGGACATTTCCACCATTTTTAGGGGAAGTACCTCCAAAAAAATGGAGGGCTAGGATTGATCCATGATGGCAAAGATCAAGGGCTAGGGTGAGTTGAGAACTCACAAGCCCTCACAAAGTGACACATGGCGGATGAGGTGGAAAAAAGAGGTTGATGTGGAGGTGACATGGAGGTACTAGGTTGTACCTTGGAAAGGGACAAGATCTCCTCATAAAGGAGGTCCTTGTCCACACATGCTTGAAAGGACATGTGAGGAATTAAAAATTCCTCACAAATCCTCATGGGGATGGGAGAAGGAATTTTAAATTCCTTAAAATGTATTGAATGAATAAATGTGAATTAAAAACTCACATAGGGAAGGGGGTGCCTTCTCCAAAAGGAGAAAGCATTTAATGGGGTTGACTTAGGACATATGCCATAAATGGCATGGAGATTAGGTTAGCCTAAGTGGATGATTAAGGTTGTGCAAACATGGGATTAGGCAGGTTAATGAAGGATTAAAGGCAAGAGGGGGATTAAAGAGGATGTGACCCTAATGATGATTAGGGGTGTGCACATCCTAATCATAGATTAATTAAATTAATCTAGATTAGAGAGGATTATGGAGGATGTGACATGAGGAGAGAGAAAATGATGAATTACTAATTGATTTAATTCATTTGGGCTAAAGTGACTAAATTAAATAAATTGGGGTATTTATTTAATTTATAAATGAAAGGGATAAGGTATTTAATTGATGTATTAAATACCTTAGGGGACATTAGGCTACAGGGAAATATTAATCAAATAATAAATTATTTAATTAATGCAGATGAGGGATGCAGGATGGAGGAATACAAGGGTGAATTTGACCATATGAGAGTGGTCAAATTTAGGTGTCTACATTTTGTCCCTCTTCAAAATACTGTTAGAATAACAGTGTTTTGAAGATAAATAAAATATAGATGACTTGATAGAAGAAAGGAATGTTAGATGATGCTTCAGTATCGCAAGGAAGTGGATAGAAGAGAATAATTAAGAAATATGGTAAGGTATGCCCCCTCGAGAGGGAAGATGGGGAAGAAAAGGTGCCTCAGGTGACTTCTCAATATGGAGAAATGGAGGGTACCACGCAATAGAGCGCGAAAAACCATGAAGAATGGATTTTGAATGGAGGAAAATGGATAAACGAGGTGCAAATGGCAACCTGCGGAAAAAAAGGGGTGAATGAATTAATAAAGGGTTAATTAAAGGGTAAAAATTACCCAAATATTAAAAGGCTAATTAGGTGCAAAAATGAAAATTATAAATAGTAAATTTGGAAAATTACTATTCACCTAATTCTCATTTGCACACGTGGCAGTTGGCTAGACAAAATAGAGAGTGACGAGGATGGTTGATAGGTCGAGCAGTGACGAGGTGTTCGTGGATGATGATTTGATCCACCGGGGTGAGGAGGTGTGACAATACTATTACCAACGAGCGGTACCCCGCCAAGTAGGCTTCTAATCCCACTTTGTGATTTCGAGTTGAATTTTAAGCACAATTTTTATTTCAGGCTTGGTAGACTAGGTACACAGACTCGCCATGGAAGGGTAGACTCGCCCTTTTGGAAGGAACATTCGCTCATCTTGGGGGATCGATGAAGAAAAAGGGTGAATGCATGCTTCGTAGGGGTGGGCATGCTGGGGGAGGGTTGATTGCAAAATTTCCTCTCCCCAAAAAAGGGCGAGATTGCACAATGTAGGGGCAGACATGAACCAAGATAGGTGAATGCAAATTTGCCAAAACTAGAAAAGGGCGAATGCGAATTCGCTAAAAGGGGAAATAGGCAGATGTGAATATGCCTTTTAGGGAAAAGGGTAAATGTGAATTCACTACTCGGGGAGAAAAATACATAGGGGCGATTGTGAAATTTCCCCTTAGGGAAAAGGGTGAATGCGAATTCGCCTCTAAGGAAACGGGGGGCGAATTCACACCCAAACAAGAAAGGGGTAGATCCACTAGGAAAATAGGAAAACCTGCCGAAGAAAGAAACATGGGCGAACATGCTAGTTAGACAGGCGAATGCAATGGGGAGGGAAAATGGCGAACTCACCTTGCACAAAGGCGAATTTTCCAAACCGAGGCAGGGAGAAAAATGAAAGGAAAAGAAAAGAAATTTTGGAAAAATTGACAAAATTTTCTACATGAATGTAGAACTTCGAGACACTGAGGACACGTGAGAGGCACTTGGTGGTGTTAGAGGTGACATGTAGAGCGATGAATTCCCATGATCATGGATCAATAGCGCAGGCGAGATTGCTACATATGTTGGGGTATCCCAACATCAGAGCGCACAGAGGACTACTGACCGCATTGATGGAGCGATGGAGCTCAGAGACCTCGACCTTTCATCTCCTGACAAGGGAGATGATTGTGACACTAGATGATGTCTAGAGGATTATATGGTTGCTAATCCAGGGGCACCTGATTAGTTAGACCCGCAGCCGAGCAGCGGACAGGAGCCTACGGGCTGTATTTGGACATGTTGAGCTTCCCATCCAGGGGAGGGAGTTGGATCTTGATGCTTGCTTGGGGTTGGAGATACTGGCTCTATCATTATACCTCTGCAACCTGATCAACATGATTTTGTTACTAGACATGAGTGGAAGTTTTTGCAGCCTCAAGGTGATTGAGGTGGTCAAACATATTATGGAGAGACGAGAGGGAGAGTTTGCGTAGGGGGCCTATGTGTTAGCACAGTTGTACTGGGATATGCATGTCATCTATTATAGATGAGCACTCAGTGTGACACATGTGACTCTGCTCATGGGCCTGGGAGCATATTAGCATGAC
Source organism: Sequoia sempervirens (assembly GCA_007258455.2). NCBI lineage: Eukaryota > Viridiplantae > Streptophyta > Pinopsida > Cupressales > Cupressaceae > Sequoia > Sequoia sempervirens. Next base: position 475,838,205 of record VDFB02281492.1, read on the forward strand.
GAGACCAGAAATTTTGATCATCAAGACACAAGATGAGACACTGCCAGTGGCATGCTAGTGGGGGATGGAGTATGGCTAGAGGTTGCACTATTAGGATGTGAGTGATTTGGAGGTAGAGGCTAGATGGGTTGAGAGGAGAGGACATCACATGGAGACCCTACTTGAGGTGGTAGTTTGCAAGGTGGAGAGATGACGATAGGAGATGGAGGGGCTACCTATTGTCTCAATGTTACTTGATTGGATGGGACCCCTTTATTGGGGAGCTGCATAGACTAGATAAGGTCACCTGACAGTATGACATACAACAGGATATTCCCATGGGACCCTAGAGATTCATACGGATCAGCCGAGAGTCAACGACTATATGGAGGGAGCAGATTACTATGGAGTTTGTGCAACAGATGTGGGATACAATCCCACTAACACAGTACCCATGGAGGGGAGGACTGACAGATGCAGGTACCACAGTATGATACTCTGCATGGTGGGCAGAGAGGAGACCAGGGCAGATCATGATAGTGCACCTAATTGTAGGGGCCTTGGGATTCAGATCTGATGATGAGAGAGAGTTGGCGAGACCGTAGAGGAGGAGGAGAGCCAAGAGATAGAGGATAGGGGGAGATGGTGATGTGGAGATGGAGAAGGTGAGAGGGGAGGAGTAGACGATGGAGGTGGATGCTCCAGAGGTGCATCCATTGGCTATAATACCTTATGTGCCACCACCACCCAAGGATCTCGTAGTACTACTCATAGGAGCCCTGGCTCAATTGGGGATTGTAGAGCATCGACTTAGAGAGTCTAAGGAAAATAGGGACAAATTATAGAGGGAGGTGGATAGATTATAGGGTCTATAGAGAGACGGAGACAGGGATTACGGGGCCCTAGCAGATAGGGCAGGGAGAGAGGTGTTGGAGATGGAGAGGGAGAGGGGTGAGCTTCGAAGGCAGCTGGAGGAGATGAGAGGAGAGAGGGATGAGGCTTAGGATAGAGCCGATGTGTGTAGAGATAGCCTTGGGAGACACAGGGGGGATTGTTAGAGAGAGCGAGACAACAAAGGCATAGGTGCAAGCATTGCAGGGGGAGCGAGATGCAACAACACAAAGGATATCTCAACTGGAGTCCCAGGTAGAGCATATGTTGATGGAACAAGAGGCCTGGGAGAGGGAGAGACAACATATTAGTGGGATGTAGGACAAATACAAGATAGAGAGAGACCTGGCGAGGGCACATGGAGTAGAGTTGGTTGATGCCAGGACAAAGGCCGACTATTGCATGTTTTCCTATCATCAGGTTGTCCCAGATCCAACACAAAGGGTGTTGCCATACATCAAAGCATCCCCATAGATGCCAACTCCATCACACTCAGGGGCTACACACACACGAGGATATAGTAGCTTATGCGAGACACCCCCTCGAGGTGGAGGTTCAGTCCCAGACTCCCCCCAGAGGTCAGATGGAGTGAGCACAGGGTAGAGAGGATGGGGATAGATGATCCAAATTTTGACAGGTACATAGTGGATGGGCAGTATACAAAGGCAAAGACTACAAATTCTTCAACACAAATTAGATAGATTGATTCTTTTATTCTTTATTCTTTATTCATTCAAGAGATGTAGTCTCTGTACTTGATTAGAGCTCTGCACTGGTATCTTAATTGATGGATTTCGATGGGCATTATGATGGACTTGTTATTATGTTATTATGGACTTGTTATGGATTTTTTATTATGGATTGTGATGGACACTATATTTTTTTGATATATATGATATGAGATGGACATTTTCGACACTATGTGGTTATTATGTGATGCCATGGATGTTTATTATGCTCATGTGTATGTTGATGATTATGAGATATGCATATGGTTATGATGATTTATGCTTATGTTTATGGGAATGTTATGGATGGAATGCATTATGTCTAACTCTTTGTGATGCAGGATGTGATGGATGATTTATGATTTTATGACATATGCTATGGATGTGATACTAATGGTGTGTGATGCAGGTGGTGATGCTAATGTTATTTAGGATGTATCCATATGAGATATGATATGATGATTGAATGTGCTATGGATAATCATGTATGTATGATGTGATATGAAAATGGAATGTGATGTAATGGATGAAAATATGTGATATATGCATATGTGATCATGTTATGGATGAATGTGATAAATATGATGTAATGCAATGTATGTGGTGAAATGAACTAATATGTTTAGAATAATAACTCCAAACAACCTAAAGTGATACTGCAATAAAATAATAATGGAATGGAATGAATTTAAGATGCTTAGAATAACCAATCTAGATTAATCTAAACAACTTAAAATGGATATGAAAATGTTAATGCAATGATGTGAAATGATATGAACTTAAGATGCTTAGAATAACCAATCTTAATTAATCTAAATAACTGAAAATAGAAATGAAAATGATAATGCAATGAGATAAAATGATATGAACTTAAGATGCTAGAATAACCAATCTAGATTAATCTAAACAACTTAAAATGATAATGAAAATGACAATGCAATGGATAATTAACCTAAGTGAACAATGACAGGTGTGACAGTGTATCGCATAGCAAGATGAATGATGATGAGTGTGATACTGCACCTGTCAAAACCATAGGAATCCTAATAGGAAGAAAAGGTGATGGAAGAAAATTTGCACAACGAAAATCACTAACCATAGGCTAGGGAAAGAATGGATGGGGAGAAATGTAATGCAACGAGATGATAGATGAAATGGAATCCTAATGCCATTTTTCCATTTTAGGAGCACTGATTTTTGCTATAGCATAAGACACGATACACCAGGGTATGAGGAACCAAGGTAGATTAGTGTCAAATGCATAAAACAGACACAACAAACAAGAAGGCTATCCCAACACCCCAAAGCTACAAGGGCTTTGGTCGGGCCAAGTATTGGGATAACCACAAGCACAAAGGATGCCCCAGTGTAACACAAGACCACGGGGATCTCGGTGGGTACTACACGGGACAACCAAGAAAACATGAACACGCAAAATCAAGATATGCCCCTATGTTTACTAGTCAAAGCGCACCATGATATGATGGATCGTGGTGACCTTGACAAAGTATAATTACGCCGAAGGCGTGTCCTATATGAGCTTTTGAAGCTCACTTTTCCCATCAATGGTTCACAAACCCCGAGAGACCTAGTAAGGTACTTAAATCAATTTCAACCGTGCATATTTTTTGTCACTTTTTTACCGTTTCCCGCCGCTATTGGTTTCCTATTCGATTTTGACGATGAACGCCCAACGTTGACTTGCATTATATCCTTCATTAGCTCTCCGTAGACACGTTTTGCTTCTGTACAAGACTCCTCCAATCTTTGCATGATTTCTTAACACCGTTGGGCCTTCCAAGCTTACAAAAACATTACCGATTTGAGATTGAACATCAAAAGGAAACTCAATTTTTGCCACATTAAATCAAATTTACGGGTAAAAAACAACACAGATCTGGAAAAATTGTAAGTAGAATATACTAACCTGGATCACATACAGAATAAAATTGGTCTACCTTTGCAAACATAATACAAAAAATTACGAACGGTTGTTTTTCGCCATTTCCTAGTCTGTTTTTCATCGTTTTTCCTTGCTTTCCCCGCCGTTATTGGTTCCTTCTCCTCCAAACTCTTCCTCGCTAGTATTTTTTGCAAGCCGCGGTTTGAAAATAAGGTTTCAAAAAGGGTTTTAGAGAATGTTTTTTATTGTTTTTTAATTTAAAATTATTCCAAATACATTGCATGCAGAAAATCGTGGCTCTTTTCGGTGACTAATGGAATTTCTTTAATTTTATATTTTCTGAGATCCGTTGCATGGAAAGTTTCAAACTATCTTTAGCCGTTTGTTAAGAGCTAATTATGGCATAATGTGAATATGTAATTTTTCGTTCTCAATGTTTTTGAATTCTTTGGTAATGAATTAGGAGTCAATGGATATATAATTTTTCACTCTCAATGTTTTATAGATGAAACTTCAATCAATGCCATTCGATGTTATTGAGCCCTTATTCATTCATGGGCAATGCCACTAAAAGAGGGTCGAGCCCAAACCCTACTTATTAATGCCATTCCGAAAAAATTTCAAAGCGAAGGACACTTTTTGAGAGCAAGAGTATGTTTATTAAAATGAAAATTATGGCCAAGATCGTAATAATGAATACATTTAGGTTTTAACATTTTGACATCCTTTATCCCACATAGTTAAGTATATATTAGCATAATTAATATACAATATATATTTTATATAATAATAAAAAAAAATATAATATATAATATATAATTATATATTTTTAAATAAAACTATTGAATACATATATAAAATGATTATAATTCATAATTAATAATTATTATAATTTTATAGTTTACAAAATTAAATTATAATAAAAATTAGTAAATAATAAACGTATGAAAAAAATAGATCAAAATTTATCTTAATTGACCTTCCACATTTCTTCGGCGTACCTATTGCACACTAAGGTGCGATTGCTAGTAAGAAGCTCAAATGATAAACAAAATGCCAATAGTGTCAAAAGATCACAACAAATTTCAAATGTCCTTTGCCATAGGATCAAAAGGGTGGATGGGATCGATGCGGTCTGATTAGGAAGGATACATCCTGTTAAGACCAAAGATGGAGGGTAGATTAGGTTATTGACATGACTCAGGATACTCGAAACCAATTGGACCTCACGATACTAATGTATTTTTATTTTTTTAAGCACCAGCTGAATAAGGACATACTTGATGACATGACACGACAACAAGACACACCCTAAAGACCTAGGGTAAAAGGGTGAATACGAATTCGCCACTCGGGGGTGATCAAAGATTAGCCTTGCCTACGTGAAAGCGTAGAAGCAACGTAGTTTGAAAAAAGGATAAAAGACAAGGTGAGACCTAATGATGATTGACATGATGAAAGACCCTAGATGGGGACAAGAGACCAACAAATGACACCGAAGGACAAGCTAAAAAAAGATTAGATTTAGGATAATAGCTCAAGATTGTGGATAGTCGATTTGAATCGTCCAATGCTCAACAAAAATATATCAAGCGATGGATAAGCGAATGTTGATGGGTGATCCCACAATAGTGGTTTACAATTTTTGGCCAAACTGGACACTGAAATTATTATTTTTAACTAAATCTTCATATTTGGGCACCTATAGCGGCTAAACCGTGAAGAATTTGAAGATGATGCAAACTAGAGTCTCGTCACATTTTCTCTGTAGATTCTAAAATATTTTTTTTCAAAATTTTTGGAATCAGATTGCACTTCTTTTTCCATCTCCCATGAAAACAGATTTTTTTCAAAAAACAACATTTTAAAAAAGTGACGCACACCGTATAACGCATAACTTTTTTTCCATGAAGGATAAAATTCTAATTCTTTTGAATTTAGATTTGTAACTCTAATATATAGTGCTTCCACTTGGTTAGATAGTTTTTTATTGAATATTTTTTCTTTAATCAAGTTTCAAAGTCAAACCAATTACAATTCGACATAGCCGTGTATAATGCATAAATTTTTTTTTGTATATATCAAAATTCATTTTTTTGTTGGATCAAGGACTTCAATATCTGGTGCACTCATATTTTTCAATTTTTTTTGATAATCTACTATTTTTCTACATGTAGAACAAAGACCTACATTTTCGATGAAAACCTATGTTTAATAAAACTAAAAATAAATAAAACCAAAACATATTAAAATTATATTCATTGGATAGCTCATTCGAGGACTACGATTCCAGTTGGTTTGTGAAGATTCATCCATTTTCATCCTCAACTCTCAAGTGCCAAAATTGGGGTTTTTGTGTCTCAGGGAAGGGGGTTCGAGCAAACCCCTAGGGGTTCGCTCGAACCAGGGTTCATTCATTCAAACCCTGGTTCATTCGAACCCCCCTTTTATAAGGGGTTTTGTTGGCTTTTTTGGCAGGAGAGCATTAAAAGGGTTCGCCCGAACCTAGGTTCTAGTGAACCCCTAAAATCAATTTTTTTGCCATGCATTCGTTTTCTATGAGTTTTACTTCCTCACTTCAATTGTAAACCACTATTGTGGCTTCACCCTGATGGGAGGATGGGATCGATAGGATGTGAGGATAAGATGGATGGAAGCATAAAGTAACTAAGACACAAGGTAGATAATGATTAAGCCCTCTACGAATGGTGCCTGTTGCCAGGTTTTCACCAAATGTACTTATCTAAGGCGCCACCAAGGGTGGTTTTCACCATAGGATGAATTATTTCTCTTTACTAAATAGGATCCTCCAAGGGTTCCCCCTCAGGTGTAGCAAGCCGATATGCCCCAGAACCATATTTGGCGGTGACAACATAAGGACCCAACCAATTTTCCTCAAACTTTCCTTTCTTGTCTTGATCTTGCTGGGTGTGCTGATTCTCCTTAAGAACTAGATCACCAACGCTGAATTGGCATGGATGAGCCTTCTTATTGTAGCTTCTCTTAAGATGGTGCTGGTATGCTTGTATATGATTGTAGGCTTTGATGCACTTTTCATCTAGGAGTTCTAGTTGACTTAACTGTGCGACTCAAGCATCTTCATCACTGATAAGATTCTTCAGAGAGATTCAAAGTGATGGGATCTCAACCTCAATTGGAAAAATAGCATCAACACCTTAAAAAAGGGAGTATGAAGTAGCGCCAGTGGGTGTGCGGATGGATGTGCGGTAGGCCCAAAGGGTGGGATGGAGATGGAGGTGCGAGTCTTGATCAATATTGTTGACATTCTTTTTAAGGATTTTGATAAGTGTTTTGTTGGTTGCTTTGGCTTGGCCATTACCTTGAGGGTAATAGGGGGTGGACCAATGATGTTGGATATGATATGTCTCACAAAGGTCTTTCATGTACTGGTTTTTGAATGGCTTACCATTGTCAATGATAATGGTGGAGGGAATTCCATATCTACAAAAAATATGGAAAAGGATGAATTTAGAGATTTGAATACCTGTGATTTGGGAGAGTGGAATTGCTTCCACCCACTTGGTGAAGTATTCAGTGGCGGTGATGATGAAGGTATGGCCATTAGATGATGGAGGGTAAATCTTGTCGATTAGGTTGAAACCTCATTGTGAAAAAAGGCCATGGAGCAATGATAGGTTGTAAGTCCTGCGTAGGAGCGTGGATCAAATTTGCATGTTGTTGGCATGGTAGACATTTCTTTACGGACTCACATGCGTCATGCTCCATAGTGGACCAATAATATCCTGCTCTTAGAATCTTCTTGGCTAAGGCCATTCCATTAGAATGAGACCCACAAACACCACTATGCACCTCATTTAATACAACGCGAGATTTCGATTCATTGAGACACTGAAGGAGAGTGCCATCATACCCTCTACGATAAAGTGTATCTCCTACGATGACATAGTGGGAAGTACATTGGATAAATGATTTACATTGATTTCAGGTAAGGTCAGGTGGTAAGATGTTTTCATGAAGGTAGGTATAAATGTCATGATACCAAGGTGATTCAGGACCTACGATATCACACACCATTTCACTATCAGGGACATCATATGTGGGGATTAGTAGTTGCTCAACAAGGAACTCACAATCCATTCAATCTTTGGGAATGTTGATAAGGGAACCAATTGTAGCCATTGCATCGACTACCTTGTTTTGGACTCTGGGGATCTGCTCAAACTGGATGAAGGCCAAATACTTTTTAAAGTCATCTACCATATGTTTGTAGGGAAAATTTTTATCATCTTTTGTTTGAAACTCGTCATTGACTTATTTGATTATCAACTGAGAATTTCCAAAGTCACGTAGACGAGTGATATTCCATCATATTGCAATTCTTAGGCTAGTGATGAGAGCTTCATATTTTGTGATGTTGTTAGTGCATGGAAATGCTAGCCTGAATGAATTTGGGATATAATCACTTTGAGGAGTGACTAATAGGACACCTGCACCAGCTCCGTTATGTGTATATGACCCATCAAAGTAGAGTGTCCATATATCTATTTCAAAGACTGTAAAAACCTCTTCATCAGGAAACTCTACTACTAAGGGATATGCATCCACCAAAGGAGCATCGACCAACTGATCTGCTATAACCTATCCCTTGATTTCCTTACGGTCTACATACTCTATGTCAAACTTGCTCAATAACATGACCCATTTGGCCATACGACCAGTTAAAGAAGTCTTGGATAACAAATACTTGAGTGGATCAACTTTTGATATTAGCTTGATGGGGTGACTGAGTATGTAATGATGAAGTTTTTGCGAACTGAAGACCACTGCTATACAAGATTTTTCCATCGAAGAATAGTTGAGTTCATATCCCACCATTGTTCAACTAATGTAATAGATTGCACGTTCTTTAGAGGACTCATCATGTTGTGCTAGCAATGCCCCTAGTGCAATCGATGTAGCTAAGATATATAACAGGAGTGGTTTGCCTAGGATGGGAGGCATTAGGATGGGTGGATGAGCTAAGTACTCCTTCATCTTGTTGAAGCCTTGCTGACACTCTGGATCCCACTTGAAGTTGGTGTCTTTGTGTAGAAGATGTGTGAATGATTGACACTTGTTAGCAAGCTAGGCTATGAAGTGCTAATGGGCTGTAGCTTCCCTTGAAGGCTCCTTAATTACTTGAGATTACATGGTGGGGGAATTTCTATTATTGCCTTGACCTTGGTCGAATCTACTTCAATACCTCTTTTGGAGACTATAAAGCCCAATAACTTCCCAGATGTAACACCAAACACACACTTTTTTGGGTTGAGACGCAACTTGTATTGCTCTAGCCATTCAAATATTTTCTTTAGGATCATATGATGCTCTTCTTTGGTCTTGGACTTTCCTAATAGATCATCAACATAATCTTCCATTATGATATGGATAAGGTCATGGAAGATAACAATCATGGCACGTAGATAGGTTTCCCCCGCATTTTTGAGGCCAAAGGGCATGACATTATAGTAGAAGGTGCTCCAGGGGGTAGTGAAGGTAGTTTTATCCCGATCTTCAGGTGCAATTATGATTTGATTGTAACTAGAAAATTCATCCATAAGAGATAACATGGCATGCCCTGCTGTGAGATCGACCAACATGTCAATGTTTGGAAGCGGGAAATCATCCTTTGGAAAAGCTTTGTTAAGATCCTGAAAGTTTGTATAGATTCTGATATTCCCATTTAGTTTGGCGACAAGCACTATGTTAGATATCCAATAAGAGTAATCAATAGGTCTTATGAACACAACCTCTAACAGTTTCCCCTGTTCTTTCTTGACTAACAAGGCTACCTAGGGATGCATTGTTTGGCATCCATATGAACATCCAAATGGTGCACAACCAATGTGGGATCTAATCCTGGCATGTCTGAATAGGCCCATGCAAAGTTGATGATTCCTTCCTTTAATAGGTTGATGATGATGGAATGCTCTTCCTCTGACAATGATTTGGCTATGTAAGTGATTTTGGGGTCTTCTTCTATTCCCAAATTGAATTCTTGCGTCTCTTCAATCCAGATGGGAGACCGTTTAGACAAGTGAGTTCCAATGAGGGGAAGATGAACATCCCAATCCTCCAGCACCTCATCGAGGTTTTCACTGTCGGATACACCCTTTATTTTGAATTTTGATGAGTTAGGAAGTGCCTTTGAGAGGTTTTCACTAGATGAACCTTTTTTGTTCTACTTCTTTTTACTTTTGCGGTTAGGGTGTTCATCTTCCCCCAATCCCATGAGATACACATAAGTGACCACTGAAGGAAAATTGTTTATAGGTGCGCTATACCGTAAGTACCAATCAATAAGGTCAAGGTGGCGAAGGGAAAGGGTGATGGTAAAGAAAAATGCAAAGTCAAATAGGGAAGGGGGATCTACATCATCATAGGAGAGTATGATGGCTTCTTCTTCAGGTATGTCATCAAGGAAATCATTATCCGAATTGACATTATTTGAAGTGCTAGTGGATGTTGCAGGCCCCTTTTACTTTTTGTCATAGCCTAAGCTCAAGTTTCTAGGTTGCATAAGTGTGTCAATAGGTTGCAGTCTTCCCTGTTCTTATACACCAAGACCTCCCCTGTGATAATTGTATTTTTTAGCTAACTTTGACGCATGGGGATAAGTCTCTTGGAAATATTCAATAAGAGGGGGAGAGGGATCGAGTTATTCTCTGTAGATCCATTGACTGATATCATCATCTGCCTCATCTTGCCATGTTCCTGGGGATCAAAAAGTGGTAGAAAACAAAGTTCTTAGAGTTGAGTGTTATTGTCTTCTCTTCTTCCTTTGGTGCAGACTAAGAAGGTTGGCCATAGGTACGAGGAGATGGAGGCATGGTTGCCACATTTAGAGCCGTACGCATCTCGTATTCTCCACAACCTTTATCTATGATCTTAACCTTGGTGATGGTGGATTCAAATGTAGTGGATGGAATGGATGACATGTTGTATGATGAATTGGAGGATGGTTTGGAAGATGATGCCTAAGGTTCCCCCACTTCAACTCCTGGATAGTAGTGTGAGTGTGGGAAGGAAGCTTCTAAAGCGTGGAAATATTCAAAGGGTTGAGGGTCTGCATGTATGGTTACTTCCATCCCATTATATGGGAATTTCAGGCATTGATGGTAAGTGGACAGAACGAACTGCATGGCATGAATCCATGGGCGACTAAGGAGAAGGTTGTATGGGAGGTCTAGATCAAGCACATGGAATGTGGTGTACTGCATAATAGGGCCAACTTGAATAGAAGACAAATAATTCCTTCAGAGTCTCTTTCTGCATTGTCATAAGCTTTGATGGTGATGGTCTAATTGTTCAAATCATCATGAGTGTACCCTACCTATTTTATGAACTTTAGTGTACAGAGGTTGAGGGAAAAACCATTATCTACAGGACCCTTTTCACTTTATGACGGGCAACAAGGACTTCAATGTGCAGGGGGTGGTTATGGTTTGAATCGATTGAAGGCATACCATTTTGATTGAATCCCAATTGATAAGTGGATGACAGATGTCCTACTAAGGTTTGAAATTGAGTAGGATCTATATCATTAGGCACGTGTGTATCCTAAAGAGCTTTGGTGAGAATTTCTTGATGGATGGGGGAAGACTTAACCAAATCCAAGATGGATATTTGAGCAGGGGTCTTTCCAAGATGATCAAGAATGTTATATTGGGAGCTCACAGGAGTTGGATGGGATGATATGGAAGGCCCAAGAATGGATATGCAGGTGCGACGCGTAGTGACAACACATTGCGGGTCTTTTCTTTTAACACAAATCATGGATACACGTGGCTCTACCTGGATAATACACATAACTATGCCATCATAGTTATAGGGTACATTTTTAATGCTGATATTGTTCATGCTATTAGTTTGGCTATTATTATTGCTAGGCCTGGGATTAGCATTGGAGATACTGGGACCTTGATTGTGCTTGGGGAAATCATTTTAATATATTTTCAGTTGGGAATTGGACGATATCACCTGATTAACATCCACTACTATATCACCTCAATCTATAAGATCTTGGATATACGTTTTAAGTCCCTAACACTTGTTAGTGGAATGACCTTTAATTTTTTGAAATTCACAATTTTTCGTTTTCCCTATAACAGGCAAGTTTTGGTTTCGACTCATCAAAAGGCTTAGTCACAGGATAAGTGACTAGATAAATCGCTTGTAGGAGCCTCTTGAAAATGAAATCCAAGGATTCTCCCAAAGGAGTGAATGTATGCTTGTTATTTCCTTAGTTATATTGGTTGGACTGGGGAGGAGGACATGGTGCACCATGTGGCACATATATGACATTAGAAACCAATGGTTGATTGGAGACATATTGTGACCTTTGTGAGGTGTTGGCTACTTGGACATGCTTGGTATCAGTGACACCATCATTGACAATGTTCTTATTTTTATTTTAGTAACATGACTTATCTCTAGATGACTTATCCTTGTCTGGGTTATAGATTTTGACTTGTCCCTTAGCAATGAGAGAGCTCTCTCAATGATAGTGCCCTTTTCTATGACCTCTTAGAAGGTGGTGACACAATGAAGATTGAGATTATGTTCCATATCAGGATGGGAATTTGTAACGAAAATGGTCACCATGTCCTCACTGAGAGGGGATTTTAGATGACTAGCCAAGGCATGCCACCTTTGTAGGTAGCTTGCAAAGGTTTCTCCCTCATGTTGTTTCTCTTTCAAAAGATCTAGAGTATCAATGTCCTCCAAATTGAAGGAGAAGTGTGAAATTATTTTTGACAGATCTGTGAAAGAAGAGATGGACCCCTTTGGAAGACCCATAAACTAGTCTAGAGCTATCCTCATTAGACTCCTAGGGAATAATCACATAAGATAATTGTCATTGTGCAAGACTTCTTGGAAATGTGTATAAAATTCCTGCAGATGGTTTCTTGGGTCACTCTTTCCTTTGTATTTATCAAACTTGGGCATTTCAAAGTGCTTAGGAAAGGGAACAAGTAAGATGGAGGGATCAAATAGATAAGAACAAATTTCTTCAAATTTGAAAGACTTTTTGGATGTCCCAACTTGCAAGTCCTTTAAGACGACTTTTATTTCTTCCCACTCCTTATTGACAAGTGCTGATGGAGGAGGATTGGTCGGATTGGATTGATTGTAAGGAGCATATTGTTGATATGATGAAGATGGAGTTGGGATGGTTTGATCATACAATGGAAGAGGCAAATATGAAGGGGTTTGTTGATATTGATTGGGATATGCAGATTGAGGATTGGCATAAGCTTGTTGATATGATGGGGGAGCTTGGTAATATGAGGAGGAAGCACTTTATTGATATGATGGCCGAGCTTGGTAATATGAGGTGGAAGCACCTTGTTGATATGGTGGTTGGGCGTGGCAATATGAGGTGGGGGCACCCTGCTAATACAATGGCTATGTTTGGGATTAATACAAATTGGATTGGTAATTATAGGCAGTTTGCTGTTGGGAAGCATACAGAGGTGGTTGCAAATTGGATTGCTGGTAGTAGGGATTTTGTTGCAATTGCTGGGGATTTGTGTAAGATGACTACTACTGGGATTGTTGAGGATTGTGATAAGAATAATTGGGATTAGGATTGGATGTGGTGGGTTGCACATAATAAGTGCTTTGTGGATGGTACAAGTATTGGGAAGTAGGGTTGCTTGATGTTTGTTGGAAGGATTATTGTGGTTGTGTTGGGATTTGTGTATGCTGAGGCGATTGTTGATAGGATGGTAGCTGCTGATACGAAGGTCAAGATGAGATTTGGGTTTTTTGAGGGATTTTCAGTTGGTGAGAAGGTAGAGAATAAGATGACGTTGGTTGGTGAGGGGGGACCTATGATTGATGAGGGGGTTGTGACGAAATACCTTGCGACTGGTGTGGAGGCTGTTGTTGATGCTATGGTGTAATATGTGCGTGCTGAGGTGGTTGCGAAGGAATGGAGATATGTTGCAGAGGTTGAGATGGAGGTTGTTGTGGTGGTTGTTGATGAGGTAGTTGTGATGGTGGTGCCTGCTGCGGGTTACCCTGAGGCTGATGCAAGGATGGGATATTACCTTAAGGTGGTTATTGGGAAGTGAATGGAGGTGGCAGTAAGTTTGATGTAATTACAGATCCAAGAGGTGGAGGTGGCACAATGAAAGGATTTCCCCCGGTATTCCTTGGTAGTTGACTTGGTTGATTTGGTGGAAAAGGTGGTGTAGACAATATAGGGATTGAAGTTTGCGGGATGTTTGAACTTGGCAGATTAGGAAGACCTTGCAGCATACCAAGACCAAGAGGATTGTGTTAGGACTAAAAAATCCCACATTTTTTCATCAGCCTCTATCCACTTACCTCCCAGTCCTTACAAAAGATCACCACACTTAATTTTATGACCTAGACAAATCGCTAAGATTTATGTGGAAAAATTCATTTTGCAACTACCATACCCAAACAATCACATTCATAAAAGAATTTAAAGTCCAATTGACATTATCGACCCAACCTCACCTCATCGATGGAACTCCCATCACCACTCCACCGATAGCCTGATGAGGATAGTTCATAACTTTGCATCAGCGTGATCTCACTCCATCGGGCTAACTTCCAAGGTAGTCTCCCCAACAGACCGATAGAGGAAATAATGGTAATCAAATCACCATAACTCTAATACATCGGTGGAACAAATGATTGTGGTCCCTTGATAGCCTAATATAATCGTGGATTATCAAAAGTATAACATTCAACAGTGAAGCTGAGATGCATCGGGGTAGCATTGTTTGGTGTCCCATTGATAGATCGAAAGAAAAACAATCATTGGTGGAGAAGGTGGTTGTCGGTGGAAAATGAACCAAGGTTCCAACGATACAACGATGAATAATTACTACTAGTTGATGTGACGTCCAAGAGCATCGTCGAGATATTTAACATAAATGCTCCCCTCGATGACAAGATTGAAACAAGTGGTATATTAAGCTAGAGCATAAGTAAATTGTGCCACAAGTTGATTATACAATTGTAGAAACTAGGAGGGCTACTCTAAGGGCAGAAGCAGAAAAGATGAAACTCAGAGCTCTTACATAGCAAAACCAGGGAAGGAAAAAGTTCATGTAAGTACATCATTCTTAGCTAGAAAGTTGTATTTTTTCAGTGATTTCGATGGAAGAAAATGTGGAAAAACCTAAGGCAAAGAAACAAAAAACTGAAAAGAGGAATTTAAAGCAAGATATGATAGATTAGTGTTTGGGGTCAGGGGTAAGACCCAGAAGAAGTGCTCAAATAAGTAAATTGTTAGATAAACATAAGGGTCTAGGTGATGTTTGGATGCCACATCAAGGCTATGAGCTTTTCATGTATCACTACAGAAAGCAATTCAGATTCCAACTAGTCTGTAACCCATGGAGGTTGAACTTAGGAAGACGTGTTGTGCCAAATATATTCATCAACGTAGAATTAATGAAAGCTCTAGCCAATCGATATAATACCAAGAAGAGAACTATCTAGTTATGAGTGGAGCCAATATGCTTGCTATCTCCCAAGACCTAATCTCTAATGTATTTGAGTTAGAATGTCCCCAAAATTTTCCATTCACAATTAGAGATCTTTTAACAGAATATCGCTGCATGGATACTAGCTACAAGAGATGGAAATTTCCTTTGCATAGACCTAAAAATGAGGATGGCCAGCTCAGGAGGTTTTCGAGCAAAGAAAACCCTCCTTTTCATGTAGATTTATTTGAAGAATACTTTTAGTATACCTACTACTTAGCTGGTCAAGTCTTGGGAATAGAGGTTCCGCCCCTTATGTCTATTGCACCGATGGTTGTAGCTGCGGATATTCAGAGTAAAGGTGCTAGGTCATTTGACTATGCAAGCTACTTGGATAATGTCCTAAACCAAGGGATTGAAAGCATAAAAAATAATAGTGATTGCATAGATTTTGAACACTATTCATTTCTAATGCATTTACTTTTGTATGAGGGACATGCCAGGAATGTGTGGAGTAAAGAACTAAGGATCAAAGATACAAATGAAAATGGAAAGTTCAGACCTGTACAAATGTGGACTTCACTATGGGACAGCCGATGTGAAAGGTCTCATTATTTATATTTTGAAGAATTCTTTGTTAAACCACTAATGGAGCTATTAGGATATTCATATGATCACAACTTATCCCCTGAGGTACAAAGATTTCTGAGGCCAAAGGAGAATGACCCAAACGGAAAAGTGAACCATAATTGGGAAGACTGGTATGCTTTCTCTGACTCCATAGTAATAAGAATCTATGCTTTTGAAGGGATTCCACACTTTCTACCTTGTGTAGTGCCAAATAGAGTTGCTTATCTAGAGATTGTATGACAACTAGCAAAATCTGATGCTAAACACCTCAAGGGTCATAACACGCAATCACTCATGCCGAACACTATTTGTTTTGGAGATTTTACAATCATTGCAAATGAAGGATATGAAGAAATTGATGCTAAAATAACACATTACAAACTTCCTCTTGGGTATGAAAGAGAAATTTGATACAGAGGGGTTTATTCATCAAGCAAGATTAACACAAGGATTGTCTAGGTATGAGCATTGGTTTGTAGTTGATGATGTTATTAGGAACTAAGATGAGGCTTCCACCAGTTGTAGAATGGCCTCATATAATAAGGTTATGCTTGCAGAGGAGTGGAAAAGAAAGAATTTCCCATCATATTCAAAAGCATTTGGTAATATACAAGATCCCTTGGGTAGGATTGAGCAACTTATTGCTCATAAGAGTTAAATAGTAAAAGATGTGCCTTCATATGTTTTTGATACATCTCATACAAGTTATACTGGAGTACAATATGAAGATGTGGAGCCTCTAGATCACATAACCTCTCAACCCACTCCTAATGTATGTTTTTCCACCGATAAGAGTGATGAAGAGGAAAGTAATGAAGAAAGTGATAAGGCGAGTAGTGAAGAGGATCAACAGGTAGAACAAATAAAAGCCCCTGTGATTGCACAATATGAGCCTCCTTAGGAACAAAATGTTGTAAGGTTTGAAGCATAAGATGAATTATTTGATGACATTAAGGTCAAGGTTGGCCAGAAATTCATTTTTGATGGTAACTTTGTTAAAACTCCTGAATTCAAATCATTTGTCTATGAGTATAAGGGAAGGAAGATAAGACAAAAGGAGGAAGATATTATTCCTGAAAAGGAAGCTGCTGCTTTAGAGGAATTAAAAAGGGAAATTGACAAGGATATGTAGTCTATCACTCCCGAGAGAGGTAGAGAATTACTTCAAGAGGCTGGGGTATTACTTCTACCCAGATGGGACATTTGCTTTGCCATTGTGTTCGATAGTTTCAGAAAAAGAGAGGATAACACAATGAACCTGACAGAGGAGGCTAGTGACAAGATATATTCAGGGTCTGGATATAATCCATATGAGGCTACCTTGCTTATTTGGTCACTGTACCCCCGTGAAAAGAGGACGATAGTGATTGATAATCCAAATCAAGTATTTGGACATATTTTGGTCTAAAGATTTTGGGAAACTAATCCCTTGGAAACTAAAAAACTGAATGTCAATGTGGCAAAATTCACTTGAGCACAAATTGGAAAGTTGGTTAAAGAAAATGACAAATTGAAAAAGGA
Organism: Sequoia sempervirens; assembly: GCA_007258455.2. Classification (NCBI taxonomy): domain Eukaryota; kingdom Viridiplantae; phylum Streptophyta; class Pinopsida; order Cupressales; family Cupressaceae; genus Sequoia; species Sequoia sempervirens. The sequence continues at coordinate 475,855,346 of VDFB02281492.1, forward strand.
GCTATCACATCAAAAGGATAAGTCATCTTCCTCTTCTGCTTTAGAATTGTACTCTCCATGGCTTGAAAAGGACAAGAAAGTATTAGATGCATTAGTTGATGTATCTTATTGGAAAAGTTCCCATTTGAAAGCCCAGGAAAAGTGTAAAACACTAGAAAAGGAAATGAAAATCATTAAGTACAATACTATGTTCGAGATAATCAAGGAAAGGTTCAATAAGCTGATGAAGCAATTTGATTCATATTATTGGAGTATGTTCAAACATATACAACCAACACTAGAGGAGAATGTCCAATTGCAAAGAAGAATGACTGATAAAAAAAGGGAACTTATGGATAAAAAAATTCGAAAAGAACAAAAATTGCAGAGATATAACAATTTGGTGAAGTCTCACAACCAATATCAGCGTAGAATCGAAGAGGATCTTGGTTGCTTTAATTTGATTCCTGCACTCCATGATGATATAGGGAATCTTCGAGAAAGGGATGATTGGAAAGCAAAATTTATAGAGTTTCTAAGAATTTCATTACAAGAAATTAATGATGAGGATATGGTCTTACAAAATACTCATAAACAAATTGAGAAATTCATGAACATGGAGTATGATATGAAAGAAGTAATATCCAGTGTAGACACTCATGCAGAACAAGAATACATTCATCACCTCTCAGAATTTAATCTGTTTATCAATCAGACGGTGGACATTTTGGGCACAATTGGGCAGTAATAAGAATCGATTGGTAGTGATGATGTGGAACCTATTACATAGTAAAAGCCTTGAACAAGTCTTAGGTGATCACAAACTTATACTTAGAGATTAACATATTGGTGCACTGATCTATGATTGTGTTAATTTCTTAATTATGCTTAGTTTTGAAATCATGTATTGTTATTAGAGGATGTGTCTTTTGGTCTGAAGCTTGTTGCCTCTCATATATATACGAGAGAACAAGACCAAAGAAAGATATAAGAGATAGTGGTAGAATAGGGATAATAGATAGATAGCAGAAGAGTTACATTTTGAAAGACCATGTTGCAAGCATAATTTTGAGGAAATCAATGAAAGATCTTTGATTCTATGGTTTCATATTGATGTCAATTGTTTGTTGAGTTAATTTAAAGATATTATTAGGTTGTCTCCAAGGTTGACATTTCCTTATTATTTAAATTGATGTATTAAGGATATTTCCAATTTATCAGGGCACATTTGCTGTTCTTGTGTGGTTCAATTAATGGGCTCCTTCAAGGAAGGATTAAATTCTTTTAATTAATCACAATAATTTGGAAAAGGTCATTTGGATCTATAGGAAGAACTTGATAATTGTATCCTTGCACGTTTATACAAGATATAAACCAACTTCATTGTGCCAAATAGTTTGAGTTATAGCCAACATGAATCATTCATACTAGATCTTCTTTCGACACCATTCACCCAACAAGGCATTGGTCTTACCCATTTCATCACCTATTTTTTATCAAATCTGTTTTCAAGACTTTACATTTGTTAACTAAACATATTAATGAACTTCACCTTCATATTGCTTATACAATTTATACCAAATTAGGCTTGCATCTCTCCACTTTCAATTGCCATTGTGGATAGATTTCTCAAGTAGGAAACACATTAGTTTAAGTCTGCTTCATTTGCATAGGTACACCCGCCTAGGTTTGGCAGAGCCTGAAGAGAAGAAGGTTCAAATACACCATTTGGCCTTGTTCGTTAACCTAAAATGTACCAAGAGCCTGGAAACCTCTTGAGGTTTTCCAACCAGCATTTTTGAGAATTAACAAATTGGCGACTCTACTAGGGAGCCAATTATGAACCCAAGCCTTCCATTATAGTGTCAATTCAAATATTAAGAAGGTAAACACTTCGCTGGGAAGAAACTTATTTTCCTACTTATGAACAATAGGTGGCAACTCTGAAGAGATTTTATGAGTGATAATCTAAACATCAGATCAGAAAGGATATACAATAGACATAAGAGAATAACCATATTATCAAACATGAATGGAAGAAGATCTTTGCAACAGGGGAGTCCCAAGAAAACCAATACTAGGTGGACAGACGAGCATGGATCCCCCAGTGGGAAGAACAACAAAAATAAGGGTGAAAAGTCATCCAAACAATCACAAGATAATATGAATTTAGTAGAACAACCTTTCACAACTTATACTTCCCCTTTTCATATTGATGGTGAAAACCCCTCAACATCTGAGAGAAATAATATAAATGAGGGTATCCTCAATCTTGAACTAGACCCTCAAAATGAAAAAGAGTTCTATGCCCAAGCTGAAGAAGAAAGGAAGCGAAGACAAGAGGAATATGATATGGGATTCTTATCACAAGGAGAAGAAAATAAAGAGGGGTTGACTGATCAAAATATTGTTGATTTTAATAGTATGACCAACCAAGAGATTGAATTACATCTTGAATGGCAAAGGAAAGAACTTAGAAGGAGGCAAAAAATGATACAAGAAAGCCTGGTGATGAATCAATAGTTGGCTCAATTAAATATATAGGCATCAAAACCACCTAAGTATGTACTTCCACACAAGCAAGGTGTCAACGTGGGTTCATCTTAAGCTACTGGTACTCCTAGATTGCCACATAATACAGGAGGTAACCCACAACAATGTACTCAACAAAATGTGCCACCAAGGCCCCATCCTCCAAAATATGGCAATATTCCCCAAAATTATCCACCACCAGGTCATCAATATGCCCCACAATATCAGCAACATATGCCCCATCAAAATATGTATTCCCAACAACACATCCAACAAAATGCTTATCATCAACCTCAATATGGGTACCAATACTGCCCTAATTTGCCACCCTTGAACTTGCCTCCACAAAATCCTACAAACCCATGTAGATAGTTTGATCTAACAGGGTATCAATTGTACCCATACCCAATGGATAGTAATTGGAGAAATATGGTTCCCAAGTTCACTGGGAACAATGTGATATCAGCTAAAGAACATATCATAAATTTTAATGCCTTTGTTCAAGATATTGGTATGGAGCATGAGGATGTGAATATGAGGTTATTCATGATGTCATTAACTGAAGAAGCAAGGGATTGGTTTAATGGTTTGCCTAATGCTAAATTAATTCTATATCAGACTTCCAAAATTAGTTTCTGGAGCAATATGGGAATCAATGTTCCCTTGAGTTTGCCTTGCATGAACTGATAAGTATTCAGAAACATTAGAATGAGTTAGTTTTTGACTTCAACCATAGGTTCTCCAAATTACATAATAAGATACCACTTGGGTCCAAACTAACTGACCCTGCAGCCTTAAGCATTTACCTAAAAGCTTTTAATCCAAAGATAGAATATGAGCTTAGAAATAGGTGCCCTAAAAGTCTAATTGAAGCACAAAAAATGACATTGACTATTGAGAACAACAAAAAGGTTGCTGGGATGATTGGTAAGAGAGATAATCTCAGGGTTCCTTAAAATTTTAACAATCCTCATAACAGGCAAGAGAATACATACATAAATGAAAGACCAAAGTTGCATGATATGCCATACAACACAAACTAGAAGGATGGAAAGCCCATAATTGATAGGCCTAAGAATAAGGAGACTCCTGAACCCTTAAAGAAGAGAGGAGCATACGTGGTCAACAATAATCCTTGGTGTCAAGTCTGCAAGTTGCCACATTCCCCTGATCATTGTGTTGTAGCTCAATCAATACAAGAAGAAGAAACACTAGTGGACAATGAAGAGGAGGATCATAAAATATATTTAACCTCTCACACCCTCCATCCGATTGAGCAGGGATATTCATCTTTAGAAGAAGAGGGTTACAAGTATGATGTTGATAACCAAAGGTTCAATATTCATATGGCAGAACAAGTCTTTTCTAATTATGATGAAAGCAATGATGAATCATATCCTCCTCATGCACCATCTCAATCAAGTAAATATAAAATAAGGAGGCCTACAGAGGAAGAGATAAAAGAATTAACTATTGTTGTAGTAGAGAAAGCAAAAAGTAACTATAGGCTCAGAAATAAAACAATAAACACAGATGGAGGTGCTCCAAGAGGAGTATTTGTGAAAGAAAAAGAAGCAGCACAAAACAAACCAAAAAGGATGGAAAATAAGGAACAAAGTCGAAATGAACAAAAACATACCCCCAGAGAAGAAAATAAGGGACCACCTAGAGACAAGGAGAAGTCTGATGAAACAAACAAAAGAGAAAAAGAGGAGAACAAAGGAGATCCACTAGAACAAAAGAAGATAACCAAAACAAAAAATACCTCTTTCGACTTCACATAGGCCTTGTCCCAGGTAAAGATGTTTGTGCCATTATTAGAGATGATGAAAATAAAGGAATACAGGGATAGTGCTATTCAACTAATATCTAATGGAACTAATAGAAATACAAACTTTGAGAATAAAGAGACCACTAAGATCAGTAATAGCAAGCAGGGAGAAGTAAAGGTTCCTGAAGTTTGTCTTGGTGATGCATTGGTGAATCCTCCACAAATTGATCCATTCTTTACTACACTGCTCATAAATAACAAGTTGGTGAGAAATTGTATGATAGATTCAGGTGCTGCTATCAACATCATGCTAGTAGGGGTCATGAAATAGCTTGGCATGTGGGTAGATACTACTAGTGGTAAATGCTATGCTATGGATAGTAGGCATGTCCTAGTGGTAGGAATTATGAAAGATGTAGAAGTGAAGCTACCTACTTATCCACAGGCAGCTTATAATATTGACATAATAGTAATTGATACACCTCCACATTTTGGGATGCTCTTGTCAAGACAATGGACTGCAGTAGTTGGAGGAAATTTACAATTTGACTTGTCTTATGCCACAATACCAGTAAATGGTGAAGAGGTCAAGCTATATAGAGAGCCAAGGGTGAACCGGATTGTGGACTATGTTGCTCAAAATCAATTAAACTACTTTTGTGATGTGGATTTAGGAAGTTTAAGAATAGATCCTTCCTAGCCTGAACTAGTGAATACTGATCCAATTGATAAGCATGTTTCCAAGAATTAGCATAGTGTATGGAAGATGTATTTTGATGGAGCATGTAGTCAGGAAGGCAATGGAGTAGGAGTAGTTTTTATCTCACCTGAGGGTACTACATTCAAGTATTCATTCTTGTTGACTTTTGAATGCATAAATAACATAGCAGAGTATGAAGCCTTGCTAATTGCTGTCAAACAAAAAATAAAACTACTAATTGTTCTTGGAGACTCTGAGTTGATAATTTCACAGATCATATCAAAATATGCTGCAAAAAATAGAACACTAAAAAATTACATAAATGTTGTGTGGGACACAACTGAACTATTTGATGCCTTTTCCATTGAATGGATAGATAGGTCCTAGAACTTAATGGAAGATTTCCTAGCCAATGTAGCTCTAAAAAGAGATGATATCACCCTGGCCGGAGTGTCGCAAGTTGAATTCAAAACATGACCTGTCATCCTTGCTAACATCTATAGTTGACAAGTTTTCAGTGATGACATTGATCTCATCAAGTTTCTACATTGCATTGATTAGTATGAAGCATAGGAGATTGATTTTAATGCATTTGTGGAAGAAGTAGATGGCAAACAGATTGTGTTTAGAAAATAAGTTGTGCAGCTCAAAACCAACAAACTTCCTAAAGGACTTGTGGCACTAGAAAGAATGTTTGATGGAAATGATCATGCTCTCATGAAACAAACACCAATAAAAAGAGAAGATGTTGAAGAGATCAACCTGGGGACTAAATTGGAACCAAAAAGGGTATACATTGGAAAGAAGATAAGTCCAACAATCATAAAAATGTTGATTGCACTGCTAAGGAAATACAAGCACGTTTTTGCATGGTCTTATGAGGATCTTAAGGCATATAGAGAAGATTTGTTCCAACGTGAGATCCCGTTGAAACTCGATGCAAAACCATTTAGGCAGAAACAAAGGCCCGTAAACCCTACTTTGGAACCCAAAATGCATGACGAGCTTATGAAGCTTAGGGAAGGAGGAATTATCAAGCCGATTAGACATTCATCTTTGGTCTCCAATCTAGTACCAGTCAGAAAGAAAAATGGAGATATAAGGCTTTGTGTAGACTATCGGAACCTGAATGTATCTTCTCTCAAGGAAAATTACCTCCTTCCAAACATGGAGGCTATGCTACAAAGGGTCACAGGCTGTGAGTTACTGTCCATGATGGATGGATTTTTAGGCTATAGTCAAGTGAAGGTTAAAGAATCAGAACAATACAAGAAAACCTTCACTACACCATGGGGAACACATGTTTATGTTGGGATGCCATTTAGACTCATGAATGCTGGTGCAACATTCCAAAGGGCCATGGATGTTTCTTTTGCTGACCTTATTAATGTGATAATGGTAGTCTACCAAGATGATTTAACTGCATATTCCAAGAAGGCAGAGGATCATGTGGCTCATCTTGAAAAAATATTTCTAAAAGCATTGGAATATGCCATCTCCCTTAATCCTAAAAAGTGTCAATTTGTAGTAACAAAAGGAAAGTTACTTGGGCATATAGTCTCTAAGGAGGGAGTAAGGATTGATCCCAAAAGAGTGGAGTCCATTGATAAGATACCTATCCCCAAGACGGTTAAGGCTATTCAATCCTGTTTTGGACAAATCAATTTTGTAAGAAGATTCATATCGAACTTTGTTGAGATAGTAAAATCAATATCAAAGATGCTAAAGAAAGGTGCAAAGATTGATTGGAAATCTGAAGCTATAGATGCATTCATATCCATAAAAAGGGCAATCAAAGAAACTCCAATATCGAAATCTCCATATTTCATTAAACCTTTCCAGATCTTTGCATTCACATCCTGTCACACAATTGCTACAGTCATGCTCCAAAAAATGATGAAGGGTATGAGCAGCCAGTCTCCTTCTTTAGCAAATCCCTCCAAAGTACAGAATTGAAATATGATATTATGGAGAAACAAGCCTATGCATTGGTAAGAGTTGTCAAGGCATTTAGACCATATCTAGTGGGAGCAAAAGTGATAGCTTATGTGCCTAATGCTGTAGTGAAGGATGTATTCATAGAAAGTGAAACAATAGGGCACAGGTGCCAATGGATAAACATAATCCAAGAGTTTTATATTGAGTTTCAAATTGCTAACCTTGTGAGAGGACAAGGATTGGAAAAATTGATGGATGAAACAAATTTGGAAGCTGCCCAAGTATGCAATGTGGATGATGAAGAAAATAAGGTCACTAGTATTGAGCACACATCATGGTACACTGATATTGTCTACTATCTTAAATATTTGAAATTTACAAAAGGGTTTGATAACAAAAAAAAGGACACTCAAGTTGTAGGCCTCAAAATATGTACTCATGAAGGGGGACCTCGACTGGAAAAATAGGGATGGTGTTCTGTTGTTGTGTTTAGATGAGCATCAAGCAAGATATGTCTTGAAGGAGATGCATGAAGGAGTATGTGGGGGGAATTTCTTAGCAAAAACCACTGCTCATAAGATATTGAAGGTAGGGTACTATTGGCCTAAGGGTTTCAGTGATGCACATGACTATACTAGAAAATGTGAGGCATGTCAAAAGTTTTCTGGAAAATTGAAGTATCAAGGGGAATTGCCTCTAAGACCTATGCAGGATGAAGCTCCATTTCACCAATGGGGAATTGATTTCATAGGGGAAATTACAAAAAAGTATAGTGGAGGACACAAATGGATATTAGTAGCCATTGACTACTTTACAAAATGGGTGGAAGCTGTGCCTACTAAGCAAGCAACCGATAGAGTGGTAATAAATTTCTTGATGGAAAATGTTATCACTAGATTCGGTGTACCTGCAAGGATTATAAATGACAATGAGATGTGTTTTAGATATGATGAGTTCAAGGAATTTTTCTAGTCTTATGGAATAGTCATCTCATATTCTTCACCTTATCATCCATAGGAAAATGGGCAAGCTGAATCCAACAACAAGAGTATCTTGAAGACCATAAGAAGAATGCTGGATTCCAATAAAAAAGCCTGGGATTCCATGTTGAGGCTTGCCTTATGGGCGGATAGAATCACTGTGAAACAAGCCATTGGTAAATCACCTTTTGAGCTTGTATATGGAACTCAGGCCAAAATCCCTTTACATAATTTAATACCAGTATGCAAGTTCATCTTGCAAGAAGATTTCGACATTCTTGAACCCATGGAGGAAAGGATGGAGGAATTAATGGAGCTCGATGAAGTTAGAAATAAAGCCCAACATAATAGGAAGAAACAATTACAAATAAAATACTTGCATGATAAGAGGGCTAAAAATAGGAAGTTTGAGGTAGATGACATAGTCCTCATGTGGAATGCCAGGATCCAAGACAAAGGAAAGCATGGGAAATTTGAGGCCTTATGGTTAGAACCCTTTTTCCTTGTTGGTAATGGAGGTGAGGATTCATACTTTCTCCAAAACATGTCAAGGGAAGAACACGAATTGCCAGTTCATTGACAGTTCCTAAATCATTTCTTCTCATGAAGAACATAAAGAGGATCAAGGATTGCCAATGCATGGAAAATTCTTGGCATGCCTCTCAAAATAATTCTTTCCATGCACAGTAGTCTAGGTGAAGGTCATGAATTTCCAGTGCATGGACAATTCCTTAGATACCTTCTGAAATTTGCAAATTTCCATGCACAGTAGTTTTAGGTTCTCATTGTATTCCATCTCTATCCATGGTCTGCTCCCCAAATATTTTCTGGATTCTTGCAATGATCTTACAATCATTCATCCCCAAATGGAGCCACTGTTAGGACTGGAAAATACCACATTTTTTCATCAGCCTCTATCCACTTACCTCCCAGTCCTTACAAAAGATCACCACACTTAATTTTATGACTTAGACAAATCGCTGAGATTCGTGTGGAAAAATTCATTTGGCAACTACCATACCCAAACAATCACATTCATAAAAGAATTTAAAGTCCAATTGACATTATAGGCCCAACCTCACCTCATCGGTGGAACTCCCATCACCACCCCACTGATAGCCTGATGAGGACAGTTCATAACTTTGCATCAGCGTGACCTCACTCCATCGGGCTAACTTCCAAGGTAGTCTCTCCGATAGACTGATAGAGGCAATAATGATAATCACATCGCCATAACTCTAATACATTAGTGGAACAAATGATTGTGGTCCCCCAATAGCCTGATACAATCATGAATTATCAAAAGTATAACATTCAACGGTGAAGCTGAGATGCATCAAGGTAGCATTGTTTGGTGTCCCACTGATAGACTGAAAGAAAGATATTCATCAGTGGAGAAGGTGGTTGTCGGTGGAAAATGAACCAAGGTTCCAACGATACAACAGTGAATAATTACTACTAGTTGATGTGAAGTCCAAGAGCATCATCGAGATATTTAACATAAATGTTCCCCTCGATGACAAGACTAAAACAAGTGGTATATTAATGAGCTAGAGCAGAAGTAAATTGTGCCACAAGTTGATTATACAATTGTAGAAACCAGGAGGGCTACGCTAAGGGTAGAAGCAGAAAAGATAGAACTTAGAGCTCTTACACATCAAAACTAGGGAAGGAAAAAATTCATGTAAGTACATCATTCTCAGCTGGAAAGTTGTATTTTCTTAGAGATTTTGATGGAAGAAAATTTGGAAAAACCTAAGGCAAAGAAACAAAAAATTGAAAAGAGGAATTTAAACCAAGATTTGATAGACCAGTGTCCGGGGTCAGGGCCGAGACCCAGAAGAAGTGCTCAAACAAGTAAATTGTTAGATAAACATAAGGGTCTAGGTGATGTTTGGATGCCACATTGAGGCTATGAGCTTTTCATGTATTAGTACAAAAAGAAATTTAGATTCCAACCAGTTTGTAACACATGGAGGTTGAACTTAGGAAGACCTGTGGTGCCAAACATATTCATCAATGTAGAATTAATGAAATCTCTAGCCAGTCGCTATAATACCAAGAAGAGAACTATCCAATCACCAATTGGAGCCAATATGCTTGTTATCTCCCAAGATCCAATCTCTAATGTATTTCAGTTAGAATGTCCCCAAAATTTTCCATTCACAATTAGAGATCTTTTAACAGAATATCGCTGCATGGATACTAGCTACAAGAGATGGAAATCGCCTTTGCATAGACCTAAAAATGAGGATGGCCAGCTCAAGAGGTTTTCAAGCAAAGAAAACCTAGAATACTTTCAGTATACCTACTACTTAGTTGGTCAAGTCTTGGGAATAGAGGTTCCACCCGTTATGTCTATAGCACCGATGGTTGTAACTAAAAATATTCAAAGTAAGGATGCTAGGCCATTTGACTATGCAAGCTACTTAGCTAATGTCCTAAACCAAGGGCTTGAAAGGATACAAAATAACAGTGACTGCATAGATTTCAAACACTATTCATTGCTAATGCATTTACTTTTGTATGAGGGACACGCTAGAAATGTGTGGAGTAAAGAATTGAGGATCAAAGATACAAATGAAAATGGAAACTTTAGACCTATACAGATGTGGAATTCACTATGGGACAAACGATGCGAAAGGTCTCATTATTTATATTTTGAAGAGTTCTTTGTTAAACCACTAATGAAGCTGTTAGGATATTCATGTGATCACAACTTATCACCTGAGGTACAAAGATTTCTGAGGCCAAAGGAGATGACCCAAAAGGAAAAGTGAACCATAATTGGGGAGACTGGTATGCTTTCTCTGACTGCACAGTAATAAGAGTCTATGGATTTTAAGGGATTCCACACTTGCAACCCCACGTAGTGCCAAATAGAGTTGGTTACTGGAGATTGTATGACAACTAGCAAAATTTGATGCTAAACACCTCAAGGGTCATAACAAGCAATCACTCATGCCCAACACTCTTTGTTTTGGAGATTTTACACTAGTTTCAAATGAAGGATATGAAGAAATTGATGCTAAAATAGCACATTACAACCTTCCTCTTGGGTATGAAAGAAAGAAATTTGATGCAGAAGGGTTTATTCATCAAGCAAGATTAACACAAGGACTGTTTGGGTATGAGCATTGGTTTGTAGTTGATGATGTGATCAGGAACTGAGATAAGGCTTCCACTAGTGATAGAATTGCCTCATATAATAAGGTTATGCTTACAGAGGAGTGGAAAAGAAAGAATGTCCCATCATATTCAAAAGCATTTGGCAATATACAGGATCCCTTGGGTAGGATTGAGCAACTTATTGCTCATAAGAGTGATATAGTAAAATATGTGCCTTCATATGTATTTGATACATCTCATGCAAATTATACTGGAGTATAGGCTGAAGATGCGAAGCGTCTAGATCACATACCCTCTCAACCCACTCTTGATGTATGTTTTTCCACCGATAAGAGTGATGAAGAGGAAAGTAATGAAGAAAGTGATAAGGTGAGTAGTGAAGATGATCAATAGGTAGAATAAATAAAATCCCCTATGATTGCACAATATGAGCCTCCTTAGGAACAAAATGTTGTAAGGTTTGAAACATCAGATGAATTATCTGATGACATTAGGGTCAAGGCTGGCCAAGAATTCATTTCTGATGGTGACTTTGTTAAAAATCCTGAATTCAAATCATTTTTCTGAGTATAAGGGAAGGAAGATAAGACAAAAGGAGGAAGATATTACTCTTGAAAAGGAAGTTGCTGCTTTAGAGGAATTAAAAAGGGAAATTAACAAGGAGATGCAGTCTATCACTCTTGAGAGAGGTAGAGAATTACTTCAAGAGGCCGGGGTATTACTTCTACTTGGATGGGACATTTGCTTTGCCATTGTGTTTGATAGTTTCAGAAAAAGAGAGGATAACACAATGAACTTGATAGAGGAGGCTAGTGACAAGATATATTCAGGGTTTGGATATAATCCAGATGAGGCTACCTTGCTTATTTGGTCACTGTACCCCCATGAAAAGAGGTCGGTAGTGATTGATAATCCAAATCAAGTATTTGGACATCTTTTGGTCCAAAGAGTTGGGGACACTAATCCCTTGGAAACTATAGAACTGAATGTCAATGTGGCAAAATTCATTAGAGCACAAATTGGAAAGTTGGTTAAAGAAAATGAAAAATTGAAAAAGGAGCTATCGCATCAAAAGGAGAAGTCATCTTCTTCTTCTTCTTCTGCTTCAAAATTGTACTCTCCATGTCTCGAAAAGGACAAGAAAGTATTAGATGCATTAGCTGATGTATCTTATTGGAAAAGTTCTCATTTGAAAGCCCTGGAAAAGTGTAAAACACTAGAAAAGGAAATGAAAGTCATTAAGTACAATACTGTGTCCAAGATAATCAAGGAAAGGTTCAATAAGCTGATGATTATTGGAGTATGTTCAAATAGATACAATTAGTACTAGAGGAGAATGTATGATTGCAAAGAAGAATGATTGATGAAAAGAAGGAACTTCTGGATAAACAGATTCTGAAAGGACAAACACTGCAGAGATATAACAACTTGGTGAAGTCTCACAACCAATATTAACATAGAATCGAAGAGGATCTTGGTTGCTTTATTTTGATTCCTGCACTCCATGATGATATAGGGAATCTTCGAGAAAGGGATGATTGGAATGTAGAATTTATAGAGTTTCTAACAATTGCATTACAAGAAATTAATGATGAGGATATGGTCCTACAAAATACTCATAAACAAATTGAGAAATTCATGAACATGGAGTATGATATGAAAGATGTAATATCCAATGTAGACACTCATGCAGAACAAGAATGCATTCACAACCTCTCAACATTTAATCTGTTTATCAATCAAATAGTGGATATTTTGGATGCAACTGGGCAGCTATTAGAATCGGTCGGTAGTGATGATGTGGACCTTATTACACAGTAAAAGCCTTGAACAGGTCTTAGGTGCTCACAGGCTTATACTTGGAGATTAACAGATTGGTGCACACATCTATGATCGTGTTAATTTCTTAATTATGCTTAGTTTTGAAATCATGTATTGTTATTAGAGGATGTGTCTTTTGGTTTGAAGCTTGCTGCCTCTCATATATATACGAGAGACCAAGACCAAAGAAAGATATAGGAGATAGTGGTAGCATAGGGATAATAGATAGATAGCAGAAGAGTTCCATAATGTTTACATTTCAGAAGACCATGTTGCAAGCATATTTTGAGGAAATCAATGAAAGATATTTGATTCTGTGGTTTCATATTGGTGTCAATTATTTGTTGAGTTAATTTAAAGATATTATCAGGTTGTCTCCAAGGTTGACATTTCCTTATTATTTGAATTGACGTATTAAGGATATTTCCAATTTATCAGGGCACATTTGTTGTTCTTGTGTGGTCCAATTAATGAGCTCCTTCAAGGAAGGATTAAATTCTTTTAATTAATCACAGTAATCTAGAAAAGGTCATTTGGATCTATAAGAAGAACTTGATAATTGCATCCTTGCACGTTTATACAAGATATAAACCAACTTCATTATGCCAAACAGTTTGAGTTACAACCAACATGAATCATTCATCCTAGATCTTCATTTGACTCCATTCATCCAACAAGGCACTGGTCTTACCCATTTCATCACCTAATTTTTATCAAATTTGTTTTCAAGACTTTACATCTGTTAATTGAACATATTAATGAACTTCACCTTGATATTTCTTATACAATTTATACCAAATTAGGCTTGAATCTCTCCACTTTCAATTTCCATTATGGATAGATTGCTCAAGTAGGAAACACATTAGTTTAAGTCTGCTTCATTTGCATAGGTACACTTGCATAGGTCTGGAAAAGCCTGAAGAGAAGAAGGTTCAAATACACCATTTGGCCTTTTTCGTTAACCTAAAATGTACCAATAGCCTGGCAACCTCTTGAAGTTTTCCAACCAACATTTTTGAGAATTAACAGATTGTTAGGAATAGGGCCTTGAGGATTGTTAGGATCAGGTGGTGCACCCATAACCAAAATTGGAACTCGAGGAGGTGGTACAGGGGGTATTACTTGATAAAGCATAACATTTCCAAATCTTGGTTGGTACCACCCCTCTTGTGGTCGACCCTGGGGAATGTGTGGGATTGATGAGCTGGCATTTGGATCTTGGGATGGAATCAGGGGTGCAGGAGGTGTAATGTTGACATATTTTGATAAGTCAAACCCCAACAACGGCTTGATACCTTTCAGAAGCAACGTGGAAAGGATCTTATCCCCATGCTTATCAATGAGATGATTTGTCATTTGCACATTTGTGGGATTACTAAGATATTCATTGACCATGAGCTTGGGTTGATTGACCATGCTTTCATTAGGAAGGGATGGAATGTGGACCTCAGTGTTAGATTGCGATGAGCCACCATTGATGGGTTGGTCCTGAGGGAGGTGAGGTTGATCACCTTGGAACTGTTTTTGTTCCATGAGCTTCTTTGCTTGCGATCAGGTAATGGGCATGAAAACAACTAGGTGACTAAGATGACACTAAGCTCTAGGATGCAGTTAACTGAATGACCTAGGTGATAACTAAAGGATTGATTGGATTAGATGATGAATTGATTGGAGGAGATGACTTGGATAAGCGATTAGATTGGATTTGATTAAGTTGATTGATAGGATTAGATGATTGATAGGATTGGTTGATTGATTTGATTGGATAGATATGATTGAATCTAAACCAAGTTTAGGAATTTGACTAGATGACGTATGATGCTGATGATTAGATTGGATTATGAGAAGGATGATTACAACACTAAATATACCTCAAGATGGAAGTATACTGATTGGGCCACGAGTTATTACTAACTCATGATGGATAACAATCCTAAGTAAGCGTGAATGATGACGATCAGGATCAGACACCTAAGCCAACTTGGATAAAACCCCTAAAATAGAGTCTAGGAGATTGGGATTGATGAACCAATGATATATATGCAATCTAGGGATTATCTAAGATGCAGCTATATGATTTGATTAATGGAGTGATGACTTTTGAAAAATGCAGACAAACTAAAATGATTATTATGGGTGGATAGATGATAAAAAAAAATTTGATCGCGGAAATCGACTCAGAAAACAACAACCTTTTAGTGAGCCAAAGGATGAACTTTCAGGAGTTTTGCATGGGAAGCCCATACGCCTCTATGTCACACAAATTTTCCCCTCTAGGTGATGGGATCGCCTATCTAAAGGACAACAAAATCACCTATGTGTAGCTCAAATTCGCCTATTTAGGTCACAAGATCACCTTTCTAAGACACAAGATCGCCTAAATATTTGGATGCTCAAAAGAAATAGGCATGCATGGGATACAAAATCACCTATCTATGGATCAGGATCACCCCTATCTTGGGATGTACAGACATGGGAAAAATTTCCTATCGGGGTGACAAGTTTTCCTATTTCCTTGGATGTACAAACGTGGAACAAAAACACCTATAACAGGATTGCCTATCGGACAAGCAAGATTGCCTATGTCTTAAACTATATGGATAAGGATGGTAAAAACAAACGTGGAATCACCCCTGCGAACAACATGTTCACCTATTCTATGGGATGGGTGGACAAGGAGACATAGACAAGATGCAGGTTTTCCCTTGCAGATAGCAGGTTGGCTGAAGAAGGTGATAAGATCGCCTATTCTAAGGGAACAGGTGGAATTGGAATGTACAGACTGGACACATAAATGCCTAAGAGGATAACAAGATTGCCTATTCAGGGAACAAGCAGACATGGGGTCACCTAACTAAGGGACCCACAAGAAAACCCGCCCTTGACAAGGATGGGTTCACCTAAAGGATGACCTAGACCAGACTCGAGACATGGATTCACCCCTTTCAGGGTAGGATTGCCTATCCATGATGCAAGTTCACCCCTGTGAGAAACAAACTCGCCACTGAGGGCAGGGACAGACTATGGAAAAAGAAAAAAACTCAACAAACAATAAGCAAAATGACTGGACTGAATCAAATTGACGACAAGCACTTGTATCACACAAGAAGAGATGCCAAGAAACACAATCCTAGAATTAGTGATAAGGGTTTACAAAATTGATGTAGGCCTACCACCTTGAGGGGACACCCCAAGGTTAATACTCCGTGATACCAGGGTGGTTCTCTAGATCACCCTTTCTCGTGAAGGAAGATAGCTATTGATTTAGTGGCACAGGGTCATCAACAGACGCCACAGGCTCACCTTCACGCTCTCTCTCAGAGACTATCATAGTCCACCACAAGGATTTCTATCTCAATCCAAGGGAGCACGTGATGAGTAACTTCGAGGTACAGTGTGCATCCCCTGCACTACACCAAGCCGCGTCTAAAACACTTGTCTCTATCTAGGATAAACAGGTTATCTCATGCATGCTCAATATATGCTAGGTATGTGAGGGACAACCGTGAACACCAGTCTACCACAAGTGTGGATTGGGAGCCCCGGTGAGGTACTGGAAACTTGGATCAACCCTGCACGTCTTATCTAGGTATCAACCTAGCTTCGACGCATCACTAGACACAACGTGATTGGATTGGGGTACAACTTTAGTTCTCCTCCCTTGATATGCCTCGTCGATAACACGTGGTTGGAATCATCCACTAGGTGATGAAATCCCAGGTAGGTCCTGCTAAAAGAAGGAAATACTAGATGCTTCGGCTAGTCTCCAAGCTCACACGTAGCACAAGGGGAGAGCTTAGATGCACTAACACTTCCTAGGTAGACTAGACTGGACTAGAACGAATTGTAGTTTCTTGTCACCTAGGATCATTGAAAGGTGCAAGGGGAGTGGATACATTAAAAATTTGCTCCCAAACACAACAAACAAGTTAATTGACCCTTTACTTAATCTATGTGTGCCTAAATTAGTATGGAAAAATGACACACAAATAGATCTAACTAGGGGTCTTCGACCGATTATCTTGTAGAAAATATGTCAGTAGTTTCTACCATCGGTCTTCGTCAAATGTGGGAGAACAAGTTGCACAAACTATTAGTTAAAATGCCACAAATCACTGACAAACAAGTTAGCTGGTCAATACCCAAAACTGAAATCAAATTGCAGCCCAAATTGAAAAATTAAAGGTTTTGGATTATTACCAATTCACCTTTGTGTGAGATGAATTTTCCCTTATTTGTGGGGAAGGATTACCTATTTAAGGGATGGGCGAAGTCACAATTGCCTATGGAGTAGAGGGGCGTATACATTTACGCTTCTGCAACTCTTGCAAGTTCACCTTTGTATCCAACATTCTCGCCTATTTAGGTGGTCTTAGGAAAATTCACCTGTGTAATTGGAAATTTGACTGGTCAGATGCAAGTCCACCCCTTTTATGTAAGGGTGGAATTGACTTTGCCTATCTTCAAAGCACTTTCGCCTCTGTAATGAGCAAACTCACCCATCAGGGGTAGATTTTCCCCTGCACGTGAAATCCAAACTTGCAAAATTTAAAAAAACAAGCAAATGTAAAATAGACCTATGACATGGGTCCCACCGGGCTTGCCAGAAATGTGTACAAGTGTGAATGCCTACTCTAAGATGCAAAAATGAACTAATGCAACAAAGGAAAACACAAAAAAAACACTCAGATTAGGCCTAGTTGAATCTAAATAAAACACAAGAAATTGAGACCGTTTACCTTGTTTAGATTGATGGTCTTGGTTGGCCCTTTGATCACTTGAAATGTATGCTCCTTGGTAGAAAATAGCTCAAAATGGTGCTCTAGATGATCATGGAGTGATGAGGATTCTAATGATGCAAATGGGTATGTGAATAGATGCACTATGGAAGCTCAAATGCTGCAACAATGGTGGATGCAAGTGATGGCTTGAATGCTTGATTATTAAGTGGATGCTTGATTGTGGATTGTGTGTTGTGAAAATGGGGACATTTCCACCATTTTTAGGGGAAGTGCCTCCAAAAAAATGGAGGGCTAGGATTGATCCATGATGGAAAAGATCAAGGGCTAGGGTGAGTTGAGAACTCACAAGCCCTCACAAAGTGACACGTGGCAAATGATGTGGAGGTGACATGGAGGTACTAGGTTGTACCTTGGAAAGGGACAAGATCTCCTCATAAAGGAGGTCCTTTTCCACATGTGCTTGAGAGGACATGTGAGGAATTAAAAATTCCTCACAAATCCTCATGGGGATGGGAGAAGAAATTTTAAATTCCTTAAAATGCATTGAATGAATAAATGTGAATTAATAATTCACATAGGGAAGAGGGTGCCTTCTCCAAAAGGAGAAAGCATTTAATGGGGTTGACTTAGGACATATTCCATAAATGACATGGAGATTAGGTTAGCCTATGTGGGTGATTAAGGTTGTGCAAACATGAGATTAGGCAGGTTAATGAAGGATTAGAGGCATGTGGGGGATTAAGGAGGATGTGACCCTAATGATGATTAGGGGTGTGCACATCCTAAATGACGGATTAGAGAGGATTATGGAGGATGTGACATGAGGAGAGAGAAAATGATGAATTACTAATTGATTTAATTCATTTGGGATAAAATGACTAAATTAAATAAATTGGGGTATTTATTTAATTTAGAGATGAAAGGGGTAAGGTATTTAATTGATTTATTAAATACCTTAGGTGACATTAGGCTGTAGGGCAATATTAATCAAATAATAAATTATTTAATTAATGCGGATGAGGGATGCAGGACAAAGGAATACAAGGGTGAATTTGACCATACAATAATAAATATACATCATTAGATATTTTGAATGCATATATCCATGCTATCATTTTTATAAATAATGACATATGTATAAACCTATATACACATATACACCTATGCATATATTGATATTCTTGTATGGACGTTTTGTTACGTCGACACATATGCGTAAATCAATATGTGTATATGTATGTATGTAATGAAACAACTTGCACAAGAAGAATATAATATGAAATATGCTGCAAATACTTTATGATAATATGCCACTTCGAGGGGGCAACCTCCTAATCCACTTTGAGGGGGATACCTCCAATATTCTTCAATAAGAACTCAATACTCGATATGATGATGAAATAAGACTCACAACCTCCTATATATACCTATTTATGCCTAGGATATCATCCAGGTCGACTTAGATAACCCTATATAAGCCATAGGTCGACCTAACTAACTAAAAAACAATATAATGATGATAATATGACTTAATTAAGAGTTAAGGTAGCCACAAGCCAACTACTCATAACACTGTAGACACTATAAGGGTAGGGACATAACATTTCCCTTCTCTTTATAAAAGCATTGTCCTCAATGCAAAAATTTCTTTTTCTTCTTCTTCATCTCCTTTTTCACTTCTACTTCTACCACTTCTTGTTCTTGTTCTTGTTCCTGCTCTAATTCTTGTTCTTGTTCTTTCTCTTTTTCTTTCACTTTCTCTTACTCTTGCTCTTGTTCTTTCTCTTTCTCTTTCTGTTTCTCTTGCTCTTGTTCATGTTCTACTTCTTGTTCTTGTTCTTTTTTATGTGGCTACTTTTTGTTGTGAATAAGTTCTAGAAAGATAATTTTACAACAAATCACACAAATGAATTGAAAAAATAGTCTGAATTTTTTTCTATAACTTACCAAGACCTAGTTCGCACTCCAATAGAAAAATCTCCCAAAAATTAGGTGATTTTCAACCTTCAGAGAGAATTTTTGGAAAACCATAATTTTGAAATAAATCACCTATTTCTACTTCAAATTATATGAAATTTGGACTATAGTCTCCTCTAGTATATCTTCAAAAACCCACTAAAAATAAAGAACCAATTCTACAAATTTTAGGAGATATTTACCTTCCAAATAATCTGGGCAAAAATCCTAATTTTGTAATAATTTTCTCAATTCTTCTCTAAATTTTAATTTGGGTAAAAATGCTAATTCTACAATAATTTGCTCAGTTCTTCTCCAATTCTTCTAAAATCTGGACTGTAGCTTTGTGAAAATTTCCTTCAAAAGCCCTTTAAAAATCAGACAAAAATTAGCCAAAATTTGGGAGATATGGGTTTGATAAGGGAATAGCAATGTATATATGCATATATCTCATATATACATTTGTTTACACAATTATTCACGTATTTTTCTAATTTATCGATAGACATATATGCATGTGGTGTATATATACATACATATATACATAGATACATATATATATATATATATACATATGTCTCATTGTCCATTAGATACCTATGTATTAAATAATGTGTATGGGTTTATCATTGACATGTACATGTATACATATATATATATTCCATGTATATATCTCGTCAATTAAATAAGAACACATAAGAAAGATATCACATATACAAAGGAGACTCAACATTTTTTTCTAACAAGAACGTTCACAATAGAAATCATAATCTTTTCCAATTCAAACACAAACAAAACTAAGGGGTGACTTACCAATTTCCTAAACTACGACACAACTAGACCTTACTATATCTAAGTGTCTGAAAAAGATCAATTAGGCTTTGTTAAGGGTTACCTAACCAATCACTTCTCCTGAGTGATATTTCCCCTCTCTTTCAGAGGCTTGATCCCTATATCTACATTCAACTTAGCACATCAAAATAGTAGTTATTTGTTCATCAAAATGATCTTTTGCATTATACATTTCATAGTTAGAACATAAAATTCATTCTACATATTAATTCTAATATAAATTTAAATCCAATTAACCTTCATTCATCATTTTCCCAATGATACATAAAACAAAGTACAAACACATGTATTTCAATCAAAATTACAAGCACATTAATATATTCAGTATTTTAACCAATCATAGTAATAGTAAATAGGTAAACAAACAATGGGGTGTAACATACCCCCCTTGTGAATCATCGTCCCCGATGATTTTATGTAGCAAACATAGAATAAAAAAAAACAAACACATCATTATTTTTCAAGCATTCACAAAAGCATGTAAGACGTGGAAACTTCTACTTAATTTAAGCATAGTCTTCCCAAGTGGCAAAATCTTCTACATATTGGTCCCACTGGACTTTGTACTATAGAATCTCCTTGTTACACAAGTGAAGCTTACGTGTTTCGAGCACCTTGAGAGGCTTGATTGGTACCACTCCTGGGTCCTATATGTGTAAAGCATTCCAATCAATTACATGATTATCACTTGGTATATACTTCTTTAGGTATGAGACATGAAAGATGCTATGCATTCGAGTAAGAGTTGGTGGCAATACAATTCGCTAAGCAACAACATTTACTTCCTCGAGAACCTCAAAAGGACCTACGTAGCATGAAGCTACTTTGGATGACTTTCCAAACTTAATGGAACTCTTTTGAGGCTTAAACCTTAACACACCTTTTCTCCTACTACAAAATTTTTGGGTACCCGCTTAGAATCTGCATAGCTTTTTTGCCTATCATTGGATTTTGCTAGCCTTTGCTTAATAAGATTAACTTGTTCCTCCATTTCTGACAACATCTCAGGACCAAGAATTACCCTATCCTCAAGCTTATCCCAACTTATAGGGGTTCAACATTTCTGGCCATATAATGTTTCAAAAGGAGCCATCTTAATTGTAGAATGATAAGATTTTTTATATGCAAATTCCACCAAAGGTAAGTAATCTTCCCACTTGTATTGTTGATCCATACAATACATTCTTAATAGATCTCCCAATACTTGGTTTACTCTTTCTATTTGTCCATCCATTTCGGGATGATATGCTGAACTGATATTCAACTAAGTTCCAAGTGTAGAGAATAAAGTTTTCTAAAACTTAGAAGTCACACGAGCATCCCTATTCGAAATAATCTTCTCATGAATTCCATGCAACCTAAACACCTCTTGAATGAATTTTTGAGCTATAACAGGAGCTCCATTAGTTAAATTTGTAGGTATAAATTGTGCTACCTTAGTAAGCTTATCTACTACCACTAGAATAGCATTGTGCTTATTCCTTGATATGGGTAATCCTTGCACAAATTCCATACTAATGACTTAGGAACATCATGTGGATACAATAGTCCTACAGGGTGATGATGTTTAGCCTTCACTCTTTGGAATTCTAAGCATCTAGCCATAAATCTTCCAACATCCCCTTTCATCCCTTTCCAAAAATACAATGGCTTCACATCAGTCAACATTTTTGTCACACTAGGATGTCCAAAATATGGTGCTTCATTAACTTCTCTCCATACTAAGTTCCTTAATTCTTTTGAGTTAGGAAAATATATTCTTCCTTTAAACCTTAACAATCCATTGGGTTCAAAGTGATATCCTTCATACCTTGCATCTTGTGGATTTTCCATGAGTGCTTGCTTAATTTTCTCATAGAACTCATCTCCTTTGGATTTTTTCAACACTTGTCCTTTAAAGTCAATTTGAATTGTTATTATTGAGGCGATATGCTGTCTACAACTTAAGGCATTGACAATTTAATTTTCTTTCCCTTTAATGTAGTTGATATTGATGTCATAGCCCGATATCAACTCCATCTATCTTCTTTGCTGTGCATTCAAATTGGGTTGGGTAAATAGATATTTCAATCCCGATGATCGGTCTTCAACTCAAAAGGCTTTCCCAACAAATAATGCCTCCACATCTACAATGTGTGAACCACTGCTGCTAGCTCTAAATCATGCAGTGCATAATTTTGTTCATAAAGCTTCAACTTTCTTGATTCATAAGCTATGACTTGTCCTTCTTGCATCAAGACTCCACCTAACCCTTCTCCCGACACATCTGTGATGACAGTGAAGTCTCCATAAGGATCTAGTACCTTCAAAATTAGAGCAGTAGTCAAATTCTCCTTGAGAAGATCAAATGCTACTTGACATTTTTCTGTCCACTCAAAATTCTTCCCTTTCCTTTGTAATGAAGTAATAGGGAAGGCTATTCTGGAAAAGTTTGTAAAAAACTTCTGATAATAGCTTGCCAAACCCATAAAGTTCTTGAACTCAGGTACATTCTTAGGAATTGGCCATTCTATCATTGCCTTTATTTTGGTTGGATCTACTGAAATTCCATTTGTTGAGATCATGTGACCTAGGTACTGTACTTTCTTTTGAAAGAAGGTACACTTAGCGAGTTTCCCATATAACTTATGTTCCCTTAACCATTGAAGAACTATCTCTAAATTCTTATAATGATCCTACTCATTCTTGGAATAAATTAGGATATCATCTAAGAAAACCATTTTTTTTTATGTAGGCAATCCCTAAACACGTTGTTCATTAGGTTCATGAATGCTACCAGTGCATTCATATGTCCGAATGGTAGAACTGTGAACTCATAATGTCTATATCTAGTCCTGAAGGCAGTCTTGAAAATGTCATCTCTTTGATCCTTAGTTGGTGGTATCCTGATCGTAGATCAAATTTTGAAAACACAACCACTCCCCACATTTGATCAAAGAGATCATCAATGCATGGCAACAGGTACTTGTTCTTTATCATAGCTTTATTGAGCATTCGATAATCTATGCATAAGCATAGTGTACCATCCTTCTTCTTTATGAAGATCACTGGCATTGCCTAGGGTGAAACACTGGGTCTTATCAATCCTTTGGATAACAACTCTACTAGTTGTGCCTTAAGCTCCATTAACTCAATTGTTGTCATTCAGTAAGTTACTTTGAAAATAGGTTCTGATCTTGGTACTATGTCAATGGAGAAGTCAAATACCCTCTTAGGCAGTAATCTAGGTAGCTCTTCTGGAAATACATCTACAAAATTTTGTAAGATAGGATATTTATCCATATCTGTCTCTCCAATTATTACAAGATCCCCAATCTCCTAGCCTCCAAGAGTCCTGTATTCCATTAAAATTCTTTGGGGTCTGGTTACTTTGATTTCCTCCAAACTTCTTACGGTTTCTATTCTCTTGGTAGATTGAGATGGATTTAAGCTTTTGCTCCTTCTTAATAGCCTTCTCATGGACTAGGTCCATAGTAGCCAGACTATGCACATCCGATTCACCACCTATCAACTCATTCAATCCCATAATGAATTTCCTAATATGGAAACACTCATCCTTCTGGTACATTGGTACATACCTTAATAGATTAGTAAAATTGTCCCATTATTCATTGACTGACATGTCCCCTTGCTTAAGATTTTGAAAATCAGTAAGCTTTTGATTGAAAAAGAGTTGGGGTAGCCACCTTTTTCAAAATATCTCCACGAACTCATCCCAAGTTAGCTTCAAAGAACTAAGTCCGAGTTCCATTTTCTTGTTCATCCACTAATTAAAGGCTTATCTTGCTAATTGGTAGGCTCCCCATACCGCCTTGGTAATCTCAAAATAGTTTCTTATCTCAAAGTATTTTTCCATTTGTATCAACCAAGCCTCAACTTCTTCCCCATTGGTACTCCCTTCAAATTTTGGTGGGGTTATTTTCCTCATGTCCCTAGAAATTTTAGTTGCCAAACGCTTCCTACTAGTTCCTTCAGTTTGAGAGTGTGAATTCTCATTCTCATGTTCGTGGGTCTAAATATGGTAGTGAGAATTCTCTCCCTCATCTTCATTATTAAGGACTTCTTCATTAATCAGGACCTCTTGTTCTACTCTATCTTTTTCCCTCATTTCTTGTTCAAGATTCCCCAACCTTGCATTGGTTTCATGTATGATAGCCAAAATTTGGTCCAATTTGGCTTCAACACCATCCAAACCTTGTCCGACTACTTGGATCCCTCCAGGATTAGTCCTTGTTCTCACCATCCTTTGAAAGAAAAAGGGTTACACTTGAAGGTTCATATTTATTAGATTCCCTCATGTTTTACTTAACCTATGAAAAGCATTCAAATGAGCATTCATTCACACATAATAGAAATTTCACATAAGTTTTGAGCACAAGCTTTGATAAACATATAAATTTTATTTATTCATAAGGATCTCAATATCCTTTTCAGTTACATAGAATGACTATTCAAATAGTCATGAGGAGAGTATCCATTGGATTCACTCTCAGATACATAACTGAACGGGGTGTACCCCTCAAATTTTTGTTCATATCTCATTTGCTCATATCTATCCCAAAAGGGGTAGTAACCTTTAAATTTATCTTCCAACACATAGTTACAGGGAACATACCCCTCTGATTCAAGGCTTGAGGAAATTACAATCACTTCTGATAAAGGAAGTACTCAAAGGTCCGTAAATATTAATGCAAGACTCACGCTACATTCCGAGGGCATATCCATGGAAAGTGACAAGGAGTCAGACTTTGCTGGTGAGACAAGAGGTAAATAGTTGAAGTTGGATTCCTCCTTCATCCTTCTCTTCCCTTGAATAATTCAAGAAAGGGCATGACTAATTATCTCATTATCACTTAACTAGATAACATTTTCATAGTTGGTTCCCTCTATCTTACAAAAAATGGCCTCCTTTTCCTTCTTTTCCCTTAGGTAGCACTCATTCCCAATTACTGACTTTCTTGCAGTTAACCTGAGACACACCATCCTGGCATAAGAAGTTCCAAAAATTAGTCTTATTCAATGTTGGATGGAAAGTATGGAGAGAACATAGGTTCCAGAGCTAAACCTGGTAGCTCTGATACCATGTGTAACATGCCAATTGTTTTATGAAAGTAAATTCACTATGTTTTAACCTCAAGTAAATAAACTATGTTTAATACTCATAGCAATAAAAATTTTCTTTCTAAAAAGAGAATAAAGATTATATTTTCCATAAAAATGTTCCATATATTGATTTCATTCTAAATATAACCATTTACATTTTACAAATTTCTAAAGATGGAATATAATGATACATACATAGCTCAACTAAGCTTCATAAGAAATAGATACGAATGGTCTAGGTAGTTCCCCTCAAATCTCAGCCACCAATTGATGAGGAGAAGCATCGCTCAAGTGCTTTTTCACCAACCACAGACTTAATGCAGTCCCCCACACATCTACCACATATGGAAAGATGGCCCCACCCTTCGATGAAGAGATTGGTTGGATAACCCCATAACAATAGCCTTCCTGAGCTTAGTGTTGTGTCTTACATACTTAGACTTCAATACAGTGGCTACTACCAAACTATATGAAAATTCGTGACCTAGTATGATATATTGGATCATAGTGAATTGATAGTATAAATAGTGACTGTATATATGAAAGTGTCATCTCTTCACCCACTACTCTTAGCTTGATTTGGTTTTTAACCATAGTTGGGAAATCTTTAACCCTAGGAATAACCTATTCCCTTTATATGACTATAACATTCCTACCAAGTAATCGTTACACATAAGCTATTTCCTTCGTTGGATAATCTATTCCCAAGGGTAACCTATGAACTCTCTATAGTTTGGATTACACAAATAATTGAAACAAATGCTTCACAAGCTACTTTCCTAGTATATAACACTAATGAACACATTTACTCCATAATATGGAGTATGTACAAACACTCAAATAAGGTTCACAAGAATTAAGTGTAATAAGATTATTTCAATTCTATAGAAGTAAACGTAACATTTCCCTATTCTAGCAAATCAATGCATTTTACCACACAAGTCAAACATTAACACTCAATCTTTCCAAAGCATATAAAGCATAAGAGAGCATAATTAAAATGCCTGTTAAATGGTAATCCCAATTGAGATAAAATGACCTTCAAGCTCAATCCCCTCCAAGATCCATTTGAAGACTCTTCAACAATTCTCCAAACCCACTCACAAAAATTATCACAATAATTCTCTCAACTTTCCTCACAAACAAACTCTTAGCTCGAAACAAGAATATTTCAGATAAAAAGCAACAAAATGCAAGTGAATTGTGCGTTTAAATGAGGAAATACTCTCCCTTATTTATACAAAAATATGAGTCTCTTCTACCTACAAGCAAGCTATTCTAATTGACACATCTCATCTCTTAAGATCAACTAAGCAAATAATCTCAGTAGGTGGTAGTATTAAAACTTAATACTTAGCAAAACATAGCAACATGTCACTTTATTCAAAGACAACAAGAATGCATTTCTGATATGCAAGGTGAGTGATCAAACATGTCGACTCTATTCATACCAACTTCTACTTGACTTATTCTCCATTTTACTTTGGTTTTGATCATTGGATAGAGCTCACAAAATAGACTTCTAATGCAATGCAGTTATTCATAATTTGGTGCCACATAAACCTCTTATGTGCTTTTGGTGTTTTGCAGATTTATGACCAAGTCAAAGCTTTTAAATGCATTTCAAATATATTTCACTACTCATGACTGAGTCTTATATCTTCCCACATGCCTTCTAATATTTATTGCATTCCATTTGCAAGCATAGTAATTCATAATAAATTTCTTTAGCATTGCCTTAGTGCACACTTCATTGCTATGCCAACACTATATGAAATGCATGCTATATACTATATAGTATGCGCTTGGCATTTAAAAACATCAATGCTTTATTAATAATCAACGCTTACTCAAACATTTCACTCTATCAATAATATATATATATCTCCATTTCATTATACATATATATATTTATACATATCAATCAACTCATACAATAATAAATATACATCATTCGATATTTTGGACGCATATATCCATGTTATAATTTTTATAAATAATGCCATATGTATATACCTATATACACATTGTAATGTCATAAAATTGCACCCCTTGCAATTTCACATACATTCTTGTATCCACTTTAGTGTCCACTCCTTTAGAACTTGTGTAGGCTCATTTTAGCCCCTGCATAAGCTTTTTCCCTCTTAAGATGCTCAGGACCCCTTTTCAACACCTACCTTCATGCGTCAACTTTGCATAAAACCTTGTGTTTTTCTCGTGCCTGGCATTTTGTAGCATGATTTGTCTAGAGACTAGCGCACCGCACGGACGCCCATGCACCATGCTAGCATCTTATGACATTTCGACATTCAAACGACCATTTCTGAGCGCCTTGCCACTTGTCATCTACTTTTGTCAGTGGTAACAACCCAAGATGCCTTGTAATGGCTCAGGAACCTTATTTTCCCTCCTTTTCTCTCTTTAAAAGTGATCTTTTCAATATATTTTATTCTTTTGGATCTCTTTAACTCTTGCTCTGGCATTTCTCTCTTCTCTTGCTCTTGTTATCTTGCTTGTACAACTCTCTACAACTTGCTACAACAACCTCAAGCTTTCACATTCTTACAACACTCTTGGCAACTCTCTTGGCCCTCACAACCTTGTCTCTCTCTCTCTCTCTCTCTCTCTCCTTGGCTTCCTTAAGCTTTATAGGTGATATCTCTCTTTCCTTGTATCTTTGAGTATCTTGGGATTTCTCACACCCCCTTTCTAAGTATTTTACTATTTCATCTATCTATCTATCTCATGATACATGTTTTCCTCCTTGAGTGAGGATTTCTCTTATCACTTTGTATTTTCTTACTTTATTGACTTTCTCTATCTATCTGGCTATTTGTGGATGTGGGAACACTGAAACATGGGTTTGACTGAGGCAAACCCCTATACAACCCCAAAATTTTCTCTCGATCTTATGTATGCAGGTATTGTAGATATTTCATTGCTAAAGGCTTCATTACTTGGGTTGCTGTGAGTAGTTTCTATCTCTTATTCTCTTACTTTATCATTCATATGTCATTTTATTCTAGTTCTTTTATTCTTTGTGATGTTTCTTGCTTTTGAAGAATTCCTAGTAGTCAGAGTAGAAGTAGTCACTCTACTATTTTTTGAGACATTCTCAATTTTTAGTCTATACTGGACACCGACATGCCTTTGGGACTCCAGCGCACCACGTTGTAGTCCAAACTCTGCGCTACTTTCCTCTGACTAAAGACTTGCTAGTCTATCTAGAAAACCTTTTGTGATCTACTCATTCTGATTCTGGAAGTCTCACCTTTCTATCCTATCACTTGAATGTTGTTCCTTGAGGTAGTTTAGGGCAGTTCACTCCCTAGGATTCTCTATTTAAAAAATGTACTTTCGATCTTTCTTCCTTCCATCTCTTTCCAAATTTGTTAAGAAGCTTCAAGAAGATCTCTTACAAGCACGTGAGAGTGAGTTTTTCTCTCCTTTCTTATTATTCTTTGTTGATCCCTCTCTTGAAATTCCTTCTAAGGATATTTTGAAGCAAGAGGATGAAATCCTTGATACCTTTGTTAGTGTTACTCTACCTTCTATTCATTCCAATGCACTCTCTTCTAGAGATGATACATTAGTGAATGGTAAATCTCTTCTTTATTCCAATTCACTCTCTTTTAGAGATGTTGCATTCATGAATGATGAATCTCATCCCTATTCCAATGCACTCTCTTCTAGAGATGATGCATTAGTGAATGATGAAGTTCCTCTCACATTGGATCCTTCAAGGATGGATGTTGAGTATATTTCTTCAAATGATTCCTCTATAACTTGTAAGAAATCCATAAATATCATCTATGTCTTTGCTGCCCCTAAATGGCATAAGAGACCGATCATTTATCTGACCCCAACTAGTCCTTCTAAAAGGATTTGTTCTATTAATAGTGTTCCATTTGATGGTGATTCTCCTAATCTTTCTAAGGCTCCCTCTAGTAGAGGGCTAACCTATACTTATAATACTAGAAATAACAAACAAAATTTTAATCAACCTATTTCTTTATCACATTCTCAACCAAGTCTTCCTTCAACACCTAAACCCACAACTAAAGCACCTGGTGATTACGATCTTGTTGAGAAAATCTGTGTTACTCTGACTAAGATCTCATTGTGGGACTTGCTTCAGTCTGCTCTGGTTTATCAAGGTATGCTTCAAGGATCCTTGCAAAAGATCCTCTTGCCTTCTTCTACTAGGCTGGTAGATGTTAATGTGTTGATAGCTCGTATTCATGCAGATTCGCTGAATATTACATTCTATCCACAAGAACTCTCGCCTTCGGAAGTACAAAAGCAAGTGGACCCTCTAATGATCATAATTAACATTAATAATATTGGCATTTGACATACTCTTGTTGACACTGATTCGGTGCTCAATGTATGTCGCATTGATCTATTGCCTAAGATTAATATTAATTCCTCCTCTCTACCTACTTCTTCCCTTGTTATCAATGGGTTCAATAATGTTGGTTGGAAACCTTTAGGCATGATAGTCTTTCCTTTATGGTTGGTACCTGTTATTGTACCCACCTTTGTATATGTTATGTAAAAAAAATTACCATATAGCCTTATTCTTAGTAGACCGTGGATTCATGCTATGGGTTCAATCCCATATACCTTACATAAATCTATTAAATTTATTCATAATAGTCAAGTGGTCACAGTCAGGGCTGACCCTGATGCCATGCACTTGTGTGAGTTGGCAGTTGTTGTCCAAGCCTCTATTGTACCTACTCTTACAAATCTTATCCCTTCAATGTCTTCCAATGCATTGATGTCTACTCTAGTAGTACTTGTTATTGAGGATACTCTTGAGATGGATGTCCCTAAAGAAGGCCCTTCTAAAGCAATAAATGCTATCTACTGTGCTTCTTCTAAAAAAAATGCATTTCTTGGTGATGATTAGGGTTCCTTAGACTTTAAAAATTCCTTCATCGGGGAATATAAAGTCAACCCAATCCCCTTAGACCTTCCTATAACATCATCCAAACCCGCTACCAAAGATGGTTATTCTTCTATATTGCGGGATAATGTGAACAATAGTTGTAATGTCCTTGATGTTGATCCTACCCCTCCTGAGGAAGATGATCACACCTCTATTAAAGAGGCTAATGCTGGTAGGCTTATCAAGAAGGACAATAGCAATCTTGTAGAGGAGTATAATCCCCATTGCTAGAATAATGCTCTCTATGAAGATCCTCCTCCTGAAGATTTGCAAACACATTATGGCCCTAGATTCAAACTTGCCTTTAAATATGGCTATGGGCGTAAAGGTTGTCGGTGCAATGGACAAGGCATTCATGTCCCTATAGAATGTGCACCTTGTAAATGTAATTTGGGGCTTGGTTGCTTGAATGAATAATCTAAATGGAAACCACTGTTGTACATTGACATGATTTTCGCTCAACCTCATTCTCTTAGATTGATTCATTGGTCATTATCTTCTATCTTCGTGTCTTCTTACCGTGAGCATTCAAGCCTTTCTCCACAAGACAAAGGTTTGCTTCTTGCTCCTCATCCTCTATCTCAATAGGAGTGTATTTTTATGAGGCTTCTAAATGCCCACTTGATTACTCTTCCTCCTCTTACACATAGGAAATTTCATAAGCATGATAAAGCAAAATATCCTTTCTATGTATACCATCGAGTGCCTGACCATTCCACTAGTGAATGTAAGGCCTTGAAGGATAAAATGCAATAACTTCATGATTTTGGTGCCATCACTCATCTATTTTTTGATACACCTGCCTCTTCTTCAAATGACAAGTGATATTGAGGTCTACCTCTATCTTGTCCATTCTAAGAATTTTTCTCATGAGGTTCTCACACCTCCCTTTTATAGTATCTTGGATGATTCTCATCCTCTGTATGCTAGGGGGTAGGGATAACTTGTTTTGGAGATGTGTGTCTTTCTTAAGGAGCCCCTCTCTTCTCTTTATCTTTCAATTGGAGTGTCCCTTGAGTAGACCCATTCATTTTGAAGGGTTCTTGAGGGACCCCTTTGAAGGCTTCTCCTTCAATGGTTGACTGTTTGCATGACTATTTGTTTTCCTGTGTGGATTTTTTTATCTAACATGTTTTGTTTGTGGATTAACATGTTACTTTGTAGGAGCATCTATGAAGCTACTTTTCAATCAACCATGCACGACTGAGCACTTGTGAGGACCAATTAGAATCTATGGAGCCTCTCACATTGTAATTCCCTTAGGATTGAGCACCTGGGGTGCCTCCTTTGCAAGTCCAAGTACCTATAAAGTGCTTTCATCCTACGTGATCTTTTTGTTCAACTCTATAGGACCGAGCACCTACAAAGGCTTTTGTTCACCTTTATGTAGGTTCGAGGGCTTGTGACACTTTTGTTCAAATCTCTGCAAGATCGAGTGCCTGTGGAGTGGTCTCTCTCTTCTCTTCTCAAATTATGTATATTGGATCGAAGAATTGCATATTCTTCATCCTGAGTATATACCTCTTTCTCTCTTCAACATTGGTTGCTTCCCTAACTTTTGGGTGCATTCTTCTCTTGAAGAAACCGATCCTTACATTCTTCTCTCTGTTTAAGAATTCTTCTATGTGTTATTTCTTAATTTGGGGACGATGCATAGTATTGAGACAACCTTTTACATCGAGGTCTCTTTCACTTTACTGACTAAAATCCTTTAGTTTGTTATGTGCCTTTGTGTGTGTGTTGCTCATGTGTATGTTCTAACCTTGCGATGTAATGGTTTTTTTATGTTCTAACCTTGTTGTCTTGTGCAAATATTTCTTGCCTAATGCATTTTTTTGTAGGTTTTTGACTTGGGGGCATACTTCCTTGGTTTGAAGGGTTATCTGCTTCCTCTATAGTATCCTTTTGGCATCATGATGTTATTTATGTTTAGTATATTTCCTCTAGCGTGCATATTAGTGTAGATTCATATGCCCACTAAAGTGGGGGAAAAATGTAATGTCATAAAATTGCACCCCTTGCAATTTCACATACATTCTTGTATCCACTTCAGTGTCCACTCTCTTAGAACTTGTGTAGGCTCATTTTAGCCCCTACATTAGCTTTTTCCATCTCATGATTCTCAGGACCCCTTTTCAACAACTACCTTCATGCGTCGGCTTTGTGTAAAACCTAATACTTTTCTCATGCTTGTTTTGTAGCATGATTTGTCTAGACACTAGCGTGCCGCATGGACGTCTGCGCGTAGTGCTAGCATCCTATGAAATTTCAATGTTCAAATGACCATTTCTGAGTGCCTTGCCACTTGTCAGCTACTTTTGTTGGTGGTTATGAATTGAGATGCCTTGTAATAGCTCAAACCTTCTTTTCCCTCCTTTGCTCTCTTTAAAAGTGATCTTTTCAATCTATTTTGTTCTTCTAGATCTCTCTAGCTCTTGCTCTGGAATTTATCTCTTCTCTTGCTCTTGTTATCTTGCTTATACAACTCTCTACAACTTGCTACAACCTCAAGCTTTCATGTTCTTACAACTTTCTTGGCAACTCTCTTGGCCCTCATAGCCTTGTCTCTCTCTCCTTGGCTTCCTTAAGCCTTGTAGGTGATATATCTCTTGCCTTGTATCTTTGAGCATCTTGGGATTTGTCACATCCCCTTTCTAAGAATTTTACTATTTCATCTATCTATTTATCTTGTGATATGATAGTTCCTCCTTGAGCAGGGATTTCTATTATCACTTTGTATTTGCTTACTTTGTTTAATTTCTCTATCTATCTGGTTGTTCGTGGAGGTGGGAACACCGAAATGGGGGTTTGACTGAGGAAAACCCCCATACAGCCCCAACATTTTCTCTTGATCTCATGTATGCAAGTATTATAGATATTTCCTTTCCAAATGCTTCATTACTTGGGTTGCTATGAGCAGTTTCTATCTCTTATTCTCTTACTTTATCATTCATATGTCATTTTATTCCAGCTCTGTTATTCTCTATCATCTTTCTCACATTTCAAGAATTCCTAGTAGTCAAAGTAGAAGTAGTCACTCTGCTATTTTTTGAGACATTCTTAGTTTTTAGTCTGTATGGGGCGCTAGAGCACCTTTGGAACTCCAACGCGTTGTGCTGTAGTCTAAAATCCGCACTACTATCCTTTAACCAAAGACTTGCTAGTTTTTCCAAAAAACCTCTATGATCTACTCATTCTAATTATGGAATTCTTTCCTTTTTATCTTGTCACTTGAACATTATTCCTTGAGGTAGTTTAGGGCAGTTCACTCCCTAGGATTCTCTTGAGAATAAAGAGACTCATGAGAAACAAATTCCCCATCTCTACACATATATATAAATATATACATATATCGATATACTTGTATGGATGTTTTGTTACGTCGACAGATACACATATATCAATATGTGTATACATATGTATATATACATTTGCTTACACAATCATTCACATATTTTGCTAATTTATCAATAGACATATATACATGTAGTGTATATATACATATATATATTTGTCTCATTGTCCATTCGATACCCTTATGCCCATGAGCAATCCATCCATGAGCATGTGTAGGTACCATTGGGAAAATGTGTCTCAACCTTGCAATTATATACGGTTTATTATTGATAGGTGGTGACTAATCATGCAAATATTGTACACTCGTAGTAAGATGTGGGGTTTGGGGCATCACCTTGATTTTTTTTTTTGTTGACATGTCAAGGTTTTTTCCCATTGACAAGTCAAGGTTTTTTTCTGCTAACACGTCAAGATTTTTTCGTTAAAACGTCAAATGAAAATGACCTTGTAAAACCCTAATTCTAGAAGGTTCCAAAAAGCTTGTTATAAGTGGTTGGGATGTATGTAGACGAGGGTGTATTATGAGAGTCTAATAGCGGTTGTGTTGTCTCTTGATCTCTAGTGGTGATACTCATGTGAGAAGTTTGCTCTGCAAGTATATTGCAATTTTTAATTTCTGAATAATATATTGAGCACCTTTTGGAGTGTGGAGTTTTTCTCCCAAAAGGGTTTTCCCCACGTAAATATTTGTGTTGTGGTATGCATGATAATTGTGTTTATTTTTATTTAATTTTTTGTAATTGTTAAAGATTTGTAAAGTTTTTCATTTTTCTCCTCTCAAGATTAGTGTAGGAAGTTGTTCTACTACCTTAACTTCCTTACAAGTGGTATCAAGCTTGATCACCTTCGGTTTTAGTTATGGGTTGTTGGGTTTTTTGAACTAATCCAGATTTGAGTGGGAGCTTGTGTAGAAGACACTTTGTGATCTTTTATAGGAATTTTTAGATGGAAATTTCATCAAGGAGAATAGAGGTGGAGAAATTTTCTGGAAATAATTTTGAGATGTGGAAGCTAAAGATGGGGATCTGTTGATAGATCAGGATCTGTTGATAGATCGAGATCTGTGGGATGTTGCTGATGAGAATGTTTCAAGGCCTACAAATCCTACTCAAGTTGCTCAATATGATGTTATGGACCATAAAGAGAAGGGTCTAATTAGATTGTGCTTGGAAGACTCTATTTTAATTAATGTCCATGAAGAGACCTCTGCATAGAAACTATGGAAGAAGCTTAGTGAGATGTATAAGGCCAAATATTTAGTGAACAATATTTTATTGAGGAAGAAGTTGTATTCCTTGAGAATGGAGGAGGGTGGATGAATCACATACCACCTAGAATCATTCAATATGTTGGTGGCTCAATTGGCATCAGTTGGTGTCAAAATGGATGAGGAGGATAAATGTCAGATCTTGCTTTGTTCTTTTCCTAATTTGTGGGATTCTCTTGTTATGGCTATTGGGAGTTTATATTGAAGACTGAAGACATGTGGTGGGTTCTTTGCTTTCTAAAGAGATGAGGAGGAAGGTATCCATCATTTCCAAGGAGGTCCTAAATGTTTGTTGAATACCTAAGGAAAAAGGAAAGAAGAATTAGAAGTGTGACAAATCCAAGTCCAAGGGGAGATCTAAATCTCCTAGAAAGTCCAAAGTTATTTGCTAGCATTGTGGTAAGCCTGGACATGTTCGTAAGGAATGAAAAGAAGAAAAGAAGAAATTTGATTTTGATTCTGAGTTTGAGAAGAAGATGGTGACACATTCATTGTAGCTTTGGAAACTCGTGCAGGTAATTATGCATGGTTAATTGACTTAGTGCATCTTTTTGTATGACCTTTAATAAAGATTGGTTTTGTGAATATGAAGAATTTGATGGAGGTAAGGTGTACTTGGTTGATGATTCTCATTTAGAAATTGTTGGCTATGGTAAAGTTAAAATCAAGTTTCCTGATGGTAGAATAAAAAGGATTAATGGTGTGTTGCATATCCCTGGATTAGCACGAAATTTGTTATCTATGAGAAAACTAATAGATGTGGGTGTGTAGGTAGTATTTTCTAATTCAAGATGTCAGATGGTTAGAGGTGCTATGGTGATTGCTAGAGGTGTCAGATATGATACATTGTATAAGATTGATGCATGCACTGTTGAGTGCAATAGTGAAAAGAAAGTCTGTAGAAGAAGTGAGGGTTTCACCTTCAATAGATGGTCATGGATTTTGGGTACCCAAGGGTGATCTTTCTTCTAAGACAGAGTTACCTATAGAGAAAACTATGTTATGGAACCATAGACTTGGACACATTGGAGAAAAGGGTCTAAGGACCTTGAAAAATAAAAACCTTGTTGGAGGTTTGTTTGATTGTAATCTTGAATTTGATTTTTGTGAGCATTGCATTTATGGAAAACAAAAACACATTCAATTTTACTCGAGTTCTCATAAATCTTGTGGTGTATTGGATCTTATTCATTCTGATGTATTTGGTCCTGTAGATGTTCCTTCAATTGGTAAACCCACATACTATGTTTCATTTATTGATGATTATAGTAGGACATGGGTATATTTTGTCAAGAGTAAACTTGAAGTTTTCAGTTGATTTAAAGAATTTAAAGCAATGGTTGAGTTGTAGACTAGAAAGAAAATAAATTTTTTGAGGACTGATAATGGTGGTGAATTTTTTTCTAATGATTTTGATAGATTTTATAAAGACTGTGGTATTCATAGATAGAAGACAATTCCATATTCTCCACAACATAATGGAGTTGCAAAAAGAATGAACAAGACATTGATGGAGAAGGCTAGGAGTATGTTGAGTGGTGCTAGTTTAGAACAAAGGTTTGGGGTTGAAGCTGTTGCCACTACCTATTACTTGATTAACAGGTCTCCTACATTAGCTCTTGTTAATAAGACATCTATAGAGGCATGTTTAGGTCGCAATCCTTCATTAAGACATCTTAAAGTTGGTTGTGAGGCATATGCACATGTGCCAAAGGAGAAGCAAAAAAAGTTGGATAACAAGGCTATGAAATGTATTTTCATCGAATATAGTTATGGTGTGAAAGGATACAAGCTTTGGAATCCTATTGCACAAAAGGTAATATATAGTAGAAGTGTTATTTTTAGAGAAACTAAGTCTTCTTCTGCTACATTGCAGCCATAACAAAGTAAACAGGAAGATGTGATTCAATTTCCTTCTACACTTGAGAAAGTTGAATCGAGGCCCAAAGATAGACAAGAAGTTTAGGAGAGCTCATCTAGCTCTGGAT
The DNA here is from genome assembly GCA_007258455.2 of Sequoia sempervirens. NCBI lineage: Eukaryota > Viridiplantae > Streptophyta > Pinopsida > Cupressales > Cupressaceae > Sequoia > Sequoia sempervirens. The sequence goes on from VDFB02281492.1 coordinate 475,892,418, forward strand.
CTTCAGAAGAGGAGGAAGAACCTCCAACTCAGCTTGTTCATAGGTCTATAAGGCATAGAAAACCACCTGAAAAGTATTCACCTGATGATTGGAGATGTATTTTTGCTTTGAATACTAACATGGATGATCTTGAATGATCTTAGATCTGTAGAAGAGGCACTAGGTATGAATGATGCATAATCCTGGAAGATTGCTATGGATGAAGAAATGACATTTTTGAAAAAGAATGATACATGGGATCTTGTACCATTTCCCGAAGGACGAAAACCTATTGGTTGTAAATGGGTGTTCAAGAAAAATATTGGTTTAGATGGAGGTATTGAGATGTACAAAGCAAGGTTGGTTGCGAAAGGTTACTCTCAAGTTGAGGGAGTTGATTATGGTGAGATATTTTCTCCTATTGCAAAAATGACATCCGTTAGATTTTTACTTTCTATTGCTGCTGCTTATGATTTAGAGGTTGAGAAAATAGATGTGAAATCTACTTTCCTTCATGGTGATTTGGAGGAGGATATTTATACGACACAACTAGAGCACTACGTGGTGAAAGGTAAAAGTAAGTTGGTTTGCAAATTGAAGAAATATTTATGTGGCTTAAAATAGAGTCTTAGGATGTGGTACCAAAAATTTGATACATATGTATTGAGTTTGGGATTTGAGCGTTCTAAATCAGATCATTGTGTTTATTATAAAACTGATGGTGATCATTTCATGTTTATTGCATTATATGTTGATGATATGTTATTTATTGGTAGAGGGAAAGGTATGATTTCAGAACTAAAATCTCAACTTGCTGCTAAATTTGAAATGAAAGATCTTGGTGCAGCTAAAGAAATTCTTGGGATGTAAATTAAAAGATATAGAGTGAGCAAAAAGCTATGGCTTTGCCAAAGAAAGTATGTCAAATCAATTTTATAGAGATTTGATGTGCAGGATTGTAGAAAATTGTGTGTTCCTATTTCAATTGGAACAAAGTTATCTATTTTAGATTGTCTAACATCTCCATCAGAGATGTAAGACATGAGTAGAGTGCCTTATCAAAGTGCAGTTGGAAGTTGATGTATGCTATGGTTTGTACTAGACCAAACATTGCTCAAGCAGTGGGAGTTTTTTCTAGATATATGTCTAATCCTGGTAGAGTTCATTGGGATGCAATTAAAAGAGTCTTCAAATATTTACAGGGTACCTCAGATTATTCCTTATGTTATCATATTAGTATGACTGAAGATGAGATTTCCCTTGATATTCATGGTTATGTGGGTTCAGACTGGGTAGGTGATGTTGATAGTAGAAAATCCACAAGTGCTTATAGTTTTACTTTATTTGGTGGTGCAATTAGTTGGATGAGTAAGCGACATGTTGTGGTTGCTTTGTCCACTACTGAAGCAGAGTATATGACAGCTACTCATGCTTGTAAATAAGCCATTTGGATTAAGAGACTGTGTTTATATATTGGAATAAAACAAGGTGCAGTGATAATTTATTGTGACAGTCAGAGTGCGATATGTCTAGCCAAGAACCTGACATTTCATGCTAGGACTAAGCACATTGATGTATAGTATCATTTTGTTAGAGATATGGTTGAAGATGGCAAGGTGAAGCTGGTTAAGGTAGAGACTTTAATGAATGTTGCTGATTCTTTAACTAAGACTGTGAGCATAGAGAAGTTAAAATGGTTACAATTAAAGAGACGATGGTTACATCCTCATGTTGCTCTTGCAAGGTGTTTGAAAAGTGGGAGATTTATAGGGAAATGTGTCTCAACCTTGCAATTATATACAGTTTATTGTTGATAGGTGGCGATTGATCATGCAAATACTGTACACTTGTAGCAAGATGTGCAGTTTGGGGCATCGCCCCATTTTTTTTTTTTTTGTTGACACGTCAAGGTTTTTTTTCCCGCTGACATGTCAAGGTATTCTTTCTACTGGCATGTCAAGGTTTTTTTGTTAACATGTCAAATGAAAAATGACCTTGTAAAACCTTAATTCTAGAAGGTTCCAAAAATCTTGTTATAAGCGGCTGGGATGTATGTAGACGAGGGTGTATTTTGAGAGTCTGATAGCGGTTGTGTTGTGTCTTGATCTCTGGCGGTGATACTCCTATGAGAAGCTTGCTCTGCAAGTATATTGTAATCTTTTGATTTTTGAATAATATATTGAGTAGCTTTTGGAGTGTGGGGTTTTTCTCTCGAAAGGGTTTTCCCCACGTAAATCTGTGTTGTGGTATGCATGATATTTGTGTTATTTGTGTTTAAGTTTTTGTAACTATTAAAGATTTGTAAATTTTTGCATTTTTCTCCTCTCAAGATTAGTGTAGGAAGTTAATGTTCTACTACCTTAACTTCCTTACAGGTACATCTACCTACATATACTTATGTACATATTAACTCATGTGTATGTTTATCGTTGACATGTACATGTATACATATATATACATTCCATGTATATATATCGTCGATTGAATAAATAACACATAAGAAAGAGATCACATATACAAAGGAGACTCAACAATTATTACTAACAAGAATGTTCACAACAAAAATCGTAATCTTTTCCAATTCAAACACAAACAAAACTAAAGGGTGACTTACCAATTTCTCGAACTACGACACAACTGGACCTTACTATATGTGAAAAAGCTTAGTTAGGCTTCATTAAGGGTTACCCAACCAATCAATTCTCTTGAGTGATACTTCCCCTCTCTTTTGGAGGCTTGATCCTTGTATCTACATTCAACTTAGCACATCGAAATAGTCGTTAGCTATTCATCAAAATGATCTTTTACATTATACATTTCATAGTCAGAACATCAAATTCATTCTACATATTCATTCTAATATAAATTTAAATCAAATTAACTTTCAATAATCATTTTCCTAATGATACATATAAACAAAGTACAAACACATGTATTTCAATCAAAATTACAAGCACATTCATATATTTAGTATTTTAACCAATCATAATAATACTAAATAGGTAAACACACAATGGGGTGTAACAAAGTAATTACAATTACATCAATTTATGAGAAAAATATCCATTCAAGCCATGTCATCATATATTATATTATCCATACATGAATCATAAGTACATGAGATAATGAGTTACAATAGTTGGCTTAGGCAACCCATCACCAATAAGTCAAAATAATATAAATAAAAGTACAAGTAATGTACGGAAACACTAGAATCTTCAATATTCCAATCCAATAATTGTCTTATAACTTAAAGGACAATAACATGATCCAAGCACTTTTTCTACCCAACCATGAAGCTTACGCTTCCCTGGAGAGTTCTTCCTGACATGAAGAACCACCAAACCTACACAAAATGCATAGCAAAAGAAATCGACAAACATGATAGAATCTGGTGCATACCTAGTATATCTACATGTATTTCTATCATACTAGAACATGCTATGATTGATACTAGGATATGGCAGAGAGAATATATATAATAAATCCATCTATCTCAATGGTCTAAATAGCTTGTCCAAGCATAAATCTATATATAGCAAATAAAAGTAGATATGATAAAAGCAGTATCTACACTCCCTGATTACCCATATTCGACACCCGTCCCTGAAGGTAAACTTTCCACAAACACTATGAATACAATCTTTCCCTAGTCTAACATTTATGTATAACTTGCATGACTAATAATTTTAAGACATTTACAATTTGAGACTTAAATTTTAACATGAGTAACTTTCATAAAGTAAATAAATCGATGCTTCCTTCTATCCAATTTAGTCCATATTAATTAGTTTAAAATACCAACAACTCACAAAAAAATATATGTCAAATTGACTAACAATAACTAGAGTAAAGAGATTGAAAATTTTAAAATTAAATATTTATATTATGAAATCAAACAAGGATTAAAATACAAGTAATAAACTCCATAAATAAAAGAGAAATTAAATTCAGGGAAAAGATAATTCAACTTTTTCTATTTTGTGAGAATATAAAGATATGTTTTTAGCAACCACTGAATCATCTCATTGCATCTTTTATTTCTCATTTATACGTAGCACTTATCAATTAATCGACACTTTTTGAATTGTAGAACTTTTGAGAGAAAGAGTGGAAAACAAGAAGAAAGCATACCAAAGACAATGCCTTCAGAATTCTAATCAAATGAAGCTTTTAGTGAAATGTCAACTACAAATATTGGAACATGAAGCATGTTGAGGAATGGTGGAGAGAAAACTACAACAATAAATGAAGTTGGTCTAGACGAAGATCACACATTTGTAAAAAATGTCAAATTGCATTTCCGATTGAATGCTTATGATAAAGATGACGAGCTAACAAGCTTGTGAGGAGAGTGATGGCCCTGTCTCAAAAATTCCAATAGTAAACCGTAACTGGGCCCAACTGAAAGAGAAATTAAATTCATATCCTTATAGATGTAAGAGTTTAGAGATAAATGCAGATGCTCAAACTTCAAGAAAAAGAAAAACCAGGCATTGTTTCTTATGGTGAAACAAAGAAATTGGTAACAAATTTTGATGGATATGTTGTAAAGGACTAAGAAACTCTCGATAATGCAATAGGAAAATTGACAAGAGGCATAGGCAAAGCACAAAGACTTTTTAATTATATTTTACCTCAGAAATGTGATCTCATGCACACCGAGAATGTAGAAAAATATATGTAGCAAATACAAGTATAACATTATTTTAAATAGATTGACATGCCAATAGTCAACATAAATAAACTCATCCCCGTCCCTTGTGGCTACATCCTTGAAAAAGAGGAAGAAGGGTAGCCTTAAAAGCAATCAGGAAACTAAGCGGCTTTTTCTTTCTGACAGTGAGGATACAGAGGTGGGCCTAGATGACTCCTCTCCTAGAAATGAGGATTTGGCTATTGGTTAGGGAGAAGCCGATGGTGGAGGTAATGAGGAGGGTTTGCAAGAAAATGGGTTGGTTATAGAGACCAAGGATAAGTCGAGGAGGGTGTCCAAATGTATTGCTAAATTGAAGAACCAGGCCTTAAAAGTTTCTGCAAAGGATTCCAAGGTGATTGGTGAGGAGAAGGTTTTTGGTGAAAAGGTAGTGGAAATAGGTGACTCACCAGTTAATACCTCACCCACTGTGGAGCTGGAAGAAGAGATTAAGGGTCAAGATGATGAGGATGTGGAGAGGAAGAGTGCAAACCTGGAGCCCTTAAAGGTAAATCCCCTTTTTGAGGACTTTTCTTACCTCCATGATGATTCTACCTCAATGTTTGAGTTGCTGGACATGGCTAGGGTTGGGGCCATTGGAATTTTTAAGTTAGCTAAGTGGAATTCTCAAGAGTTCAATAAGTTTAACATTAAAATAATGGGTTTGAAGGAAAACTTGAAGAATGTTCCAAAAGGCTCGGTATCGGACATTCAGATCGACATAATTGTGGACCTTGAGGGTTCTTTCTATGACTTCAAATCCCTATGTGAAGAACGATTGGTTGGTTTAGAAGCCAAGATTTTGAATACAAATGTAGACATAAAGAAGCTTCTCTATGCGAGTCACATTTCAGTGAAAAATAGTGTAGACTCTTTGGAAGTACTGTTTAGAAAGATTAGTGAGCTCAGGGAGGACCAAGTGTATTTCTTTGAGCTAATGGAGAAAAAGCATTCGGCCAAAGGCAAAGGTAAAAAAGGTGCGAAAGATGATGGTAAAGGGCCTATTGTTAGAGGGCCTACTGAATGGAAAAAGTCCTTTGAAGTTGAGAAGAAAGAGTTGTTGGACATGATTGAAGTGCACAAGAGCTAGGAGCTTGAGGTAGCCAACACATTAAGCAGTTTGAAATAGTGTTCTGCTCTCTTTTTGACTGCTGTCTATTTTCTGTTGGGTCTCAGTTTTTTTCCTTTTTTTTTGTTGTTTTGATGTTGTTGGGTGCTGCTATTAGTTTACTGTTTTATCTCTCGTTCAACACCCTTTTTTTCTTGCTATTTTTTGGTTCTGGTATGTTGCTAGTGTCTTATAGTAATTTCTTTTAAGCAACATTTTGTATCTTAAGTTGTAAAGGGTTTCATTTCCCTTCAAAACCTGTTTTTCCCGTATAATCAAAACATAAATAACCTCATTCAATTTTATTTAATGCTGATTGGATCCATTTAAGTTTTCTATTTGAAATCATGATCCATGTTTTTAACAGCAAAATAAATAAGAGAAAACTTGGATTCTTGTCAACTGGCACCAAAAGCTCTACTATAGGTAGCTTCTTGCTAAGCGCCCCAGTCACCGTCCCCTCTGATAACTATTCTCTAAAAAGTAATGACAAGTCAACTTTTTCATAAGGTGTATGTGATCAATTGAGAGTTTTCCTCAAAGGAAAATAAACTGCCTCCTTTTGAGGCTTCCCAAAAGTCATTTTCTCAAACTCTATGCCTCCAAAATTAAATTAATGAGCCATAGAGAACTCCCAATTCCCTTTCAATATCACAACCTTGGTGGTAGATTACACAGTAATGAATAATAGTTTGAAAAAACTCTCTTGCTTTTAACATGCGGTTCAATGGGTTTAACGTCATGCAAATTTTAGTTTAACTAAAGTTTAAATTTTTAAAATTAGATCTTTCAAACCCATGAATGCACGATTTCATATAAATCTATTTCTTTAAAGTAATTTTTAATGATTTTTCTATTTAATTTAAAACTTGTTTATTTAATTTTAGTAAATGTCATTCAACATTTAATTTTTAACCAATTATAACTTTATTTTCACTAACTTTATAATTAGTAATTATTCATATTTATATATTTAGGGTAATAATATTTTACTATATATATTTTTGATCCGTAAGAGAGCTTTTAATATGTAAAGATAAAAACCAAGTACATAAAGCATGCCCTTGAAATGAGGGGTACAACAAAAAAGTAGCCTATCTAGGCTATCAACCTATGCTTCTATAATATTTCTAGCCAACACTAAGGAAGAAACCAAATAGGAACATCCAAGAGAAGCCAAAAAGAAGCCAAAACACTAAAGAAGAAAAACCCAATAAAGGGCACAAACTAAAGCCAAAAGGCCAAAATCGATCTAAGCTCTAGCATTTTGTTGAGAGAAGAGAGCCTCTATGGTCCACTAAGATCCCTCCTCAACTGCTTCCTTTCCTTTAATACGAAGGGTTTCGGCCTCAAACTCCCTTCCTTTTTCCCTCTTCAACTCTCCAAAAATTGGTTTTAATTTATCACTTACTATCTGCGAGATACCAAGTTTTAGAGGAGGAGCCACCATAAAATCTTGATAAAAAAATTAGGATTCAAATTGAATCCAAGTCCTCCGTGAAAGGAAAAGTGCCATCCAACTCGCATTCATCCTCTTCCACCTCAACAAGAATTCCAGTATCTTTATTGAGAATAGGAGAATCTGTAGAACTCGCAGGCCGCACTAAGATTGGCTCTGAAGGCACTACAAAATCAAATCCTGAAACAAGAGGAGGCACCAAAAACTTGCCATGTTTATGCCAGATAGAATCAACATCCAGAGACACAATTTTTTTTATCCATTTCTTAAGGCTAAAACATCTAGTTCTAGGTGATCTTAGAGTAGTGTAGGCCCCGATATTATGCCCCATCTTATTGTAGTAGAATCATCTAAAGGGGAGGCCTTCAAAATTTAAGAATTGCAACTAGGTGCCATAAGAAGAATGAATTTGAATGGAGCTGGGAGATGTTTAGAAATATCTACAAGGGTACAAACCCTAGTAAACCTGCACGAAGAATCCCCCTCATTTGGGTCAAGCTTGACAAAGGACCCCACTTGATTGATTAAGTTGTTAATGAGTTTTGGATCCCGCATGACCAGGGGAAGGTTGTATAGCATGATCTAGATTGGTGTCTTCATGATTTTAACCATGGAAGGATCAATGAAAGGGGTCCAAGGTGTGAGGAACATGCCAAATTTCCCAAAATACTAAGGACCATTTTGCAAAACAAAATTATAATTTGTAGCAAAAGAGAAGATAATCAAGAAGAAGCCAAAATACAGGGAGTGGATCATAGGAGGGGACAAGTTGCTCCATGTAGACATAGCCCAATCTCGCAAAATGTCAAGGGAAAAACATTTCTGCAAGAGCCTAAAAATTTAAGTTCTACGACCAACTTCTGCTGAAATAGAATTAATACAATCATAATAAATATGGAAATCCATAGGTTCATACATAATGAAAACCTCCACATCCTCGATAGAGAATCTAGAAGTGTCGTGAGAGTGTACCTCCACAGGGACAAAAATAGATGGATCAAGTGGTTTAGGAGGAGGAGGATTAGGGTTCGACCTCCAAATCTACTCGAAACATATTGAGTTGCATTCATGAAGAGGATTGTCATTGTTCTTACAATCCTTCAAAGCTTTAAGAACATCAAACTCAACCACAAGCACAAAAGCTTTAGCCCCGCTTAGCGGATCAAAGGGAAAAGGGAGCGCAAGAGGAGACGGTGAATCTAGATCCCCACCCTTGCAAGAACTAGAGCGCAGAGAGTAACGTGCCATCCCTCTCCAACCACCATCACTTGGAAAGAAACATGACTAGAGCCTCCATTATTTGTAGCTTTCTTAATCTTCTTGCTCACATCTACAACCTCGCTAGAGGAAAAAGCCTTCGCTCTCAAATTTCCCACCTTGTTGCAATTTTCACTCCATCACTGCCTTTGCTCTCACACGTCATGCTTGATTAAACATTAGATAAGAATATTTTATCATATTAATATCATTACATGTACAAGGTAAATTTACCAACCAAAATAAATAAGGAATATTTATTTTCCCCAGTTATTAGTTCAATTTTTGAAACAAAATGGACACAATGCACAACATTCTGATTAAAAAAAGGTATTTAGTCTTTCTAATTAATTCAATTTTATTTTGATTTACTAACCTAATTAAAATTCATATTAACTAATTTTCTTCATTTCCAAACAAACACAAAGCATACACTCACTGAGTATACTTGGCCAAACTATAATAAAAATGTGAAACATATGAATCTACATGGTGTGTGCAAGATTTCCATCATACTCATTGATGTCAATTGGCTAAACACCTCTACCTCGACCATGTTCTCATCTTCAACATGAACCTGCACTCATTTGCACTTAAATTCTCATTAATAGAGTTAGCCCATAAACCATAATCAAAGTGAAACATGTGCATTGCATCATCATATAATCTAACATATGCATTGAATTCAAAATACATCTAGCTAACATCTATAGAAATCACTCATAGATTAACACATGCCAAAGATCTAAGGGTCTAGTTCAGTTTCTAAATAACATAATGTCAAAACTATGCAAGCAAAGAATCGGTATGTGAAAATTACTACTCACATCTTTTCTTGTCCTAATATCACTCCTACCTTTACTATCCCTATCTCCACCATCATTATTCCTTCCACAACCATATCTTATTCCACTTTTTTTACTAATTTTATTCTACACTTTATCCCCTCTTAGCCATACTCCCCTTACCATACCCACATCTCATATAAAATTATTCACATCTTCTTATCCTTCATATATGATACTACTATGATTACGTCATTCATTGTCCCTTCCACTACTATCCCTAGTGCCATCCCTACTTATATGGCCACACTCATAATCTCCATTCTATATCCCATATTGTTGCTTTCTTCCACCACACACCCCCTCCATCCTATCATGCACTCCTTTTCATGGTTTTGGCATTAATTCCTATCACATATCCTCATTACATCTCTTGTACTATCCCATGCACTCCTCATGCCACTCACGTCTCTACTTCCATATTAGACACACTATTATAAGACATATCCAATCTTAAGAAGCAAGTTAATGATAATAATAAGGATCCCATCAATTATACTTCTTTAAATTACATGCCCCTTTCTTTTGAATCTGTTACATATTCATTTCCTTCAAGGTATGTTGCATGAAGATTTGAATTATATAATGGAAAGGGTGATCTTAATTTCCACTTGCAAAAAATTAATGCAACATGTTTAGACTTCACAAATGAAGATAATATATTGGTTTTATTTTTGTAAACCTGAAGAGATTCTAATATTCAATGGTTTTATTCTTTACTTCTAGGTTCCATATATTCCTTTGATGAATTAGCCACTACTTTCATCAAACATTTTCACATCAATATGGGATTAAAAATAGGCATAAATGATTTGACTGAGTGCACCAAATTAAGTAATGAGCATCTTAATAAACATTTCATTTATTTTTGTAATGTCTCCTTTTTAAATAATTCAAATTTAAGGTCATGGTAGCCCATTCCAATATTTCCAATGGGCTAAGGTAAGCAGCAAGAGAAATATTTTTCTTTGATATTTAATTTTGGATCAATGCTAACACACATTTTCAAAGTTGATTAATTGGGGCCAGTTAAATATTAAAATATTTATTATATGTCATCATCTAAAAATGGGGCATGTTATTTCTTATGAGGGGATTTGTAACCTCCAATATAATGTGGTAGTCTATTATTAGCAAATTCTTTGACAATTTTTATGACAACTTTTATTGACTAATTTTAGTTGATAATCTTGTAATTATCATGAAAGATGAGCACCATTGGAGGGAAGTTATTAAAAAAAATATTTTAATTTATTTTAGGAGTGAGATGTTAGAATTTGGGAACCCAAGTTAGCCTTCATTTGTTTACTTATTGATAGGGAATTGCTCACTATTGGTATCCAATTCCCTTTACCAATACTTTATGAAATTGTTTGAAAATTATGTTCATTCATCCATTTGAGGATGAAAACCCTTGTCTATTGAAATCAGATGAAGAAAACCTTTTGGTTTCCTAGGATAAATCTCACATAGAGGTTGCTTTTGCACTTCAATATTTGTTTGCATTTTCTAACTTTTTTCAATGTGCTTGTTTAAAAAAATTGTGAGAGAATGAGCTCCAACATACAAAGATTTGTTATAGATCTATAAATTAGTTATGTTGTTATTTTTGATTTACAATAATACAAATTTATCACCATATCCATTTTAGTTAGCTCCAACTTTATTTCAAAGTTTGTATGTGTGTTTTGACTTAGTTTTTTGGTATTTTTCGTATATATTTTTATGGAGAAAGAAGCTACAAGAAGTTAGAAAATTTTCCATTTTATATTTACATGTCTTGTAGCACATTTCATGTAATTTCCAACACTTTGTTATATATTTTATTAGTATATATTAGTTTCAAAATTATGGTAAATTTACATGACTTGTAAGTATTGATTGATTTTTTGGCACAATTGTGGAAAGTCAACTATGGGTTTTGTTGAAACTTGAAGCTTTCTAGGGTTTTAGTGTATTTTTTGGAGGTTTTATTCAAACCTTAAAACTCTAAAGCCTCTAGCCTTGGTTTGTGCTCTAATATTTTATTTTCATAGTGATTGGCTAAGGATTTCACATGCATTTTAAGTCATTGAATTCATGTCTTGAGATACATTTCCTTATAGACCCCTTAATTTAAGAAATTGAAATAACCCTTTATCCTAGTGTCTTAGGTATCACCTTTGTTCGCTTGCAAAAGAATCAAAATCATTCATGGTCCTTGCTTATATCTATGTGGTTTTGTTTTATTTGAGTGAGTTCATCCTTCATAGTACAAGATCTTGATACACGCTTGTTCCCAAGTTTCACTTATGCACTAGCATGCCATGTGGATTCCATAATCACCCTTTTCTTAACTATGATCAACTTGTGGGCTTGTTTCCATGTTGAGTTGTCTTTATTTTTATTATAGTGTGTACATTCTTCATAAAAATATTCAAAAAGACTATAAATTAAAGTTTTTCTAAGCATTTAACTATGATGAAAGATGTCATCTGTTGGGCCTAGATAATTTATCTTTCTCTATGGAATATGAGAAAGTCAATAACTATGTGACAAGTGTCAATTTTTTTGTAGCACAAGGTTTCTTCTTAGCAAAATTTTATATTGAATATATACATTTCTTCAAGTTGCAATAAAGTGACATGTGTCCTCCTTAGCATTAACATGTTATGACATGGTTTTCATCTCGAGTCTTCATTGTGGGACCATTGTCGTTACAAGTGCCAACTATCCATTATAGGATAATTTATCTTCACAATATAGGTTTCATAAAGTATAAATTCTTGAAGATGTGCTAATATACTATGATGGCACATGGATCCCACAACTTTAATGTGTGCATTTATGCTTGCCCAATGTTTGAACCTAAGTTTTTATTGTGGGGCCTACCTCATGAATTAGAAGCACTTTAATAGGTGTCAAGAGATTATTGCAGCACATTCCCATTTCATTGCACAACTTTGATATCACCTATTTCAAATGATTTTGTGCTAATGAGATGACCATTAATGTAACAACCACGACCTTATAACAATGAATTTACTTAAAATTTTAACCAAAAAGTAAAAATTACTCATTCCTTAAAAATAAGACATAAAAGTTTTCTTTCAAAAATCAATAATTGTAATTGCATAACTCATATCATAAGTATAGACATAGAAAATATACATATTGATATCGCACACTCGATCCTAATCTTACTAACATCATTTCTTCCTGAATCATCCCTCGATCTAACCATTTAATCAAATCCCCCTATTTGATTAAATTCATCAATATTCCTCTTTTAATTAAATAAATCATTTTTATCTAATCAAGTCATCTTTTTTGTTAATTAAATCAACCCATTTGATCTAATTATCCCTATTTAATTAAATAATCAATTTATTTGATTAAATCTCTAAAGTCTGTCCATTAAATTAAATAAATTAAAACCTTATTTAATTTAATCTAACACCATCTCTTTTAATTAAATAAATCAAAATCCTTATTTAATTAATCTCTTGTCATATTCCTCTCTTATTTGATTTAAATAAATCCATAAATTTGAGTGAAATAGGTCACATCATCTAACCTGTCTCATTAAATTAATTAATCCTTGATTAATTTAATCTCATCTCATGTCACATCCTCTAGATAATGCAAGTTGCACATGAAAATACATTTAATTCATTTATTAAATTTCTATTTTCCTCACAAGGCATCTTTTGGAATATTCTCTCAATTTGAATTCAAAAATCCCTAGTCAACATGTACATCCAACAAGGCAATAACTTCATCTTACATGTCCTTTTCCTTGAGCCAAGTGGCATTTATTGCATTTTCCCTTCCCTCTTGCATGTCATTTCAATAAATTTGAATTTCAAATATTTGTATTTATTGGCACAAACCCCAAATCTTGCACATCCTTCATCCATTCATAGCTTGACAAGTGGCATCACATCATTGGATGAATGTTAGTCCCACATTGCTCAAATTTGGACATTCATCCATATTGAAATTCTATAAATAAAGAGCTCATATCCTCATTTCATCATCCACAATCCATGCAAAGTTACCATGCTAAAATACTTAGCCATTTCCATTCATCAATCTTGAGTTCTTAGTTAGGTTATTGCAGATTTTGGCTTGGAGCTCTCACCATTCATCATCAAAGTGGATCAAATCTCTTCATCAAGTCAACATATCGAAGCTTGCATCATTGGAGTTGGGAAAGGGACAATTTTCACATCAAATTGGCACCAATTCCCCCATGGGATCATGAGTTTGCACACCTAATTAGGATTTGATCTTTGTTTTATCATTTTCATTGTGTTCTTTGTTATTTTCTTTCCTAGTTTAAGGTTGTAAATGGATTTCATGGGGAATCCTTGTTTTGGCTTGCAATCACTTGTCTAATTCATTTATTCTTGTTGTTTTGCAGGTACCAAGGTTGGGGTTCGCACATTTGGCGCTAGAAGGAGGGCTGCATCTCACTTTCAATCCATTTTTTCTCAAAAATTCAGTGTTTTCACTCACACAAAAAATTCCAATGCTAGGAGCTCAGCGTCGCTGTTTTGGCACCATTGACTCTTTAGCATTGCTATATAGCACCGTTGGAATTTGAAATTGCGACGCTGGACTCATCCCGCCAAAATATTTAAATTTCTAACTCCGCTGCTGGACTCGTTGACTTGCAGGAATTTCAAAAAAATTTCAAATAGCGACGTTGGAAGGAAACTACAATGCGGGGTGAAAATAGCGACGTAGTTGAGCTCTCTGTCCCAACACAGAGCGACGCTGACTGGAAAGCGATGCTCTGAGGGCACCGCTCAGAAACCAAACTGCAACGCAGTCACGAGTTGCAACGCTGGGAGACAGTAAAAAGGGAAAATTTAATTTTAACATGTGTCTTTTGATTTATGATTAATTTATATTCTGTTTTCTGGTTTTTAATTTCTGTGTTTTTCCAGAATCTGTCTATTTTTTTCTCCTTGTAGGTTGGAGATCAAGATCAAAAGAAGGAGAAGCATGACACGGATGTTCGTCAAATCAAAGTGTTTTTAAACACTATAGTGTTTGCTTAACACTTTTTCATGAAATTGTTATCTTTTTCTTCCTTAGGACACTAGCTTTCGTTTGGGCTTAAAAAGAATTTTTCCATTTCTTGCAAAGGCTAAAACAAACTTTAGGATCACAACTTACTAGATTTTGTTTATGGGATTAACAATTGAACAAATGTCTTTCACTTTGTCATTTGGTGCTTAAAATGAACTCACATTTTGCTTTGTGGATTTAAAAAGAACAAGTGTAACTTTGTATTTTGTGAGAGCTTACTTAAACTAAAGGCATTGAAAAAGGACGTATGCGCTTCTCTCACGCTTTATAGCAATCTTGAGAATCAAAAGGCCTTTTTCGTGACTTTGGGTTGAGACAAAGCAATCACCTCCACACTTTGATTTGGGTTTAAAATTTAACAATATCTTGTGCGAGTGTGAGTGGGGGGCATTGTTGTGTATATTCTCTCTCCTTGTTGCCAACAAGGATTGATCGAGTTATGAATATTTTTCTTCATTCGCTTTTGTTTATCTTAGAGGGCCTACCTTGGAGAAAAAGTACTCACCCAAGGGAACGACTCAACTGGTAACACTCTAAAGCCAAGAGTATTTCCAATCGGGATATAAATGTGGATATTGGAAGAAACACCAATATCACGCGGTTGATTCCAACAAGATGGATCCGAAAGGGGACTCTTGCCGTCTGGGTCAATCTCCACGAACGGAAAGTCCTTATTAAAAGCCATGTGCTAGAATTTTCCAAAATCCTTTAATCTATTTGTTGGTGCAAGAACGGTCGTTCTCAAGCCACCCCACACTTTTACGATCTTCTAGTAGAAATAGAAAATATTCCATGGGTGTTTCATGGGTGTTGATGCTTGGCTGCCCCGTATAAGTGAGTGCCGTGGAGGGGAGCCAGTGGGGTCAAGCATCTAACCATTCACTAAAGATAAGCGTAGCTGGACTTGTCCAAGTGGGAATCCAACAAATATTGTCTTACACATCCATAGGATTGTACTTATTCTTGGGTTACAAAATACATTGCTTGATTGAAAACACCATGGAAACAAACACTTAACATCATCCAAATTTCAAAACCTTTTGAAGACAAATACAATTGACTCAATCCATATGTTATTGCTTTCCCTTGGGATTCATGTCCTTAGAGGCTTCTAAGCATTTGGATTTCATCTCAATTTGCTCCTACTAAGGTCAACATTAGAAAACCTTTTCCTTGATTTCCTCGATTTCCACATAATACATTTTGTGGGATGAAATAAAATTAGGACATTGGACATTCAGTTTGAAAGCTAATCAAGAAGTGTTTGTGGTAAATAGAATCCATTAAAGCAAAGATTCAATCAATTGAACCCCACACATGTGCTTGTCATCTTTTGGTCATATGGTTTTCATGCAAATATTGGTCTTTTGATTTTGAATTACTCTTTGAGAAAGGCATGTTCTTCACTATCTTGGTCGAGTAAACAAGTCCTTCCTAGATTCATTTAGGATCAAATCAAACACTTCATTCATTCAAACATTTATCATCCCATCCCACCAAACAACTTTAGAGCTTTGAAAACTTCATTCTAGACTTGGGTAAATCATCAAAATCAAAATCACCTTGTTTAGTTAGGTGTACGGGAATGCATCCTTTCTCAGACATTTAATTGAATTAGCAATCCTTTGAGAAAATTCATCCTAAGATCACATCCAACGTCTTAGGGTTTACAAGTTCATTATCCAAATCAAACCAATCAAAATCAAACTATAAGTCTAGCATTGATCCAAAGTCCCTAAACATTCAACACTCATATCATTTACACCTTTCATCCTTCATCTCATCATTAGTCCTAAGAACCTTAGAGGTCACTTTTGCAACAAGGTCAAAACACAAGAGGAACATGGAATACAAACTTGATCCATACATCATGAGTAATCCCAATCAATTGAACTTTCAAAGCCTTACAATGCTGATTGATTATCAAAACTCACACTTATACAATCCATACATGGGATCATTACCTTCTACAAATGTCAATGGCACAAGTGTGAGTATGCCCAAATCAAAGATTGGAACACATTTCCCGATGGTAGATCTAAATCCAAACCTACAAATCCACCAACCAAACAATCAATGCATGAGCCTTCAAACGAACAACGTCATCCCACCAAATCCCTACATGCCAAATGAGAATGCACCAAGTACAAGTTTTCCAAACACGAATCTGACAAACTTCGGGATAAATATGTTTGCAAATCATACAAGTGTTGTTCAGAGTTCAAACAAGATGTTAATGACTCCAAGACAAGGTAACACCATGCAAAATCAAAGTTACCTAAATCAAGACAAGGTTCAATTTCAACCTATCATGTCAAATCCGAATATCATCCCAAATCGGAACATTATCCAAAATTAATTTTTTCATGATCCCATGCAAACACCACAAGTATGCATCCCCAATTTGCTTGAACAAAAACCAAATTAACTATATCAAGGGAGTCGAGATCGAAATCAAGATCAAATTTGGCAAGATCAAATTGCTACACTTACCAAAATAGTTGAGTCATTGCGCCAAGAGGCATCTCCACCACCATTACCCATATCAACATCATTCCTTGGTTTAGGGATTCCCCCTTTACCTAGCACCAATCACTCCATCCAAATCAATCCACCTAACACCAATCAAGTCATCATATCAAATCCTTTGAATATACCATTGACATCGCACCAACATATGGTATCTAATCAAATGACAACATCAATCCCATCAAATCAAAACATGGTCTCCCAAAGACCTATCACCTCGGTCATTCCAACCATTCTTACCACCCCTATCACACCCATCATATCTCAACCCCTCACTACCATGATCGCTCCGAGCATATCTCAACAACTTGTCACTACATCCGAAACAATTCCGAATTTGCGACCACTACCACCAAAACCAAACGCAGCAAGAAAATATAACATTGCGCTAAAAACTCACCAGGCCTACCAAAAGGACATCCAACAATATCTAGCCACACAACAAGCAGCACAAGCTCAACAAGTGCAACAAGCCTCTCAAGCTTCCCAAGCCTCTCAAGCTTACCAAAAAGCACAAGCACAAACATGAAAAATGATAACCATTGGGGATAACGATGAAGATTCAACCATTGGTGATAGCATTGAAAATCTCCCCAACACAATTGTTGAAAACAATGATCAAGATCTATCCATCGAAGAGAACATTGAAGATGTTTTTATCTCATCCAAAGGTCAAATCAACATATGTCAAGATTCACTTTTCAATCATGATCAAAATCCACCCAACAATGGTTGAAGACTTTGACAAACTCTCCCCCACAATTGTTGAGAAAAATGATCAAGATCTCTCCATCGATGAGCACCTTGAAGATGTTTCCACCTAATCTGATGATCAACTCACCATACATCAAGAGCCACTTTTTAGTGATCTATTTCAAGGAGTGTTAGAATTATTTGATCCCATTGACATAATTTACAATCCATCGACCAATGATCTTATTGAAAATGTCTCTACATCGTCTTATGAGTTAGAGGACATATCCCAAGAATTTATTCCAAAGAAAGATCAAAATCTTCCACTAAGGTCTAGCAATGGTCCTTTCCAAGACATGTTGACCCCCTTCGACCTCCTGGTTACAGATACTGAAGGAACCCTGAACTCAACACTTGAGGATATTGAACCACTTACCATGTCTAATGATGACATCCAAGAACCCTTTGTAAGCAATCCATCCTTTGAAATTGATCCATGTCAAGAACTTGATCCAAAGCATGTCAAAAGCAACCCCGAAATCATTCAAGATCAAGAATTTGTATCTTCAAGATACTACAATAATCTAATGGACACTTTCCTATCTATGCAAGATGATCATATCCATGTAGCACATACTCATACATCTATCCATAAGATGCTTTCTATGGATGGACACATAGATGATCTTCATTCAGAACAAGGTTCTTTTACTCCTGAAATTATTACACAAAAAGAGCAGGTTATTGATTTGTCAACATCAAGATCAGATATATCCCAAATTCAGATTGAGGACATTAGGGATGAGGATATCCAACATTATCCACTCAAGGAAACAAGTCATATAGAACAGGATATTCCAGAGTTAGCAGAGCATCCAATTGAAATAATATCATCTACGGTGATCATTTATTAGAGAATGCACTCTAAACAGGAACTCTCGAAACAAGCAGAATTAAAGCATGAAGGTACTACTTCCACAATACTGGGGGAAACTATGTCTCAAGCAAACGTCAACATAGGGAGCACGGAGAATCCTTATGATGAAACCAATGCTAATACTACAACTAGTCGTGTCATGAATCTTCATCCACCCATCACCCCATCCACGAATTGGGACCAACATCAAAGGAAATATTTGAATCAAAGTACGAAGAACGTTATCAAAGCAAAAGAAGCTGAGAAGCATAATGGACAAATCAAATACAAATGGATACCAAAAAATATAAAGAAAGATCATCCCTATCAAACTCCATCAGTCAAAGAAACTATGGGGAAAAAACAAAAAAGGGAAAAGTATCCATCAAAGATGTCCACAAAAGAAAAAGTAGGCTTTTCAAGTGACGTACAAAGTGTATCAAGTAGTTGGTCCTAATTCCCTTCACACTTTCGTATCCACCCATCATTGCTCATCTTCCCAAGTTTGGAGAGTCAAAGGTTGCAAATTGTCAACCAATCCATCTCTTATCCCAAAACACTCCATCCACGCCTCCATGCATGATATCCAGTTCTTACATTGACCATGTATTGATAGTGACCCTTCATCATAAGGATTTTGAAGGCACTCTATTGCGATGTGCGCACAGAGACAAAGTTAACTTTGGTATCAATAAAGCAGATCAAGAATCCCAAAAGTTGCATTCAAGTGCACGTATCTTAGCAAAGACACTTCTTCAAGCAGGATATCGATGGCACATTATGATAGGGGCACCTACATCAGTAACACCTTGTGATTCAGCATGAGCTTAAAATCTTTCGAAAAAATAAAAATAAAATAAAAAAAAATGAAAATTCAAAAAAATTAGAAAAAGGATTGAAAACAGTAAAGAGAAAAAATAGTCCTCTAGTGAAAACCACTACGGTGGCGCTTTGGGCAAGACCATGATGAAAACCTGGAAAACATGCATCATGAGTAGAATCAAGCATCTGCGTGCACTATTTCAGGTGGAAGCATCTCATCCCATCCATAATAAATCCAACATTTCATCCATCTTATCCATAATAAATCCATTCATGCATGAACCATTTATCCGATCCGTTTTCATCCATCTGCATCCATAGTCTAAGTTATCTTGATCTTGACAAAGTTTGGGGCACACTTTACACTTGCTTATGGTAAACATCTTGACATGGGTCATTTTCATTGATCCTATCCTACCCTAGCATTATCTGAGCCATGAAGCATTATCCAAATGAGCATTCTTTATCTGAACACCTTATCTTATCGAAAGATAATCCTTGGCATCCTTTACATGCTTACCATACCCATCCATCCATACACCTATCCAAGCATCCACCCATTGCATTCTATACATTGCTAGACATTGGGGGCATATATTTACATCTTGCTTTGGGAATAAATCTTGATCTATATCCTCCAACTTATGTGGTGATCCAAACATTGGAAAATGTGAAATGAAATTGGTCCACCACTTGTGAGCAAAAATCCAAATCACTAGCCCATGGCACTTTTTTTTTACGAGAGGATGTTCCTTATCAAGCTTCATCTTTCATCGAACATCAATCCAAACAATCACTATCAGTCACATCCTACGTGTGCTTCAAACATCACACCAAATCATTCAAACAAGTTTTGTTCCAAATCAAGCTTCATCAATCCTGATCGATCAAAATCCAATCAATCCATCATCTTGGGATATCCATCCTAATCCTTGTGTTGCTTAACACTATCCTTACATTTTTGTGCATCCTCAACAATGTTATCATCATCATCATCAATCCCATCAACATATCAATCCTTTTGTTGCTTAACACTATCCTTGCATTGTTGTGTATCCTCAACAATGTTATGATCATCAATCCATCGATCCGATCAATCAACCTTAGCTTGGTTTTCAACAAAATCCCAAATAGAGAACTGATATCATCACACATATCCATATCCAAATCATCAAAATCATGCGAAAATCCAAAAAGATCCAAAACATATCAAAATCCAAAAAACATCTATAAAACAAAAAACATCAAAAACATGATATCCGAACTACGTCGTCTCTCAGCTTAAACGTAGGCAAGGCTAATATTTGATTAGCCCCCGAGACATCAAAATCTAAAAACATTCATAAAAACATCAAAATCCAAAAAAATTCAAAAAACACAAAATCCAAAATCCAAAACATTGGAAAATCAAAAAATCAAAACATTTGAAAAATCCAAAACCCAAAAAGCCTCAAAACATTCCAAAACATCAAAACATCCAAATATTTGAAAAAATCCATCCATCTCATCTCGATATCACTCGAAATAATCAATCATCCATAATAAATTGATCGTCACCTTCATCCTTTGGCAATGCAAACAAAACAATTACAACAATCAACAAAGCAAGAAACTTCAAACGCAAAATCAAAAGAAAAAAAAAAAACAAAATCAAACTCTTGATCATTTTCAAGCATGTCGATTCGACCTTATATCAACAACCTATCAATCAACTTATCAAACCATCATCCCTATACAATGCATGTCCTAGGATATATCGTTCTGACAATGGGCATCATTTTGGATATCACTTGGATTTTTATCCTATCAAAACAAATCCCTTTGGCTAGAAGATATGAAGAACATTGGCTTGTTTGCATACTTGATCTTTTCTTTTGATTTATCTTATTGTGCTCATTCCAAGGACCTCTCGATGATATCCAAGCGAAGGATTTAGAGAGATAGGAATGGGGCAATGATCTTTATCTTTTGTTTGCTATGCTTGTTGGACGGTCTTGTAATATAACTTGGCAAATACTTGCTGTTAGGTATGTCCTAGCAAGGTTTCCGTATGTCGGGGTGAACAAGAATACTCCTATCGTTTGTTGAGTCAAATTCCATCACACTAGGTGCAACGCCATCTTGGTTCTTTATACCCTGATGCATCGTGCCTACGTGTGTTATCAAACATAAGGTAATTGGCCCTTTGAAAATCCCAACTCCTTGGCAAGAAATCATCATCATCTCATGTCTTGTTGGAATCTCTTATTTTATTCTATCTCTTGCTTTTCATGCTAACATGGTACCATGACAGTTAATCATAAATAATCATTAATGCATCCATCCTGCATCCAAAAAACCATACTGCATAATGAATATCATATCATATAGAAAGCATTAATCATACCACATGCATTCATCCCCATCATTGCATAATATAGATTGGTTATTCTAAACATGTCATTAACCATACATTTATCATCTATTTTCATAATCATCCAAGCATCATCATATCAAATCATGTGCATCCATATCATCCATGCATCATCATATCATCCATTACATATAAACATCATAATCATCTCATCATCAATAATGTCACTGTCATGGTATAAATCAGGATCAAGTGGGTGTAATATATCAAAATAGGCATGAGGCTAGCCATGGCTGATGAGTGTCTACATCATCAAATCTGTCTACATCAAATATTTCAGTTGAACTGATCTTGAACCTCTTTTACGAGAGCTCGACCCTCAAATCAAACCTCTTCGCCCGATCTCTCGAGGGGGCAGTATACCGACGTAATTCTTCATTCGCTAGGGCAATAGTGGGGCATTCGAAAAAAATCAGAGAAATTTTGACTTTTGATTATGGCAAGGTTATTCTTTGAACCAACGCAACAAGTGCATCGCTTCAAAGAGGGGAAAAATGTAGACATAGAAAATATACATATTGATATCGCACACTCGATCCTGATCTTACTAACATCGTTTCTTGCTAAATCATCCCTCGGTCTAACCATTTAATCAAATCCCCCTATTTGATTAAATTCATCAATATTCCTCTCTTAATTAAATAAATCATTTTATCTAATCAAGTCATCTTTTTTGTTAATTAAATCAACCCATATGATCTAATTATCCCTATTTAATTAAATAATCAATTTATTTGATTAAATCTCTAAAGTCTGTCCATTAAATTAAATAAATTAAAACCTTATTTAATTTAATCTAACACCATCTCTTTTAATTAAATAAATCAAAATCCTTATTTAATTAAATCTCTTGTCATATTCCTCTCTTATTTGATTTAAATAAATCCATAAATTTGAGTGAAATAGGTCACATCATCTAACTTTGTCTCATTAAATTAATTAATCCTTGATTAATTTAATCTCATCTCATGTCACATCCTCTAGATAATGCAAGTTGCACATGAAAATACATTTAATTCATTTATTAAATTTCTATTTTCCTCACAAGGCATCTTTTGGAATATTCTCTCAATTTTGAATTCAAAATCCCAAGTCAACATGTACATCCAACAAGGCAATAACTTCATCTTACATGTCCTTTTCCTTGAGTCCAAGTGGCATTTATTGCATTTTTCCCTTCCCTCTTGCATGTCATTTCAATAAATTTGAATTTCAAATATTTGCATTTATTGGCACAAACCCCAAATCTTGCACATCCTTCATCCATTCATAGCTTGACAAGTGGCATCACATCATTGGATGAATGTTAGTCTTGCTCAAATTTGGACATTCATCCATATTGAAATTCTATAAATTTGGACATTCATCCATCTTGGAATTGTATAAATAAAGAGCTCATATCCTCATTTCATCATCCACAATCCATGCAAAGTTACCATGCTAAAATACTTAGCCATGTCCATTCATCAATCTTGAGTTCTTAGTTAGGTTATTGCAGATTTTGGCTTGGAGCTCTCACCATTCATCATCAAAGTGGATCAAATCTCTTCATCAAGTCAACATATCGAAGCTTGCATCATTGGAGTTGGGAAAGGGCCAATTTTCACATCAAATTGGCACCAATTCCCCCATGGGATCATGAGTTTGCACACCTAATTAGGATTTGATCTTTGTTTTATCATTTTCATTGTGTTCTTTGTTATTTTCTTTCCTAGTTTAAGGTTGTAAATGGATTTCATGGGGAATCCTTGTTTTGGCTCGCAATCACTTGTCTAATTCGTTTATTCTTATTGTTTTGCAGGTACCAAGGCTGGGGTTCGCACAATAAGAATAACATAATAAATCCATTTCATTTTTTGAACTGAAAAGAATAATCAACTTTTCCATTTTAAATTTTCCATACGAATGATTTCAAATAAATAACATAAACATTTAATATTTAAGGAAGAAGGTCATAGATCCATATCTAGATACTTTCTTTCTTTCTTTCTCCCAAGACTTGACATGCCATCTGTAAGAGGGAGAGCATCACTTAGGTGATTTACCTCCAACCATAGACCAATGGTCCCTCAGAAACCTTCCTAACTAAAAGTGGCCTTTCCCATTAATGAAGGGATTGGTTAAGAACCCTCTAGTAGTTTCCATCTAAGCTTTGGTGTTGTGCCCTACTTAACCAATACTGTCAAACAAATATGAAGACCTTCTAGCTATTAATGACAACTATGATTGCATTAAGTATCCAGAACACAATGAACTGACAAGTACAAACAAATACTATTGCACTTAGTTTGGGCAAAGTATTTGTAATATATACAATCTCTACTTTCTTGGAGCATAGTCATTCATTCACCCACCCTACCCGACTTAGAGAACTTAATCTTACCTATGGTTAAAAGATATTGTAGAACATTGGTTAACATTTCATACAAAATTTCATTTAAAAAGTGATGCCTTTATCTAATTCATACTCCTAGACACCTGTTAATCTTGAGCATAATACTGCTCCTTGACTATTATCCTTATTGAATATAGTATTGCCCCTAGACACTTGTCAATCTCGAGCATAATACTGCTCCTTGTTAAGACATAATTCATCTAGATTGGTTAAGTCTTCTTGACTTTAGAACACCCATGTTACGTTCATGTAATGTCTTGGACCTTGGCAACTGCCTCATGTTCAATGTTCTTACTAAGTCAATAAATGAATTGATTGGTTATACTTCACTGAAATTCAATACCCAAGTTACATTCTCGTAACTTCTTGGGACTTGGTAACTACCACTTATTCAAGTCCTTCGTATTAACCATGAGAGTATTTGATCTCACATTCTAAGCACAAGTAGTTGATACTGATGACCCACTATCTTTGACTAGACTTTCTAGGTCACAAACTAAAAGTATTGAAAAAATGATCACAAATATAAATAACAATTGTTAATCTTAAACTGAAGATTCCTTCGTATAATAGTCTTGTATGTCCAATGTTTAGTTTTACTATAGAATCCTTTCTCAAAATGTGAAGACTCACTAAGTAAACAACTCATCTAGGTTGTTAGTGATTTAAGACTCGAACACTTGAGTTACTTTCACATAACTACCTAGGTCTTGGCTATAACCACTTGTTTGAAGCTTTACCAGAACCATTGAGGGCAAGTACTCTTGAGATATAATCTTGAATAAAATATTGACCTATCTAGTTATAATATGGTATACTGATTACATATACTAATTTCCCATAGTGATGGTTATTTTTCTCCATGAAGAATATAACTTTCTTTAGATTTTAGACTATCTTGGTAAATACTATAGTCTTGTTTACTAAGGATAATTCAACTATAGTCCAACTGGTTCTACTATCATAAGAAATATTCATAAGAGCACACCCACTAAGGTGGTCAAAATAACTGGATTAATATAACATCATGGACAATGAATTCCCCTGTTACATTCCTATAACATCTAGGGTCTAGGCTACTGCCTCTAATTCATGCCCTAACATAACCCATAAGGTATTACCATTTACCCGTTCTTAGGATTTTTAGATAATGATGACACTATGCCATCGTCTTGACATACACATGGTCATTTAGATAATATTGACATGTCATACAATCATGAAAATATTATTGCTTGAGCTAAATAGAGGATTACTTCCTCTTACTCATGTTTTTAAACTCTCATTTATGAGTCATAAGGTTGGGTTCAAAATTCAATACAAAAGATATTGGGGTTTATGATATGTAATAATATCAAGGTTACGAGCAACTAAGTAAAATGCTCAATCCCCAAAATTCTCATTACTCAAGCAACATAACATATTATTATTTCTTATTTAACTCTTTTTAGATAAATACATAGTAAAGTTGCTATTAAGCTAGCAAATGAACCATATTTTTGGTTATAAAATCTTATACAAGAGATTACATTTAGAATATGTAAATAGTATCTTTTCATTCATATTTTCAAAAATATCATTACTAAAATATCACCATTTAGTCCCCTATTTACAAACTAAATATGCTCATTCTCATAGACATTCATACAAATCTCTTTCTTTTATCATACATAACATTCTTATTTCAACTTATTGATAAGAAAATAACTATGTTTAGAAAAAAAATAGAACATGCATGTAGTTCCAACTATCAACTACAACAAGCTGCCACTTGAGACCTCTAGCTTTCTAATGCTCTATCCTCCACTATCAATACATCTATATGCTTGCTTAGAAAAGATTATCAAACCTCTTCTATGCTGCTATTACTATTTCAAAATTGATATTCAAACTCTAAAAGCTTAAGAACAATAAACACAAAACACTGCACCTCTTTTACTATGCTTAGCAACCAAAAAAACAAAATGCAAGCTTCAGGTTTTTATAGACAAAACTACTCCACTTTAATGCTTCCCACTATTGCCAAATATGGCTCCTCATTTATAAAACCACTTTTTAGTTAAATGATAACTTCCTCTTTAAGAGGCTCAACCTGCTCTTTGTAGAGCCATGATGCATTATCAACTTGGATTCATTAAAATAAAGATTAAAGAGTCTTAAAGACTTTGCTCCCCATGCCTATAGAAGGCTACCAATAACATTTAAAACCACTCTCTAAAACCTCCTCCACGCATGCTTAAACATCCAAGATTGAATTGTGCCTCCATCGACTCAATGGATTCATCTTATATTTGCCATGATGTGGCTGGGAAAAATCATATATAGGTCGATGAAGATGCCTCCAAAATAGGCACTTAAAGCTTCTTTTTAACTACATTCTAATTTTTCTAGCAAAAAAATTTAATAGGTTGACTTAGTTTCCCATTTTAAAGGGGTCACCCTATGACTTTTCAATGTTGTTCAAATAATTCATAATTGCAAAACAATATGCCACTTTATGGCTATTTACTTCCATTATTATTTGTTGTTAAACTACTTATTAATTGGCACGCGAGATTCATATCAAACATGCACATGTTACTATTTTCATTGCAAATTTTAAGGATTATTATAGTGGATTTTTCTATTAAGGATCATGCCTCAAACAATGCCCCATGTGATAGAATTTTTCATGCCCTCATATAGGCTTTTGTTACAGCCACTTTGTGGTGATGAGTTTAGTTATTAGCCCATTTTCTATTGCTTTTTTGCATACTTTTAGACACTATTAGATAAACCTATCAGACAGTACTCCTATGCTATGTTATCTTTTCATGCTTACTATACAACCTTGGACCTAAATTATAGTAATGGAAATATGGTTATAATATTGTAGCATTGCATGGTTTATATGAGTATGTATGAAATCTGGATGGAATTCTGTGTTTAATTATGGTAGTTAGCTTTGTGTATATGTTTTGTGGATTAACCTCTTGTAGCTCAAAAATAAATTATAGCCTGCAACAACTAGAGTTGTAACCCGCATCAAAAGGAAGATCTAGAAAGTGAAACATGGGAAGTACCAAATCAAGTTGAATTTAATAACTACTGTGTGGAGACACCTGATGGAGTTAGTTATACAACATTATGATAGTTAATAAAATGTTAGAGAAGAATAATTCTTTTGTTGATAGGATTCTAGATGATTTTTTGTGTGTCTTGCATGCAAATCTATTTTACAGAGTTTCAATTCTATTAGAACTTCTTTCTTTTTAGTTATAGCTTGAATAATTCAATATTAACTATATACTCTAATATTTAGGAGTTGCAGTTAATGATTGCAATTAGTTGTTGCTTAGAATAAACTCCCCCATGCTTGTGTATAGCTGGTGGTTGAGTCCTTAGATTAGTTAGTTGATTTTCAACAATTTGTTATCAATTACTCTTAAGTTTTAGTTATCAATTACAAACATGTTGATTATTTAGAATGATCCTGTTGAATACAATCTGTGAAGAAGATTTTGTGTAATCTTTTGTGATGCGTAATGAATGAAGTTCAATATCACATGGATGCGTAGAATCTGACAGTTATATTTGGTTCTAGTTAAGTGAAGATATCCACTTGATCAGGCCACTCAAGGTAACTATTCTTCACTACATTTATAGCTATTTTATTTCTATTTAGTAGTTGTTTTCGTATATCATTGTTTCATAAATTGCATGTAAAGCATAGTAGATTCTCATACTTTGATTATCAATAATAAATGTTCATGAGCATGCATATATTTGGTTAATCTGTAGAACTCCAAAGGTTAGAATAAGTTTAGCTACTAGTCTTGATCAATTTTGAGTTAGTACAATAATTATTCATTAACAAAAGTTCAATTATAGGTTAAGTTGTAGGTACCCATAGCCATTAGCACTAGTTTGTTTCTTTTACTGTTATGCAATTATGTGATTTTCTAGCAAGTAGGATACCCTAGTTAGGATAATTTAGGTAGCCTCAGGTCTCTTAAGTCACATGCAATGCAACACCATCATAAGTTTACAAACCTTAGTTGATAATTTAATATAGTCTTTATAATGTTGAGTGGACTATTAAGCTATTTATACCTTTGAATTGTGTAGCTCTTACCAAGTTTAAAAGGCACTAGTTTAGACTCTACATTTTTGGCGCTGTTTCTGGGAATGGTGCTATCTTCATAGACTTTTTTTTCAATTTTCATGGTTTACACTTTGTTTACAACATTAGGATTGTTAGGCTTAATCTTTTTCATCATACCAAAAAATTACACTAACATTGTGTAGGACCGCTACTATACAAAGCCATGTTTATTGTATGCAGAGGAAAAGATATTCTTTGGGTAGATTCCTCCCCTCTACACGCCAATAATCCATAGAAAAAATTGGTGAATCTAGTACTTAGAGTGAGGGTAATACTAAAGAATAAATTTCTATATCACCAACATCTAGCACAAAGATAGAGGGGACATATTGAACCATGGGTGATGCATTGGATGATCCTGAACATGCAACCTTTGAGTTCCCAATCACCAACCAAGAAAGGGCTACTGTGCTAAAGAATATTCCTCCTTCAACATTACTAGTCTTTTATGGGTTGTTGACTGAAGATCCAGATACATTTATGTTTGAATTTGATGTCCTATACAAAATTTATGATTATAATTTTGATAGTCATAAGATGAAACTCTTGCCTGCCACTCTAAAAGATGTAGCCCTAAGATGGTTTATGGGATTAGGTAAGGATGTTGTCCCTAATTGGGATACCATGAAAACATTATTCTTGGAAAAGTACTAAGACTATTCTAGAGGACTTGATAGGAGGAGAGATGAAATTTTTAGAATGTCATAGAAGGATGATGAGCCATTAGAAGATTATGTGGAGATATTTTAGTTTGATTTGAAGAAAAACCCACAGAACAAGTTATCTGAAGAATCCCTCAAGTTAGTATTTTTGAGAGGATTCAATGAGGACTGTATGGATGCCCTAAATCTTATTGGGCAAGAGGATATCTCTCAAATACAATTTGAAGACATCTGCAAGGTCTATAGAAATTATTCCAGGACCTTCACTAAGAGGCCAAGAGGAGAGAGGACATCCACTATTAGCAAATCATCTACTGGGGTTTCCAAGATTGAGATAAGAAATTTTCCATCCAACATGAAGGAGGACATTATTAGTCATCTTTCCACTTAGTTGGATACTCTCCACATCAAGAAGAAGCAAGAGGAAGTTGAAGCAATGCTCACTAATTACTGCCCAAGCTGTAGGCAAAGGAAAGAAAATTGTAAATGCAAGAGAGTAGCTAGTATTCAACAAGACAAAACTGAGAGACTTGATTTTCAGCCACTTGAAGGAGAGAACGAATAGCTATTTTATATATCCCAAAGAAGGCCATGGAAACAAAGACAAGGTATGCCATAGGACCCTCTTAATTTCAATTCATCCTTTCCCATTGGAAATCAAAATTTTTCTACTTGAAATTCTTAGCCCTGGCCAACTAATCTGAATCCATGGAAAAAACTTCAATAATAGCCACAACCTCAGCCGAATTGGAACCAACAACAACCAAATTTTTTGTCAAAAGAAAATTTTTAGGGTTCCAATTTCAATCACCAATGGCTAACACTATAGAACCAATGGTAGGCTCAATGGAAAGAAGGGAAACAATGACAACAACAAAATATGAATTATCAACAACCTATGCTTCCTCCTCATCCTTGACAACAAGCCATTATGCCTCCATCAAATCCTGCATCTCAACCACCCATAACATCACAGTTACCCACCCAGCCTGCACCTAACCCTAACAAAAAGCATGTTCAATAGGCTTATACTAACGAGGCTATGCAATATCCCACTTATGAGGTAGAGGTGAGTGATATCCACCTCAAGTCAGGGAAACAAATAGCTAGCCCTTCATCCCCTCAAATCACTGAAATGGAGGATGAGGAACCTGTAGTTGAATCTTCAAAAAAATCACCTTTGGAGCCTGAGTCAAATCAGGTACACTAAACTACCACAAGTCCAAAGCCTCCTTTCCCTGAATGCTTAGCCATTCAAAAAAAT
This sequence comes from Sequoia sempervirens, assembly GCA_007258455.2. NCBI lineage: Eukaryota > Viridiplantae > Streptophyta > Pinopsida > Cupressales > Cupressaceae > Sequoia > Sequoia sempervirens. The sequence continues at coordinate 475,922,679 of VDFB02281492.1, forward strand.
CACACACAGGCTGGGACAAACCTACTAGGAAAACTAAATGATGCAAGCATCGAGATCCCTCTCATCCAAGCTATTAAGGAAATCCCAATTTATACTAATACTGTGAGGAACCTATGTCTTAAGAAACCAAGAAGGAAAAGGAAGGATCCTTAGATAGTTAATGTCTTAGAGAACCATGTTGATATCATGTTAGAAAACATTATTGTCCCTAAATATAAAGACATTGGTAGTCCAATAGTGGATGTTAAGATTAATGGGACCCTTATCAAGAATATGTTGATAGACTTGGGGGCAACAATCAATGTCATGACTAAAGAAACAATGCAGTTAATTTAGTTAGCCAACCTTAGACCTACACAAACTGTTTTACAGTTGGTTGATAGGTCAAAAATTAAGCTTGAAGGAATCATTGAAGATTTAGTTATTGCATTAGATTCTTGGGAATATCCTGCCAATTTTATAGTTTTACAGCCCAAGGTTAACCTTGTAGGATATCCACTCATCCTAGGTAGACCATGGTTAGCTACAACAAATGCATTCATAGGTTGTACGTCTAGAAATATGATAATATCTAATGATACAATGATCAAGAAATTGATCATCTATCCTCCAACCCAACCTTATGTTGATCTTGAGCAAACTATTTGGCCCATTTTGGATGAGGAAGATAGTTATTCCCTATAGACTTTGATGAAGATAGAACACAACCCTCTATTGGATGACCAAGATGAAGATGAGTTGATTGCTCATATAATACAAAATGACTGTAGAAGGAGCCAACAACATGATTGTCTCACATGCCTACAAGACCCCTTGCAAAGTATTATACCTACCAATTCCTCAGAAGAAATATCTTAGATCTTTCATTCCTTACTGCCATAATAGTGTGTACTAATCATTCCTAGTCTTGACCTCTCATCTGTGTAAGAATCATCCAAAGAACTAGAAGTAATGGAAAGAAAAATGTTGAACATAAACAATGCATTGATTGAAACATAACATAATTCCCTGCACACAGTGCTGCAGGAACACACAACAACATATGTATGGGACTACCATGATAGGAAAGATATAGATCTTGATTTATGTATGCACAAGATCTATTTCAATGATGGTTATAGACCCATTAGACAACCTCAAAGATGAATGAACCTTGACTTGAGAGAAATAGTCAAATTTGAACTTCAAAAAATTCTTGATGCAAGCTTCACTTATCCTATATCTGATAGTGAATGGGTCTCACCTTTGGTCATTGTTCCCAAGAAAGGTGGAAAATGGAGAGTTTGTGTAGATTATAGGGAACTAAACACAACCACTAGGAAAGACCACTTTTCATCGCCCTTTATAGATCAAGTGCTTGACTCTCTAGCTAGGAAGAAGTACTTTTCATTCCTATATGGTTTCAATGGTTACAATTAGATAAAAATTGCTCCAAAGGATTAGGACAAGACAACATTTACATGTCCTTGGGGAACTTGTGCCTACTTTGTTCTATCCTTTGGCTTATGCAATGCTCCAACTACCTTTTAGAGGGTAGTGCATAGCATATTTTCTAATTATGCTCATGACTGTATGGAGATATATATGGATGACTTCACCAAATATGGGGAGAATGATGAGGAAGCCCTTAGCAATTTGGAAAAAGGTATTAAAGAGATGTAAAGAACACAACTTATCCCTCAGTAATGAAAAGTGTTTTATGATGACATAGGGAATTTTTTTAGGGAATTTCATATTTAGTGTAGGGATTTAGGTTGATCCACATAATATAGAAATCATTTCTACATTACCTGTTCCACAGAAGAAAAGAGATATCAAAAGTTTCATTGGCCATGCAGGCTACTACAAGATTTTTATTAAAGACTTTAGTACGATTGCTGCACCATTGTTTTTTTTGCTGACAAAAGATATTGAATTTGATTGGACAATAGAGTGCCAAAATTCCTTTGAAAAGTTGAAGAAATCCTTAACCCAAGCACCTGTTTTGAGGGGGCCAAATTGGACCTTACCCTTTCACATATGTATTGATGCTTTAGATTTTGCTATTGGAGCAGTTTTGGGTCAGAAAGAGGGTAACAAAGAATATGCTATTTACTACATTAGCAAGAATCTTTAGGGAGCATAACTGAATTATATTGTTACAAAAAAGGAGATACTAGAAGTGGTATATGCCATTAATAAATTCAGGTATTACATCACTAGTTATTCAGTTTTTATCCACAAAAACCATACAACTATCAGATATCTTATGAACAAGCCTGTAGTAGGGGGTAGACTAGTTAGATGGCTACTCCTTCTACAAGATTTTGATATTACAATAGTGGAAAAACTTGGTATAGCTAATGTAGTAGCATATTTTCTGTCAAGGTTACCAAAAAAATCAACAAAAAGGGGTAGTGGATGACTCATTTCTAGATGAACACTTATTTTCTCTTAATGTACATGTACCCTAGTATGCTGACATTGCAAATTATTTAGTGACAAGGAAAATTCCACCACACTCTTGTCCAAAAGGAAAGAGACAACTAGTCCATAAGTGTTTTACATACTCTTGGGTATTAGGTTATCTTTCTTACACTGGCCTTGAAACATCATGAGAAGGTGCATAAGGGAAGATGAAATCTTTTTTATCATGAAGGCTTGCCATGACAAACCATGCAGGGGCTATTTTGTAGCAAAAATAATAGCCTTCAAAATCCTCACAACTGGTTATTACTGGCCTACTTTGCACAAGGATTCTATCAAATACACAAGGATCTATGATAGATGCCAAAGAATGGGTAAGCCAACAAGGAGTGATGAAATTCCATTGTAGCCTCAGTTAACACTATATCCTTTTGAAAAATGGGGTCTAGAATTTATTGGACCAATCTCACCTACTTCTAACAACAAGGAGTACATTCTAGTTTGCATTGACTATATGACTAAATGGGTAAAAGTAAAGGCATTATTACAGTTTTCCAGAGATGGAAATGTGGCTAAATTCTTGTATGAGGACATTTTTACTAGGTATGGAGTACCTAGGGAAATTGTGATTGATCAAGGTCCATAATTTACTTCATACCTCATCACCAAATTGGTTCAAGAATACCAAATTAGGTACAAAAAGTCAACACTTTATCACCCTTAGGCCAATGGTCAGGTGGAGGTTACCAACAAAGTGAGAGTATTCTAACCAAGATAGTGTAATTACACAAGAAAGATTAGGTTTCTAGGTTACCAAAAGCAATATGGGCATATAGAACAACCTGGAAGACAACAATTGGTTTTACACCCTATGAGCTAGTATATGGCAAAACAATAGTCATTCCAATTGAGTTTGAGTATAAGACATTAAGAATAGCATTATAATTGGACATGGATCTCATAGCAGCTCAAAAGGAAAGGTTACACCATTTAAATGGGTTGGATGAAATAAGGATGGAAGCCATCCATCACACTGAGATAGTAGAACATAGGACAAAGTGGCATGATCAATATATCAAAACAAATAATTTACTGTAGGAGACTGGGCATTATTATATGATTCAAGATAAAAATATTTTAAAGGGAAACTCCAATCCAGGTGGTTGGGACCTTATGAAATTAGTAGTCTTTCTTAATAGAGCAGTACAGTTGCATACCATAGATGCAGTGAGGTTTTCACTCTTGGTTAATGACCACTGATTGAAACTTTATAAGAAACCAATGCAAAAGGAATACTTTATATTTTCTCTATTTTAGTAGTATGGACCTCACAATGATCCAGATATAGGTTCAGATACATAAAGTGATACCTCAGCAACAAAAACTAATATACCAGGTCCTTCAGGTGATTCAGAGATTGAGCTACACAACTCAATCCCTAAGAGCACTCAGGATTAAATTTCTATTTCACCTCAAGCACACACAACACGATTATAATGATGTACATACTTTTTCCAAAGGGACCTATCTTATATGCACAACTGTCAACATTCAAAATGGGTCCTATTGCAGTAGGGACCTGTAGCATAACAACTGTCAACATTCAAAAGGGACCTGATGCCAAAGGTACCCATAGCCCATCTAGTAGAAAACTTTCAAATCACTTGGCACCACATTAATTATAGTTCATGCATTCTCACCTCAAAATTCTCACATGCAATATCCATCTTTTCATAATAAGTACCCCCAACATACCTATTTCATTTCCTGCTGCTAATTCAAATTTTAAAATGTTTGAACTATCACATCAATAAATATTATTTGTCTATTCTGTTTCATTACCTTACATCTATAACCTCACAATTCATTCACCTGCAATTATTTTTGGTCAAATCAAATCAAATTGTGGATACATGCTTTTCAGTTTACACGCACAATGATCGGTTAGTCTCTTTCAATAGGTACACAAGGTACACTATCATAATTATCATATATATCTTAATGCTTTCATTATGTTTTTCATATTAAATTACACATGCGATATATTAATAACATTAATTTCCATACTTTCTAATCATACCATTGCCAATCACGAGTTGAAGTAAGGTCACTTCAAACCTTAAGTTGGGGGGAGGGTACAATTTAGCCAGACTTTTCGATTTTTCCATCTAAACAATATGTAACAGATAGATATGACATACAAAACCCTCCTAAAATTGTACCTACTTTGTTGATACTTTCAATTTACAATTCCCTAATTTTGTGAAATTGAGATAAGTCAAACCTAGAACCCATTTTTGAGCTCAATTAAGTTAATACCAAGAAGGGGAGTAGTAGTTACAACATAGTGGTAGTGGAAGTGCATGAGGAAAAAACATAATAAGAGAAGGGTTTGAGGGTGGTGAAGTGAATTGAGCTGAATTTTCAAGGTAATACATTTGAGTAGAGGTAAAATATTTACAATGGGAGGTGATGTTATAAGGAGAGAGCCGCTAGCTCACAAGCAAATACTAGAAGATGCAATGGTTTTACCTATCTTCACAAGAGTGGGTTGGCTCAATTATTTCCTAAAACTAATAGAATTTGAAAATGATATAGAAAGAAGGTTTGCAACCACATCAAAGCATGATGAAGTAATGATAAAAGGGTTATCAGTGGATGCATCTGAAGTCGCCATAGTATAGGTTTCCGGGTTACCTAGATCTGGAGTAGAGTTTCTAGTATGCACAAATGCAATGGCTGCAAGAGAGGAATTTTGTGAGTGAGGAGGGAATCTGGATTCATCATCACAAGGTACAAAGAGGATTTCTCTTCCATGGTTTTGGGCTAATTGTGCTTCCTATGTCATTAGATATCTTACTTGTGATGCTAGACAAAATCTCTTGTATATTGTACATTTTAAATTGTTTAGTCACCTTTGCCATAATAGGTTGATAATTGTGCCAAATTTTCTTTATAATATGTTGTAAAGAATGGCATTAGAGTATCAAAGGAAAAAAAGTGACATAACCCTATCACACCATTATTTGATTTCCCTATTAGTAAAAAGAAGTTTGAGAATTTAGTACCCACAGGTATACTGGGAAGATTTTAAGAAATGTGAAGATATTAACAATTTTCTTGAGGTACTTGTAGTACCTAAGACTTTAGAGCCACAAGCTGAACCTACAAGAAAAAGTTACCCTGTCTCATCTATGGCTTCACCTACCCATAGCCAAGGTGAGCTAGAGTAGCACAATGTGCCAAAGTATAGGTCACCAACAGTGGAAGAAATTCCATCCCCTTCAAAACCACCAAAACCCATGAACAAAAGAGGCAGTACATCCACAACATCCACATCTTCTAAAATAGAGAAGAAAAAGAAGGATGCTCAAAAGAATAAGAAGGATGTTAAAAAGAAGACACCTACACCTAGGTGTTCAGGTAGATTAAAGAAATAAGGTGTCACGAGGGGGAGTGTGGAAAAACCTGAAGAAGAGGAAAAGGGAAAACAACAATAGGAGGACGATGTAATATTAGTTGAGACAAATTCTAAAGGGAAGGGAAATATCCTTGAAAATGTGCAAAAACCTATGAAGAGGAAAAGATATGTGTCTACCACTTCTAATTTAGAATTAGAAGATGTGTTTGTTGCCAAGAAAACAAAAAAGAAAACCCTAGATAATCCTACTTATGAAGACTATTATTGTCCAGGGGGTGGTAATGAGTAGTTCTTGGGAACAAAAGAAATGCTTATAGAAGATAGAGATTCCAAGAAAGAGCTTCAGGAAGCTTTCGACAAAATATTTTTTTTGGAAGAGTTAGTACAAAGCTATGAAAAGAAAGACAAGGAAAGGGAAACACAAATGCAAGAATTGGAAGAAAAATTGCAAGCATAAGGCCATGGTACTAAACTTGATTTATTGGCACAATTGGCCATCACTAAGACAAGGGATGGAGAACTTGAGCACCAAATTAGAGATGTCCTCCCATAAGAACTCTAATTCACCATACAACCTTGTCACTTGGTTATCAACTATGGAGGGTGACTAATGAGTTTGCACAAGAGAAAGAAAAGTGGAAGAAAGAAAAATAAACTTTGATTGAAAAACATGTTAAGGAGCTGGAAGGGAAAGAGATTGAAATAAGAAAATCAATAGTCAGATTGGAAGAAGTGACAAATAAAGTTGCATAAATCATAAGATGTATGCCTCTAGCAAAGAAATATGCATTATTTCTGCAGGATTCTTTTTTGATTTTTCAATTTAGTAGGCTAATTAGTAACCAGTCAGTTGGGATGAGCAAGAAATTTGAGTTTCTTAATGTTTTTGCTGATTCTACACCAGAAGAGTAGGATCAACTGTGTGAATACTATTTACACAACTATGTGGTACCAAATGAAACATAGTGGAATCCTTTGATGTTTTTACAGGATCTCTAGGTAAGCGAACTAGCATCTTATTATAGGAATGAACAATTTAGGGGAGAAATAATGGAAGAATATGAGGAGAGGGAAAAATTATCTGCTCTGCCAATAAGGAAAGAATGTAAAGACCTTGATGTAGTTCTAGATGAATGGTTGAAACTGCTGGATCATAAAGGTGTAGGAAGGAAGATTATGAAACTGAGGACATAGGATTACAAAAGAATGCAAACGTTAGCTATGGTATTGGGCCAATAGTATTATAGTTATATGTAGAGCAGATAGAACCTGAACCCAGAGTTGCAGAGAAAATAACCTCATTACATGTATAATTTTATCACCATGCTTAAGAGGGTACATAGATACATGAAAATTGGTGTTGACATAGGAGTTCACTAGGTACCACTTACATTTCATCCAACTATGCTACTCTATCCAGTTCCACATTGGACCAGGGAAAAAGGTGAGGAATGTGAGAAAGTCAGAATCATCAGAATGAGACAACTTGCAACTTATAAAGGTTTCTACTTAAAGAAGATCAAGGGAGTTGATGCTATCATGGACCTCAGGGAGATTACCCTATGTTATAATCTATACCCCTAATGTCTTGCTTGAGGACAAGCAAAAGTATAGTTGGGGGGAATGATGGGTTCAATTATTAGCCTATTTTATGTTGCTTTTATGCATACTTTCAGACACTATTAGATAAACCTTTAAGAAAATACTCTTATGCTATGTTATCTTTTCATGTTTATTATATAACCTTGGACCTAAATTAGAGTAATGGAAATATGGTTGTAATATAGTAGCATTGTGTTAAACAAGCGCATGCCAACTGAGAGGGGGGGTGAATCAATTGTCACACAAATTCAAACTTAAAACTTCCTCACTTATCAATTCTTCAACCACACTATTCTGTTATTAAATATGAGCATGAAACACAAATAACATAAAGTAAATCAGCACAATGAACACTAGATTTTTATGTGGAAAACCCAATAAGGGAAAAACCATAGTGAGGGTTAACTCACACTATATAGTATTTTCAAAAGAGATTCACTGCCAAAAAAAAAGGATTCACTGTCCAGGTACAAAGGCTCACTTCCTACAAAAGGGACTCACTGTCCAACAAGGAGGTTCATTTCCTAGCAAGATTATACAAAATAGAATAAGGCTTTACAACCCAAAATGAACTGGAAAGATGCATCTATCATGTGTTGATACAATTCCAGAGATGCTCAATATTTAGACTTTACACCCTTCATTCTTCGCTCATCAAATGCTGCCTTTCTGATCACACCTTCACATTCATTAATTGCTCACTATTTCTTCTCTCTTCTCTACTATCTACACACACACCCTTTTCCACACAAAAACTGTTCGCCATATATGTATATATATATCCGATTTCCATCGCAAGCATCAATTAGGTCAGCCTAATTAGATGCAATTCATTTATAAAAGATATCAACTGTCGGCTCCACAAAATATTCTCAAAATGCAATTTAACCATTAGCACGTTGCATTATGTTGGCTTAGACCAAGAAATAGATCACACATAAGTTTTCGTATCATATCAAAATTAACTTAACAAGTCAACTAGGTATAGTCTTCAATGCAATCAATAGAATAATGTCACTTTGTCGTACGAGCATCCGAACACAAAATAACCTGATCAAGCATGCCTTTAGCATCCATAAGTAATTTCCCAAAACCTTAATATGGAATTGTCAACTGCGGAGAAATGCAGACTAGAATACCAGAGAGGCACCAAAATACCAGATCAACCACCAAAGAAGATAAGTCAATTATACGCATCAGTTTAAGAGTACCAGATCAAGCTACCAATGTTTACCAACATGGTGACATCAATGACAACATATAGATAACGTACTCATTCTTCCAACAATCTCCCCCTTTGTCATTGATGGCAACATGTAAACAAAATTCTCCTTTTTTCCTTAATTTTTTTTATCTTTCTCCACTATCTGCAACACTCTCCCCCTTTGACATCAATGAAAAAGGGCGCTAAAAATGAGTGTAAACATGGTGACATCAAAATTTCAAAAGATTTCCAAAAATTTCAAAAACTTCCAACAATCCAGAGCTTTTAAGAAAACATAAATTAAGTGAAGATGACATTCTTCACCCAGAATACCTTCTTATATCTTTCCTTGAGAACTGGATACAACTTCTTCCAGTTGAATACAACATACTCCAATCTTGGGCATGTACTTTCCAATAATCCTAACAGAGTAAAAGAGGGTGACCAAGCCGCACCAGAACATTGTTTCTCAACATCTTCTGCATCAATAAGAATTTCAGAAAGATGCTCTAACTGGACTTCAACAATCTCTTTAAGAAGCCAAAAGGTCTTTGTCACATCATCTCTCTATCTTTGTGTAATGATTAGTTCAGCCTATAGTTCACCAAATCTTATTCTTTGATTCCCTTCTTTATCTTCAAATATATCAAAATTCTTTCCAATGTTGTTCACTTCAGCTTCAATTGCTTCAATTTTGCTTCTAAAATTATCTACAGCTGCAGGCCATTGAAGACAATACTTGTAAACATCTGAAATTTCTTTAATACACTTCTTTGTTTTCACAATCAATCCGGATAGTCTCTGCTTAGCCTTTTCACATCTCCTTTCAACCAAGATTCCCATCTTACGTCCTTTAGGACCTTCAAGCAACATCCTTTCTTCAACAATCTTAATCAATTTTTTTGGCAAGAAATCATAAACAACAGATACTTCAATACCTTTCTGAAGTAGATAATCTACTAGAGCATCATAAATTTTTAGTTTGTCAATAGGCGAGGCAACATTCCACAGTTCACCAATATTCTTCATTTTTCCTTCAACTATCATAGACTGGATGTCATTAGGATCAGGGGATTTAGTTCCAGTTAGAGATACTTTCTCCTTCTCATCCGAAATGTCAATGATGTCTTCAGTTATCTCTTTCCTCATTTTCGATTCCAGAGGGGAATCATTGATAACACCCTTCAATTCTCTTTTTCTAGAGGAAGATCCCACTTCAAATCAAATTGATGCAAATATATCGGAGCAAGGGTTTGCTTTCAAAGATGAGAAATACAATCTGCACATGTTTACATTATCTTCCAAAGACTCTAGATATTTGTAAATTTTCTTTCCAATAGGGATACCAGATTCCCACATCACATTATCTTTTCCCGGTAGAGAATTCAGAAAGTAAAACACTCGACACACCAACAAGGATTTGAAACAAAAGGGATAATTCTCAACCAATGACATTTGAGTATTTTCAAGCAAATTCTCAAGTAATAAGCTACATAGATCAAACTGTTTGTTCTCCTTAACCATCATGTGAGAAATATGTACAACAATAGCCGAAGTTGAACTTTCATGGTTTTTGAAGAAAATTTTATATGAAATACCATACGTGACATACCTAATGGCCAAATCAACAAGTGTATCAATCAACAGTGCTCTAAGATCTCTGTTGATGCCAATCAGCTCCTCCACATCTTTATATTTCATAGTTTTCCTTCTAGGGAGCTCTCCAATGTTGCATAATCCAGTGATCACTTTGATTACTTCCTTCAAGATCAAATAGGGTTTGTCCAAAATAATGCTTCCATCCTTGAAACGTTTCAACAAGAACATGATAACCTCTTTATTTGTAATCCACTGGAATTCACTCCATAAATCCATCCCTAGGGTTTTTATGTTCAGTAATTCGACTTTGCTCAACCTAGTTCAATTCCTTTCATTTTCCTATGTTCGTATTATTCTAATTTGACACATTTCAACTTCAGAGAGGTAACACCACACAATCCACTATCCATTGCTATGCTTTCTTGAAATTCAACAAAACTTCTTTGATTTTCTTCTTTCCTTATGCAATCAGAGAACGTTTCCAAATTACCTGATATAATATCTTTGAATTCCTTTCAGAAATGCTTCAGGCTCGCTCCAAGATCATTATAGGCTTCTGTTCAGGCTCTTCAAAAGCACGATTTAGCCAAAAATACTTTCAAACTTCATCTTACACACCATCGAACTTACCCTAAAACACATTAAATGCAGTAAACACCAAAAAGCTGTTAAAAAAAAAGTCTTCATATCACAGAAAGCCCTTATTCAGTCCGAAAATCCTCATGCCAACATATTTTCCTCTGGTTCTTTTTCCAAAACCATTGAATAATCATTCTTCTCATTCCAACCACATGCTAGCCTTTGACACACCATTCTTATAGGGGGTTTTTATAATCTTTTGATAATACTCCCCTTAAGACCATGCTAGGTCTAGATTCTGAAAAAGTCATTTGTACCGAATGAGGGCACAGACACATCAAAAGTCTCAAGTTTTTCTTCTTCTTCTTTATTCTTCAATACCTTATCCATCTCTTGCTTCATCTCTTCTTTGTCAATCTTCTTTACCGGTTCACTTTTCTCTTCCTGAGAAGACTCCTTTTCTTTCTTATTCTTACAAACTTTAGATACATGTCCAGGTTTGTTGTAGTTATAACAGATCACACTTTTTTGATTAAACTATCCTCCATTATTCCTTGACCTACACTGATTTTCCCTGTGTCCAAATGTATTGCACGTATAGCAGTAGCCATTAAAGAATTGATTCATTCTTCCTTCATTAAACTTGTTCCTCATTACTCGATTGATCATCCTTGCTTGAGATCTGCATTCTGTAGCCTTATGTCCAAACTTACCACATTCAAAGCATTTTCCAAAAAGAGAACTAGAAAACTAGTTTATCTTGCTCCTACATTCAGTTTCTCTATGACCAAATTTATTACAGAAAAAACAAACACCATCAAAAGAGGGGTACCTCTGCGCATTAGGCTGTCTCACAAGCGATCTTCTTGCAAAATTCCTTCTCTGCTTCCTCTTGCCTTGATTCTTCTTCACATCTTCAGAAATTTCACCAGTATCAACTCCCAAGCCACCTTTGTCTTTACATGGTTTCTGTCCTACAAGTAGTTCTTCAAGTTTACCGGAGCTAGATCTTAAATTATTTTCATCGAGTTTAGCCTTCTCTAGTTCTACTCTTAAGATTACTATCTCCTGCTCGAGTCTAGAAGATTCATCAGACTTGTTTTGCACCATTGTATTCATAAATTCTTCAGTCCTCTTCTTCTCTTCTACTGTCACTTTTAGTCCAATTATCTCTTGTTTCAGCTGTTCACTTACTTCTCTATGTCTTTCCTTAAATTTCTTCAACTGTTCCTTCAGTTTCTAAACACATTCATTTGCTTCATCAAGATTCTCTTTCAGATCTCTGTTTTCTCTTTCCATTTTATCAAGATCTTCAAGAGCAGTTTGGAGCTCTCCTTTATCATCCATTCAACCAACCTTCAGTATCCTCCTCAAGCAGTTAATCTCTACACAAGGAACCAAAATCTCTGATACCAATTGTTAAACAGGCGCAGGACATCTGAGAGGGGGGGTGAATCAGTTGTCACACAAATTCAAACTTAAAACTTTATCACTTATCAATTCTTTAACCACACTATTATGTTATTAAATATGAGCATGAAACACAAATAACATAAAGTAAATAAACACAATGAACACTATATTTTTATGTGGAAAACCCAATAAGGGAAAAACCACGGTGAGGGTTAACTCACACTATATAGTATTTTCAAAAGAGGCTCACTGCCAAAAAAAGGACTCACTGTCAAAGTACAGAGGCTCACTACCTACAAAAGGGACTCACTGTCCAACAAGGAGGCTCATTGTCTATGCAAGATTATACAAAACATAATAAGGATTTACAACCCAAAATGAATTGGAAAGATGCACCTATCATGTGCTAATACAGTTCCAAAGATGCTCAGTATTCAGACTTTACACCCTTCATTCTTCACTCATTACCTGTTGCATTTCTGATCACACCTTCACATTCATTACTTGCTCACTATTTCTTCTATCTCTTCTCTGTTGTCTACACACACACCCTTTTCCACACAAAAATTGTTCGCCATATATGTATATATATATATATCTGATTTCCATCGCAAGCATCAATTAGGTTAGACTAATTAGATGCAATTCATTTATAAAAGATATCAACTGTTGGCTCCACAAAATATTTTCAAAATGCAATTTAACCATTAGCACATTGCTTTGTGTCAACTCAGACCAAGAAATAGATTGCACACAAGTTTTCATATCATATCAAAATTAACTTAACAAGTCAGCCAAGAATAGTCTTCAATGCAATCAACAGAATAATGTCACTTCATTGTACGGGCATCTGAACATGAAATAACCTGATCAAGTATGCCTTTAGCATCCATAAGTAATTTCCCAAAACCGTAATCATGAAATGTCAACTACGGAGAAATGCAAACTAGAATACCAGAGAGGCACCAAAAATACCAGATCAACCACTGGAGAAGATAAGTTAGTTATACACACCAGTTTAAGAGTACCAGACCAAGCTACCAACGTCTACCAACATGGTGACATCAATGACAACATATAGATAACCTACTCATTCTTCCAACACATTGTATGGTTTATATGAGAGTATGTATGAAATGTGGATGGAACTCTGTGTTTAATTATGGTAGTTAGCTCCGTGTATATGTTTTGTGGATTAACCTCTTGTAGCTCAAAGAGAAACTATATCCCATAGCAACTAGAGTTGTAACCTACAACAAAAGGAATATCTAGATAGTGAAACATGGGAAGTGGCAGATCAAGCTGAATGCAATAACTACCTTATGGAGACACCTGATGGAGTTAGTTATACATCATTATGACAATTAATAAAGCATTGGAGAAGAAGAATTATTTTCTTGATAGGATTTTGGATGACTGTTTGTGTGTCTTGCATGCAGATCTATTTTACAGAGTTTCAATTCTATTATAACTCTTCTTTCTTTTTAGTTATAGTTTGAACAATTCAATCTTAACTATATACTCTAATATCTAGGAGTTGCAATTAATGATTGCAGTTAGTTGTTGCTTAGAATAAACTCCCCCGTTCTTGTATATAGCCTGTGGTTGAGTCCTTAGATTAATTAGTTGATTTTTCAACAATTTGTTATCAGTTACTTTTCAATTTCAGTTACCAATTATAGACATGTTGATTATTTAGAATGATTTCGTTGAATATAATCTGTGAAGAAGATTTTGTGTAATCTTTTGTGATGCGTAATGAATGAAGTTCAATCTCACATGGATGCATAGAATTTGATAGTTAGATTTGGTTCTAGTTAAGCGAAGACAACCACATGAGCGTGCCACTCAAGGTAATTGTTCTTCACTACATTTATAGCTGTTTTATTTATGTTTAGTAGTTGTTTTTGTATATCATTGTTCCATAAATTGCATGTAAAGTAGAGTAGATTCTCATACTTTGATTACCAGTAATGAATGTTCATGAGCATGTATGTATTTGGTTAGAATAAGTTTAGTTACTAGTCTTGATCAGTTTTGAGTTAGTACTGTAATTATTTATTAAGAAAAGTTCAGTTACAGGTTAAGCTATAGGCACCTGTAGCTATTAGCACTAGTTTGTTTCTTTTATTGTTATACAATACTGTGATTTTTCAGCAATTAGGATACCCTAGTTAAGATAATTTAGGTAGCCTCAAGTCTCTAAAGTCACATATAGTGCAACACCATCACAAGTTTACAAACCTTGGTTGATAATTTAATGTAGTATTTACAATGCTCAGTGGACTGTTTAGCCAATTATACCTCTAAATTGTGTAGCTCTTACCAAGTTTACAAGACACTAGTCTAGATTCTACACGTGGCTTAATTAGTTGTAATTGTTGATGGCGATTTTGGCACCACAACAATGCAAGCAGAATATTGCTATTCTGCTTCTCCTGAAAGAGAAAGGCAACACATGGATGCCTTAGCTCCCAAGGTCTTTGTAGTTGGGTCTCAGCTATGCTGATGTTACTCAGTGGTCAATGCAATAGTAATATTTAAGGGGTCTGCTGGTGTTGGGCTTCTGGACTATTCTTAGATCAAGCAGTAAGATTTTAGTATAGACTGTAATGTATTTTCTGAATTCTCTTAGTGTAGTTGGAAACAATCTAGAGCTTCAGATTCTCTGTACACTGGTGATTGCGCCAACTTTGTAAGTATTGTTTATCTTTTTTAATAATAGTAGAAACAATCAGAGTTTAATCTACTTCATGTTATGTTCCTGAATGATATTTGTCCTAATTTAATCATTTGATTTGTGAAGTCTTCAAGGGATGAAAGGTTATTTGTGTTTTATTTAAATGGTAATTAAAATTTGTTATGCGAATTAGCACTGTGAATGAAAGAGGTTGTGTGTCAATCACAAGCTTATCTTGTTCTGTAGTTTTAGTTTATAATTCCTTGAACTTAACAGGTTTGGTTAAGATTGGATGAACTATTGTTCTTTTCTGTTCAGAAACCTTGATCTATCTTTTGTTGTTTCTTTAAAACCCCATTTAAAGTAGGCTTTATTTTTATGCTTGATCTAAGAACAGTCCAGAAGCTCAACACCAGTAGGCCCCTTGAATATTACTATTGCATTGACCACTGAGTAACATCAGCACAGTTGAGACCCAACTACAAAGACCTTGGGAGCTAAGGCATCCATGTGTTGCCTCTCTCTTTCAGGAGAAGCAAAATAGCAATATTCTGCTAGCATTGTTGTGGTGCCAAAATCACCATCAACAGGAACTAGCACTAGAAGGAGGGCTAGAAGGGAAAGTTGGATAAAGTTGGGTTTTCATTCCCAGAGAAGCCCCACAGAGTTCTTCGATTAGCTAAAAATCCATCACCGTTGATAGAACTCAAGACCCCAACAAGACACAAGGTTCGCAAAACTGGGGCCACCATCATACCACCCTTATCAGCTCCACTTACTCCACCAGGTTTCTCACCAATACCCCAGTGGATACCTATCAACCCACCATCACGTCCATCTCAATTGTCATCACAACTAGTTCAACCCATACAACAGCTGGCTCCACCACCACCGCCACCAATGGCATTCTTCCAGAATAATCCCTCTCTATTGGGGACTATTCCTGGAGGTTTTCATGACCTGCCTAAGAACCCTGAGAAATTCTATCCTAAGTACATCCATGGTGAATCAAGGAGTGCTGAAGAGCACATACAAGCTATTAAGGATGCTTGTACTAGAGCTCAGATAGCCCACCATGACGTAGTCTGTAGGTTGTTTCCTTATTCCTTAGGGGATATGGCCTACAATTGGTATCTTAATCTCCCTCAAAGTTCCATTCTGACCTGGACACATTTGGAAAATGCTTTCATCAATCAGTTCATTTTTTTTGTGGACCCAGCCCTTTTGTATCACCAATTCGCTACCATTAGAAAGGAACCAGGTGAACCCTTGCCTTTATTTAGTACCAGGTTCCAACGAATGTATAGGAGATTGCAAGATCCCTACCTGGTTACTGAGAACAGTGCCATCCAAGCTTATTTTAGAGTTATAGACCCCATGCTGGGCTTGTTCATGCAAAGGACCTATCAACCAACTGAGATTGACTCTCTATCTAAAGTCTATCACCTAGCTATCAAGCTGCAGCAACAAATCAGTTCTCAACAAGGAGGCCTAGGAGGAGGTTTCCCTTCAATAGGATATTAGATGCATAGCCCAACTCCTCTATTCAATACTGTCCCAGAGATGTCTTCTTCACATTATGGGCCTATGTCTGAATTACAAACCCAACCACCAGTCCCATTCTTTGCTATTGGAACTCCTGATCTCTTTCAACAACCACAGGTTCCTCAAAGTCCCCATGGTCATCAAAACCAAATTGGAACACCAAATCATAGTGGTCAGCCACCTGCCGCTAAGAATGTGGAAAGTGAGAAGATAGTCCAGCTCACAAATGAGGTAGAAACCTTGAAGAAAACACTGTATCAGGTTAAAATGACATGGCTTAGCTTCGATTGAATCCCTCTCAAAGCCAAGGTAATTATCCCAATCAAAGCAACAACAGTCAGGGTAGCTATCAAAATCATAACAATTACAATCAAAGGGGTTATCAGGGCCAAAGCTCCTCTAATCAAGGATACCAAAACCAAAACAGAGGATATAATCAAAGGCCAAATAACAATAGACAATGGAACACAGGTTCCAACAATGGCGGAGTCTCTCACAACTATCAGGAAAATGAGGAAAGATCACATACTGCAAATGTGGTTGACCTCAACTTCATGACCAATTGGTGTAGGCTACATGATACTTTGACCCATTCTGAGGTAAACTGCCCTCAAATGGAGAAAGTTGTCAAGATGGCACATGAAGATGCCCACACCTTTCAGGGGAATTCAAAAAAAGGAGGTGATTCAGTGGATATTGCAATGGCTTATGACATCTTTGAAGAAGATCCCTCATTCCCAAGGCAAGAGGAGAATGAACTAGAAGAAGATTCATATGATGCCCAAGCTTTTCAGACGAAAGGAGGACACTTCCTGAGAAATCAAAGTAAGGGGCCATTCACCACATCAGCACCACCTAATCACATGGTGCCTCTGAATCAAGGTGCTGATAATAATCCTCCTCCACCAAAAGACCCACCTGACTTTCATAATAAGGGTAATTCCTCTGCTGTTTTCAAAAGTAATTCAAGTTATAATATAGAATTTGACGTTGTTTTTGAGATGCAGAAACAAAAAACTTCTTTGTCATTCTTTGACATCTTAAAGTGGTGCCCTGCTCAAAGGGAGATAGTGTTGAAGGCTCTAGAAAAAGTTGATAAGTCAAAAGGAAAGAGCAAGGTAGCACCTACTGGGGACGTGAATGCAGCCTTATACAAAAATAAGGTAGGTACTCCACCTTTCCTTTTAAGTTTAAGAATTTTTGGCAAGAACCTACATAACTGTTTATTGGATTCGGGGGCTTCAGGAAATGTCATGCCATTCTCCATATGCAAGAAGTTAGGATTAAATCCCATTCAAACCAATAAGAAGGTCATTCAACTTGACAAAACATAGGTTAATGTGGTAGGGGAATTAAGAAACATACACGTTCAAGTAGGATCAGATCCTAGGATCCTAACCAACATAGATATTCAAGTGGCAGATATTCTCGAGACCTACGACATGCTGCTAAGCCGAGATATGATGAAAAATTTAGGGGGATATCTTGCCCTTGACTTTTCACATATGTGGCTATCATGGAAAAGGATTCCTAATCAAATTAGGATTGAAAGTGAGCCTCGCCTCAAGCATATCATCACGGAGTATGATTGTCTCAATGAGGTGGCTTACTTTGAGACTGAGATGGGGGTTTATAAACAAGAGGAAATTCTAACCTTCTCAGTTCTCAATGCTAAAGACATGTCAAAACAAAAAAACCTCGACCCCACCATTGATGAAAATCAACAGGCCTTGGTTTGAAAGCTACAACAAGACCAATTGGTCTTAGGGGTAGATATAGATCTGCAAAGTCTCTTGCTCCCTAACTGGTGCAGGGTACATTATCAAAGTCATTCAGAATTGACTTGTCAACCTTGCAGGGACATTCTAAATCAAGTTTCCCAAGCTGAGGAACCTGGCACAAGTCGCCCTGAGACCATTGCAGACTGCTTCTCATTTGAGGCCAAGGAAGCAACCATGTTAACCAGGGATACAATACTTTCAAAATAAATCCTTTCTCAGATCAAACCTACTCTAGACACATGCCCAAATCAGTATACTGATGAGGAGCAGCCCCAAGGTTTGTTTAACACCCCTTCACCTTCAAATGTACCAAAGCCTAAAAGGTTAACCAAAGACACAGGTGGTTGTCAGAAGGATAGCCACAGGTCAGATGATATAACTATGCAAGAATTGGAGATCGCATCTAAGGAACTTACAGAGCATCCTTTCCCTATACTTGATGCATAAGATCAAACAACCCTATCTATGGCTCCTTCTATCCAAGCATCCACAATAACTTCAAAAGGGTCAACCCTTGCTTGTCATCAGTTATGGACCCTTACCTTTGATGGATCCAAGTCCAAAACTGGCTGTGGTGTTGGAATTGTACTAACCAGCCCTAAAGGGAAAACCTTCTTTGCTTCTTACAGGTTGCAATTTGGATGCACGAACAACGTGGTAGAATATGAAGCTCTGGCACGGGGACTGATGTTTGCACACAAGGTCACTGCCTTGGTGGTTAGGGGAGATTCAGAAATAGTTATCAGGCAAGTGCTCAGCTAATATACATGTCACAACAAGAGGCTGGTAGCATATAGGAATAGGGTATGGAACTTGATCGAAGACTTTGATGCCTTTGGGATTAGCTTAATCCCTAGAGAAGAAAATTAGGTAGCTGATGCACTGGCTGTTGCTGCAAGCACCTTAGAGCCTATGCAAGGCTCCAAATTCAAAAGATTCTTAGTGGAATTGATATCCACCCCAGTTGTTCCTGACAATATCAAGAATTTCCAGGTCTTTGATGATGATCGACATATCCTTGCTTTCCTAGCAAGTTATGATGTTTTTGAGGGCCAAATTATTGATGATTCCAACATGGATCAAGGAGATTGGAACCCTGGAGATTGTGATACTAAAGGGGTTCTTAATATGAAAAGTAATAACATTCCCAAGGGAATGGTTGCTCTAGAAAGAATCTTTGACTCAGATCTGAGGGCACGAGAGAAAATATCTGCTAAAGAAAAGGGAGGCGAATACGAAACAGTTAACTTGGCCGATGCTAGCCCTACAAGTAATGTCTATATAGGGAAGGCATGCCCTGAAGCAATTAGAGAAGACATACTGAGGGTGCTTAAAAAGGATATTGCTACGATTTCTTGGGAGTATGAAGATCTCCAGACATTTGATGCTTCTGTTATGAATCACACTATCCCCTTGAAGCTCGAGGCTAAACCTTTTCGACAGAAGCAGCGTCCTGTCAACGCCCTGATTGAGCCATTGATCTATAAAGAGGTTCAGAAGTTGCTGTCTGCAAGGATAATCTTTCCTGTGTGCCATTCAACATGGGTAGCCAACTTGGTTCCAGTCCATAAGAAGAATGGGGAGATCAGACTATGCGTGGACTTCAGAAATCTGAATAGAGCTTCAGAAAAGGATAACTACCCGCTTCCCTCTCTGGATGAAGTCTTGCAGACTGTCAATGGAGAAAAGATGATGTCATTCTTGGATGGTTACTCTGGATACAATCAGGTAATGGTCAACTTTGAGGACAGGATGAAGATGACTTTCACTACAAAGTGGGAAACATTTGCATACAGGATGATGCCTTTCGGTCTGATAAATGCTGGAGCCACTTTCTAGTGCACCATGGACCTAACTTTCAAGGATCTAATTGAAAAATGCATTATTGTTTACATAGATGACCTGACAGTGTTCTCCAAGGACCGATTGAACCATGCTGCAGACTTGGCCAAGGTTCTGGAACGATGCATCCAGTATGGAGTCTCATTGAATCCAAAAAAATGAGTGTTTGGACTCTTAGAGGGCAAGCTGTTAGGGCACATAATTTCTGAAAGAGGGATCTTAATCGATCCAGATCGAGTTGAGCCCATCCTTAAGATGGCCATGCCAGGAAGCAAGAAAGAGATGAGGTCTTTCTTTGGAAAGATCAACTTCATCAGAAAGTTTATCACGGGCTTTGCAGAGATTGTGAAACCACTCAATGAAATGATGAAAAAAGATGCCAAAATAGAGTGGAGTGATGAGGCAAAAGCTGCATTCTCTCAGGTCAAGCGATCCATCTTGGAAGCTCCAATCCTCACTAGCCCCAACTATCTGAGGCCGTTCTATATTTATTCTTTTTCCTCCGAACATTCTTGTGCAACTGTTCTAACTCAACGCAAAGAGGAGGTAGAGGAGAGACAGATTGCTTTCATGAGCTCTCCGTTCAAGAATGCAGAAATCAGGTACCCACCCCTGGAAAAGCAAGCCTTCACACTAGTTCGTGCTGTCAAGAAGTTCAGGCACTATATTCTCCGAAGCCAAATCATTGTTGTGGTTCCGGACGTAGTTGTGAAGTCTTTACTTATGCAGAGCGAGCTGGGGGAAAGAAGAGGAAAGTGGATGGCTATCTTACAAGAGTTTGACCTGGAGATACGCCCAATGAGACTTGTTAGAGGCACTGGTTTGTCTGAATCCATGGCGAAGGCTGGTAACAACATTGTTTTCCAGTAATACACAACCCAGTCCTTCTCCAATGATCCCTGGTATGCGGATGTTGTCTACCTAATCCTTAACAATCGTTGTCCAGAAGGAATGAATGCCACTCAAAGGAGAGCCCTGAGACTGAAGAGTTCACATTATATGATCAAAGGAGGGTTGCTATACAGAAGAAATTTTGAAGGAGTATACCTGAGATGCCTTGATCATCAAGAGGCTCAACATGTGATCTCTGAGTTTCATGGGAGGCATGGCACAGGTCACGGGTTTGCAAATTCTTTGGCACACCAAATTCTCTGATCTGGTTATTACTGGCCATGTGTGTTCAAGGATGCTCATCAGCATGTGAGGACATGCCACACATGTCATATTTTTGTATCAAGGGAATGCCATGCAGCCATGCCACTACAACCGGTCTATGAGGTAAGGCCCTTTGCTCAATGGGCACTAGATTTTATTGGGGTGATTAACCCAAACTCTTCTATAGGACACAAGTTCATTTTGACTGCGACTGACTATTGCACAAGATGGACAGAGGCTATACCCTGGAAGAACAACACAATAAAGGTAGTGATCAAGTTCCTCACCAAATGCATCACTACAAGGTTTGGGGTACCTTTCACTCTGGTATGTGATAATGGTTCTACTTTCTCTTCTACTGAATTTATTTCCTGAGCTTATAATCACAAGATTGTCTTGAAGTATTCTTCAAATTATTACCCACAAGGCAATGGAGTTGTAAAGTCTACCAATAAGAATCTCTTAGGGGTGATTAAGAAACTGTTAGAACATAATCCTAGAGACTGGCATACCCAGTTGAGATTCGCATTGTTGGCAGATAGGACTAGGATTAAGGCTGCTTTAAACACCTCACCATTCAAGCTGGTATATGGCCAAGAGCTTGTCTTTCCTATCCATCTGCAAATACCTATCCTGGAGTTCATGCAAAAATTTTACTCCAGTGACAATAGGATAGAGGTCAGGTTAGCTGCTTTGTTGAAATTAGAAGAGCAGAGAGAAGTGGCCTTACAACAATTCTTTAGGCATCAGGCTATTGTCAAATGCTGGTTTGAAAAAAGAGCTAAGATAAAGGCTTTTAGGATATCAGACCTAGTACTGTTATGGGATAAAGCCAATGAAAAGAAGGGCAGCCACCAAAAGTTTGACAAACTATTTCTAGGTCCTTATCAAATTGCTGAGATCCTAGGGGAAAATGCTTTCAGACTGAGTAGCCTAACTGGAGAGCTGGTTCCTTTGCCTATTAATGGGTAGTTCCTTAAGCACTATTTTGAATCTTGAGGCTTGTTAATTTCTGTTATGTATGTAGGTAATTCGTTGTTCTTTATGTAAATATTTTATTTTGGTCTCCTGTTTGTAAATAATTTTTTTTTCTTGTAAATGCTTTCTGTGTTTCTGCTTGTAAATAATTTGCTCTCTTCTTGTAAATAATTTCCTGTTTGTTGTTTGTCCTTTCCTTTTAGGCTTTCTATTTTTTTTTTCTTTGGGGTTCATTTATTTCCTTCCATCTTTCGAATGGTGGTTGTTATCTGAAGCATACTTTGGTCATTTGGAGAGAAATGGTTTAGGTATTTTTAGGCTTTCTGATTCGATGATTTTGTCCTAAATTCTTTGTTTCATGTCCATTGTCAATAAGAGTTGTGGAAGGTTTTGAAAACAAGGTGCAAAGTAAAAGACCTTCATTAGCTCCTCTGAATCTGTCACAAATTCGTAAGATCATCTCATCTTATAATGGTATATTTGTCCTAGGGTGATAGTGTTGCAAGTTTTGAGTGAAAAATCCAATCTCCCAAGTACTGTTATGAGATCCATGGTAGTTTTCAACCCAGATCAGATGTTTAACATCTGACATATTGAAAAAGAAATGAATCAAATATCTGAAACTTTGAAAAAAAGAAAAGAAAAAAGAAAAGAATTATCAAAAGAAAAAGAGGATTCAATATGAATGGGTGTTTCCAGTATCTCTACCAGGGCTATGGACGCCTGACTGGTAGTAGAGAAATGTTGTGAGAGAACTAGAGGTATCTCCATCGGGCCTATGGACGCCTGACTGGCAACAGAGCAATGCCCAAGATATCATTGCACAACAGTTAAAGGGGATCAACTCATGTAGCTCAAATCTTGCACATTGTTGTCCGAAAGATGAAGATAAATTTATAAAGGAGTGATGCACAATCAAGCACACACATAGAGTTAGGGTAGCCAGTGTTGATTTACATTTGAGATTCTAGGTCAACCTTACTTCCTAAAACTGACCCAACTGGAGTTGTAATGCTCATAAACCAGAGATTCTGGGTAGCTGAATCCTTCGGTTTCTTGAAAATGGTTAAACCACTTTCCTAGCCGAGTCGCCATTTTTTATGCCTTGCATAACCACCCCATTTCTTCTGGATCAAAATGGGTCCCCCTTTGTTTTTTCTTTCCCCCTTTTTCAGCCTTTGGTTTTCAGCCTTAGGCATTTTCTTTTTGAAGTTCTGTCGGAGGTGGAACCGGGACCAATACCGGACTTGAAAATTCCTTCGAGGTTCTGGTCTTGATCCGTTCCCGGTTCCGGTTCCGACTGTTCTTTTTCTTCTTCGTCCTTAGTTCTTTCTCGGAGATGGGTCCGGGTCCGATTTGGAATGTTGAGCTTTTTCAAAGTTCCTCGTTTGGATTCCATCCCTGGGTTTGACTCCGCCTTTTCTTTCTTCGTTGGTCTTTTGTTGTTTTTGTGTCTTGTGCCCCGGATGTTTTCGCCCTTGGTGTCTTTTCTTTTGTTTCGGCCCGAACCGATTGATTCCGAACTTGGAATTCCTTCCAAGTTCTGTTGTATTTTCTTTCCCCGGTCCTTCATTTTGGTCTTTTCGTTGCCGTCTTTTCATTTTTGTTTTGGAAGACTCGAACCGGAACGAGGACCTAACCTTGAAACTTTAATTAGTTTCAGGTTCGGGTTCTGTTCCGATCCCGGTTCCGCTTTGTCTGTTTTGTTCTGCCCTGCTTCCAATCGTTTGGTTGCGGGGTGTTGTCTTTCCTTCCTTTCCCCTTTTTCTTTTTTCATTTGGAGGCAGGGCTGGGATGGAATCCGAAACTGAAACTTTGAGGAAGTTTTGATTCTGGATCTGGTTCCGCCCCCGCCCCCGTTGTGCTTCGCCCGGGATTGGTTTTTGCTCAGACCCCGCCGGTGTTTTCGTTTCCATCCTTTGCGTTTTGGTTTCCTTCGCGGACCCGGAGCCGGGACAGGGTATGAGCTTGGAAATGTTGATTATTTCCCTAGCTTGTTCCCATCCCGACTCCGGTCCTGGTTCCATTTTTCTTTTGGCCCCGCCCCTGCCAGTTTTGAAGGCGAGGGATGTCGTTTTTGGGTCATGTTTTGTCCCGATCCCAGTTCTGCCTAGATTCGTCTAAATTTTCCTCTTGTGTGGTCCTGGTTCAGATTTGGTCCTACCTCCGCCATTTTTGAAAGGGAAGTGTGTTCCCATTTTATTTTTTGTTCCGCCTCCGCTAGAGTGGTGTTTCCTTTTCGGTGAAATTAGGGACATGATAAATAATGTTATATTTGAGTTGCCTTTGAGAACTAATGGAGGAATCTGTTTTGCAGGATTAGGTTGTTTATCTGAAGATATCTCTTAAGGGAGTTTCACCAAAAGGATCTGAGTTCGACAGGAGCTTTGGACGAAGGAAGAAGGTCTTGTCAACATGATAGGGTCCCACCGACATATTTTGTGTCTTCGGTATAACATGTTGAGTGTGCCAAAATGTCTCACCGACTGAGGGAGGTCTCAGCGACATGAAGGAGCCCGCCAAAGGGTAAGCGACATCGACATAGCAATTTGAGCTCGTTATGAGGTCATGGCGACAAGCGAGGGTCCTACCGACAGAAGGGGGCCCCACCAGAAAAAATAGAGCTCGCCGAGAGAAAGACTTCGCCATGTGGTCTTGCCGAAGGGATGCTGTCTTGCCAATGGTCTTTGTGAGCTCGATATGACTTCTATGGCTCGTCGAAACGTCTCGCCAACTGGCCCATGCTACACCGACAACTTGCAGAAGAACAGATCTAGAGCGGGAAGAGCACCGAAGGAAGAAGAGGTAACCGTGAGTCATAAACCCAGCTGGTGTCTACTAACAGGGGTAGCTCGGCATTAATGGGGATATTTTCAGGCACTCAAAGAAGCCTCGCTGGAGTTTGAAAATGGACATAGAGGCGTGGGAGTTAATGCGGTAGCTGTAAAAGATCTATAGATGCTTCCAGGAGACAATCTTCACCAACATGGACGGTAGGAGGGCACATTTGATACAGAACCAACTCCTTCCAAAAGATCTGAATGCCGACTCTCCTGGATGTGGATATTTTGTAAACCCTAATGCAGGGGGACAACGCACCTTTTTGTACATTTTGTATATAAGTCATTCTTGCCTCTTTGTAAAGGTTGGAACTTCTACAATTAGAAATTCAGAGGGAAAATTTTTAGTATAAGCACTTCTAGATTAGAACTTCTAGGGTTAGAGAGATTTTAGACTAAGAACTGTTAGGAGTTGGTCAGTTAACAGAAGGAGATAGAGTTTCATCTTGATTCTCAGTAATGAGAGCTTCTTTTATCTTCTTGGTTAGCAGTAAGATTTTAGTATAGACTGTAATATATTTTCTAAATTCTCTTAGTGTAGTTGGAAACAATCTAGAGCCTCAGATTCTTTGTACACTGGTGATTGCGCCAGCTTTGTAAGTATTGTTTATCTGTTTTAATAACAGTAGAAACAATCAGAGTTTAATCTACTTCATGTTATGTTCATGAATGATATTTGTCTTAATTTAATCATTTGATTTGTGAAGTCTTCAAGGGATGAAAGGTTATTTGTGTTTTATTTAAATGGTAATTAAAATCTGTTATGCGAATTAGCACTGTGAATGAAAGAGGCTGTGTGTCAATCACAAGCTTATCTTGTTCTGCAATTTTAGTTTATAATTCCTTGAACTTAACAGGTTTGGTTAAGATTGGATGAACTATTGTTCTTTTGTGTTCCAAAACCCTGATCTATCTTTTGTTGTTTCTTTAAAACCCTAGTTAAAGTAGGATTTATTTTCATGCTTAATCTAAGAACAATCCAGAAGCTCAACACCAACAGGCCCCTTGAATATTACTCTTGCATTGACCACTGAGTAACATCAGCACAGTTGAGACCCAACTACAAAGACCTTGGGAGCTAAGGAATCCATGTGTTTCCTTTCTCTTTCAGGAGAAGAAAAATAGCAATATTTTGCTTGCATTGTTGTGGTGCCAAAATCGCCATCAACAGGAACTTATTGGTATTTCAAATAGCTATCATCTAGCTATATCATATGACCTTCTAGAAAGGTCTTTAATATGTCTTTTCAAGCATCAAGAATATGTCAATTATCATACGCCTTCAATTGAGGCTTTTCCTCTCGAAGAGCTTTAATTCATATGATCATTTCTTTGCAATATTTAATAGATATGATAAAATCTTCTTATTATATCACATATCTATTTATATATATATATACATATATACATGTATGTATACAAATACCTATATACATATATATTCATACTTATGAGTGTATATATATATCAATTTATCAATTACCATAGAATCATATATACATATGTTCATATATCTTTACGTATAAATATATAGATATACATACCCACATATATATTCATATAAAAACAATGAAACTATTTAATTTTAATGCATACACATATATCATAATATATATATGATCATTTCTATATACAAATATCATAACGACGAGATCAATACTATTTCAAATTTGATAATAATAATATATAACATTTAAAACGTTAATAAATAAATATGACAAACCCTATCAATTTCTTTATGGGAAAACCAATTTTATTCGGTTAGGCTATCTTACACAAGGACAAAACTTATTACCAAAAATTTACTTAGTTTCGAAGGTGTCCATAAGCTGACATATGCACAAGCGTTGTACTCAGATAACTTTACTTTTGGGTCCTTATCCATACCCTTCTCCTAGGTGATATTCCCCCTCTCCCTCTGGAGGGCGTAAAGTCGTTCCTTCATATCCACTTAGAAAAGCAAACACGTAGTTCGCCATAACATTTTTATCACATTTCATATCATTGTATATTCATCAATATTTCAATTAAATGCATACAACCATTATATCACATATATTTCATCATAGCTTTTTATATTTAAAAGTTTCATAATTATGTAAATCATCCATACATTTTTCATAAGGTGAAAAGTAAATTGTAATTCAAAAATGGGGTGTAACAGTTGATCTATACGCTTCATTAGATCGACAAACTAAATTGAAGTTTGTTAATGGCTAGTGGAAAACTCACTTGTTTCGCTCGTATGAGAAATTACTATTTGAAACAACAAATTTATACTATTCATTTAAGGACATTAACTCAGATATATTGAATTCATTGTTTTTAAGCATCCAAACAAGAATTGTGTGACAAAATTGAGCTATCGTGGTGTTTCCAAAGCTACAAGATCAAAACTAGGCTTTCCTTGGTGCCATAAATAGGTAAGTTAGGATTCTTCATTGTGATTTGAAAATCATTTTAATTATTGAAGCTTGAATTACAAGGGTTATCTAAGTTATATACAAGTTTTTTTTCGATAATAAGAAACACTATTTTCTTGAGATACCAAAATCCTATTTCTTGTAAAACCCTAAAATGAGCCAAGCTAAATCTTAGAGGGAAAATAAAGAGGGTGTTAGAATAGGATCTGATGAGTCAATTACCAGAATCTTCTAAGAGGTATAAGAACATTGAATACATAATAATTTTATCGAATGAGTTAATTGATAAAGCATAACATGTTAGGGATGCAAATATCCCTATTCCAGGTTGGGGTGTCTTCAATTATTGCCACATACACAATAATTTTTCTCACCCTAGATCTCAAACATAATTTGGAACATGAATTTAGGAAAGCTTGTGGTACCTAACATTTTTTTATCGATGTGGAGTTGATCATGGAATCTTCTAAATAATATGATGCAAGGGTGGTCTTTTAATGGTGTTGAATAGGGAATTGATTTGTGAAGTCTTCAATCTAAATATTGTAGCTAATATCTTAATAGACTTCAATGTATTGAGAAAATAATATACCAAGGATAGCTATAGTTACACAGTTAGATGGTTACCCCACCATAGGAAGAGGACCCTAGAGAATAAGTTAACCCATTTTTCAAGAGATGAAATGTAATCCTTCAATTTTGATATTTTTGAAGAATATTTTATTACAACTTTTTTATGCCCTGTCTCAAGTCTTGGTTATTGATTTCAAGTCACAAATATCAGTGCAAATGATGATGATGGTAGCAAACATCCAACATAGAGAATTATATAGGGACTTTGACTTTTCTTCATACATTATAGAAGGAATGCATATGAAGTTAGTTGCTATAAAGATTGATGATAGTATTATATCTTTCAAGTTGTATTCCTTGTTGTGCCACATCCTTTCACATTGTGGAAATGGTATATAGAGAACTTATTTCAACTACAATTGTAGACTAAAGAGGGAGTCCTTATACCAATTCAAGTGTGAACAAACATATGGGATATGCATTTTAGGTCCTTCAATTATGTTGTGTTTGAAGAAAACTTTGGAAAGTAGTGCTTTAAAATTTGGGTAATTAAAGAAACAATAGATTATCTAAGAATGTAATTAAATTATTGATACCCAAGGATAAATGGATTGAAAAAAGAGTGAATTGTAACTTGGGTGATTGGTTCCTTCATTCAAACTCCACAATGATAATATTTTATAGACCATTTGTTGAATCCCATATTTTTCCTAGATATGTCCCTGATAGAATTGTCTTTATGGGGATTTTTTAGCAATCAAACGATCACATAAAGTGCATTTGAGGACACATAAGAAATGATCATTATTTCCCTAATCTATTGTATTTTCTAACTTCTTGGTCACTGGTAAAGAAGGATTGGAGCTACTAATTTTTAAGTTGCAAGCATATAGAATGGGATTTGAAAAGAAGAGAAATTATGACCCTAAGCATTTTATAGATCAAATTAGAAGAGGGGTAGGGAAACCTCAATTTTATCATGAATTTGATAAAATTAAATATATTTGATTAGGAATTACACTTTTTATGTAGAGGTAAAGTAGAGGAAGGAGAAATGGTGTGCTATCCTTGTGAGAGAAGAAAGAAGAAAGAAATTTGATGCCAATTATAAAGGGGCATATATGAAAATTATAAATCCTATCCTTAGGATGTAAACAATATTAGAAAACATAGTCATTCTTGAAATAATAACCCTTGTATCAATTGAATGTAAGCTAGAGATGAAGCCCAATAACAATGAATGAAGAAGTTGAAAAAACCATTCAACAACATGAGGCAATGTAGACTAAATTTTCAAAGACTATACTTCCACAAGAACCACCTAGGCAACAAGTTAGGTGTCAACCCTTCGTGGCTATTGATTATTCAACAAAAAAGGAGGTAGGAGGAAATACAATTGACATTGAAGAAGTAGATCAAGTTCTTGATTCCACACAAAGGGTACAAATTGAAGGATCTCCTCAAGATAGAATATTGATTGACCTCAATGCAAGAGGTGATGTTTTCAATGACATAAGAGCTCTTTCTTGTACATAGTTTCTATTAGATAATGAGATTTTGAATTCTAAGGAATTCAAGGACTTCTTGATTAAGAATTTTCTTCCAACAATTGAATAAAGAAAGGGAAGAAGCAAAAAAAAAGAAATGCAAGAAATAACCAAGAAATTCATGCAAGAGGTTGAATTTAATTTCAACAATATTACCCCTAGGGAATGAAGAATAGTCAAGGAAAGTGGATTCTTATTGCTACCTAGATGGGAGATAGCCTCAATAATAGTAGTACTAGATACTATGAGAAGAAAATATACATATAAAAAGGTGTTGGCATTAGAGGAACAAACCAAAGATCTATATTTTAGGTCTATATTTAGCACAGAGTTTGAGACAGTAGCAATATGGGAAATTTCTCATGAAAATAAAAATCCTCATGTTTCTAGAAATATTAATAAATTATCAAGAAACTTAATTGTTAAGAGACTTTCCAACACAACCGCCTCTCAAGTTGCATCCCTAGTAGTAAGCAATGCTTTGTTTAGTGAGGCTACAACTGAGAAACTATAAGAAGATTATGAGAAACTATAGGAGGATCATAAAAAAATGATGCAAGAATACAATAGAGTGCAATGATTACCTCCTCCTCTATAAATCATCATATTTGAGCCAACTACTCCATAATCTAGTTCTTTAGATACATCTTTCGAGGACAAGGAGACATTTATTGTTAGGATAAAGGAGTTGAAAGAGAAATTAAATCAAAGTAGGGAAGTTTTGAAGGTTTCCAAAGAAGATGGTAATAAGAAAATGGTTAATTTAATTGATGATCTCTTAGGCCATAGATTATTGCGTGCTTTGCATAAATTAGATGACACACAAACTAATTACAACAATTTAAGGTATATACATTAGCCATGTAAAAAATGAGATTATTATGAAGGATATCCTAACTAAATGGATTCCAAGGGTTCTAATAATGGGAGGAATATAATGCTTTCCAAGTTTGATCTAAGTGCCTTTGCAGAGCTAACAAGAACTCATGAGATACTAGGGTTGCTAAGTGACATATCTTCTTTTTAGAGAAAATTAGACATTCAACTAAAAGAAAGGTTGAATTATTTTGAGGCATTAGAAGAAGAAGCTTTGATGTCTAAAATTTGGATAAGCATGGATAACTCAAGATATTTGATATATGGAGATCACATTTTAATAGTATTTTGCCTACTTTATGTGATTCAATTTTTGCAAGAGATGAAGTTGATTCACTTTTGTGCAATACTAGTATGTATAAATTGATAAATTTGAAATCAATTATGGATAGCTTCATCAAAGAGACAAAGGAAATTTTTGATGTAAGACATGTAGCATACACAAATAAAGTTGAAAAGGTTTTGTATTTTTCTTGGCCAATCTAGCAAGTGTATGCATCTTGGCTCAAGAAATATAATGTATAATTTTGTTTGCTAGGTCATCAATGATTCTTCAATTTTGTGTTTAGCAATGGGTTGAGCTTAAGTGTTATCTTCTCTAATTACATCAACAAATATTTTATTCTCAAGTTGTTAGATGGGTTCTGAGTGGTTATAGTTGTTCAACCCATTGTGTTTCACTAGGGCTTTGGTTTTCAAATGTAAAATGTGACATGTGTCACTTTGACATCAAACTTACAAGCTCTCTTCTCCTTTTTAAGGGTACTTATAACATATTTTCAAGGTTATGAGGATTGTACTTTTGACTGGGATAAAAGTCTTCCAAGTCTATATAGGAAAATAGTGTCTGTCTATAAACATCCTCTTTAATTACATTGTATACTTTGATTGAAGCTAAATGAATACATGATTCAATATGCTATTATTTATATTTTATAATGTAATACTTCTTTTCAACCAATATAATAAAGGATTATAAAGTTCTTCATGCACATTAACTAGATTCAAATTATTTTCATTACTACTTTTTGTTCAAGAAACATTATAATCTCTTTCATGAAAATAATGGGAATATTATTGTCACATAATGGATTATAAATTAGGATCATATTTTTAGTCCTCATGAGATCATATTATTACAAGGTGGTAATGTTCACATGGTCATCAAAGCATGTTTAAAGTGTGGCCAATGAGGATGTATAATTTATTGTCTCTATAACCCTAGAAGTCACTGATCTAATTTCAAAAATTCCCTCAACCTCATAATAGATTTCAAAATGATAGATCTCAAGTCTATCCTAATTTATTTTTAGCACTAGTTTTTGACATATTTTATAGGTCCTTGTTAAATTATATAAGAATTTATCTGCTAGGCATCATTCAAAATTTATTGCTACATATTTCAATTGATGTCAATTAGGAGAACCCACCTAGGTTTTCCAAAGCCTAAAGTGTTGAGGAAATTGAATATAAGTTTATAAATCCCATTCATTGGACAAGCTTGCAATTGCATTTAAGCATAAGACTTGATTAATCTTTAGAAGATTATTGAAATACAAGTTTGGGAACCAACATGTGTTTCTAGATTTTATCTTAAATTTTGGAAGTGAATATTATTTCATATTTTATATTAACTTTTTGGTTTATCTCCTATTTAAATGCTTATATTAAGAAAAAATTGTTGGGGACATTAGAGTGGTATCAAAGCATTAATCTTGCAAACCTACATGGTTATTTTAACATATAAATATTCCCCATAAAAGTGAAATCAAATCTTAAAAAAGAGAGCTATGGAAAGTGGAAATGCAAGATCCAAAAATAGGAGATATGGCAAAAGGAGGAAGAGGAAAGCCCTAATTGATGGCTAAATAAAATGAAGATTTATTCCATGAAACCTTGATTCAAATAAATCAAGGGTAAGATAAATTCATAGGCATCGTGGAAAAATGATGCTCTCTCAAAATAAGAAAGCCCTAGAAGCATCTCCAAGAGAGCGAGTACATATGTAATTAGAAAATTTGTGGTTGATTCCCCACCAAAGCCATCTAAGTCTATGCTTGTGCAAAGAAATAAAAAAGAGCAGAATGAACCAGAGGCCCCTCCCATATAAGATATTGACATAATTTTTCAATAATATCAAGGTATATATGAATATTTTAAGATTAACTTCATTTGTGAATTATTTGGACATCCTTGGAAATAACACTTTAAATGGAAGAGTTTCATATGGTTAGAAAAATAATGAAAAAAGAGCACTACTATAGAAAGTTGCTAAGTACTCCTACATTTGATGGTAGAGGGAAAATTTTAGCTAGGGTATGATTATATAAGTCACAAACATCTTTTAATCTCAACCCTATAGAAGAAGATGTCATACAATTTTTCAAATTACATTTGGAAGGTGGTGCTTATGATTGGTGGCACCATGGATTGATTACATTAGACATAGCCTTGTGCAAAATTTTGAAAACTTTAATCAAAGGATTTTGGACCTATTAGTGCCCCAACCCACTTTCAACAATCTCTAAGGAGTTGCAAGTTCCCATGTTCAATATTTTTGAGAGGTTGGCCAATGAATGAGAGAAACAAGGATTTTCTCTCTTGCAATTGAGGCTCTACAAAACCAAGGTCGATAGCCCTATTGAACACACTAGTTAAACATATATATTATATTTATTTTCCAATGTACAATAGATTCAAAAATTTATACATTATGATTGGGATCTATAAGATTAAGGGGAGTAATTAGTTTATTCCTTGTATCTTTAGCATTTTAGTATGAATGAAATGAAATAATTAAAGAAGTAAATTATTATTTGTTGGATTCATCATTTTCAAAGGTAAATAGGTTAGAAGGAAGTTTTGACACAAAGAAAAATGTCAATTTAAGGAATTAGAGTCCTTTGTTCACTCTTTTCTTTCTTCTTATAACAACAACATTTCAAGTGGTTTAATTATTTATTATTGCATTACAATAATATGGCCAATACACTGTTAGAGTAGAAGTATTATTTAAATATTTTTATTCTACTGTATGTATTAAGCCACCTTAGATGGCTATCCATCATTTAGTTAGTTAGATATGTGGCACTTCTTATTTGCCACTTGGTGGGGCATTCTCACTACCTTGAGTTGAGCACTCCTATAATGACTCAAAGTAGTCACGCTATATGTACAATCTTTCTCTTTGAGAATATCATTCTATTCCATTTCATTTTTTTACTTCTATTCAATCAATTGAGTTATTTCTTTTAGTTTCTAATTATTGTAGAGCATATGATTGCATGACTTTTATAACTCAACCAATTGCCATCACTTGACTAGTTGATCTTGGCTCTAACATGGTATCAGAGCAAAACTGGTTCATTTGTGGTTGGTATTATGGCATATTTAAATTGAAAATGTTTTTTTTGTTTACATTCAATATCCCTCCTTTTGTATAGGTGATTCTCTTTGTGTAGGGTACTCGTGAAAGCTATGACATCCAACGAGTGATTTCCTATAAAAAATTGCATACAAATTTTTGTTGTGTATATGGATATGTGTTTTGTGTTTCCATTTTGTTTTGTGAAGCATTGAGCAAAGAAAATATCAACCGACATCTTCTTCAAGGTATTTATGCACTTGAGAGAGGTTTTGGGTTTTAATTACCTATGTGCATTGTTGTTTTGAGGCTATTAATATAAGTTGTGGGGTTTGTAAGTTGCTTGTGCATGACGAAGTAAAGGCCAATCTGCAAAGAATTCGGAAATTCACATTTAGCATTGGAAGAATCAGGTGTAGACCATTATTGCATGTGAAGACCATGTATTAGGCTGATCTCTGTGCATATCATTTGTGAACCATGAGCTTTTATCTAGCAAGGTTTTTTTTCTACTTGGCATGAATCTCTTTGCCTGTGTGATACATTCCACAGAGAGTAAGACATTGCGCAGCCTATAGCTCCTCCATTGGCAACTTTACTGTCGATCTCATTCTATGATCTCATTCTATGCCATGCACAACAACAAGTACCTGAGATACGTGTTGTAAATTTATTACTCATCTCCGAGGAACTCACCCTCCAGCTGCAATTCGGGTCACATCTGGTACCACATCTACTCACTATACAATTATTTAAGTGATTAATGCTTAAGTGTTAGTATTTATTGTTAGCTTTTTAAAATTTAATTTTGTAACATTTGTTACAAATATTCCTTGTTAATAGCTTTATTCATATAGCTGACAATTAGTGTTTTTTTACTAATCAAACACTAAATTGTCAAATTTATGTAAACCATTACGTGCTTGTAAAGTGGGGAGATTTTTTCATTTTGATGTAACTTGCAAACTCTAAGTCAGATTTTCAATTCTAAATAGTCCACAAAAAGTCCTTTCCATTTCAAAGAATTTAGTTTCAAGACAATTTAAAAATTATGTTGTTTAACACATATTTTATCTCTCATTCAAAAAATAAGTTTTAAGTTTCTAAGTGCAAATTTGGAAATAGGAATTATTGTAACTTTTAATTAGCTACTCAAATCGAGTGTTGCTTTTGTGAAAGTAAATAATCACTTTCCCATCTCATTGGGAATGATATCACACTCAATTATAAAGTGTCATTATTCATTGCATTGAAATTGTTATATGTACTAAAACATATAAAATGCCAATTCAAGGGGGGTCAAAATCATAATCAAGGGGGGTTATCTTGTTTGTTATTATACAAAATGGACATAATCCTAACTCCACGTAGCTTCTATAAATGGAAGCAATCAATGGAGATAAATCTCAAGAAACTAGGATTACATTGTGTCACTATGGGTTTGGAAATTGAACCTATAGGAGTAGCTGAAAAACGAAAAATGGCATAATCGAAATGATGAAGCCTATGAAAAATTGTGAACATTTATTTCTTCTGACCTTCTCTTGAACACATTAATTCTACCACAACACCTAATGATGTATGGAAAACATTAGAAAATCTGTTTGGTTTAGCAAGATGTAATGAGGGGACATCAACTAGAGAATAAACTAATAAGTCTTAATCCACAAGACTTTAATACAATTCATGAGTTTTTCACTAAATTAAATTTTCTAAGGTTCCAACACAATCAATGTGGAATAGAAAAATAAGATGAACAATTGGTCCTAAGTTTCTTATCAAAGTTAGGTCCTCAATATTCAATGTTTGTTTCTCTTTTCATGCAACAAATAATTCTTTTGGTGCACACTACACTATGCTATCTCTTTCAAATTCTATTGTTTCTGTCATAAAGGAGCAAGACAAACTAATTCAAATGGGTACCATGCAACCTTCAAAGCCACAAGCTCTTGTTGCAACTAAACATAATGATAAAGAAATAAAGGATGGTAAATAAAAAAAAAAGTGAAGTGTGCTTTCTACAAGAAAACTGGGCATAATGAAGAAAAATGTATGAAGAAAAGGATTCACCATCTTACACATCTACCTGAGTAACAAGAGTTTCCTACATCCATCAAAGAGTCTTCATCTAGTTCATAATCTTATAAATAAAATAATATATCTAAAGGAAAAGCGCTTATGGCAATTATAGGTTCTAGGATTGATAAATGGGTTCTTAATTCAGGAGCATCACATCATACGTCTCCTTATCTAGAAGCGTACATGTCATTTTATCCTTCTGATGTAAACAAAGTACAAGTAGCTAATAAAACCTTCATATGTGTTTGTGGACAAGGAATTGTTTCAAGATATGCAATCAATATATCCTTAATGTCTTGTTTTTTCCTAATGTTTTAATTTATCAACTTAATTTTTTGGGGAAGATAGTTGAGTTCACATCCACTTCAGTGACAATTCAAGATTCATAGAGGAAATAATTTTTTTGCAATGGGCAATATTGATCATCTCTCTTGTGTTTACACATTTTCCCACTTTTCTCCAAAGGATTTATACTCACAAACTCATTTTTCCACTTCTAATATGGACAGTTCATCTCCACTATCTCTTATTGCATCAGGATTTAGAGGTGCTTCACTGAGAGCATCTAGAGGTTCTTTCCAATAGAAGATCACAAGGATAAGTTGAGCATCATCTTTTGGGGGCCTTCATAGTCTCTCTACATTGTACTTTCTTGTTATCATCTCCTTTTTTGGAGGTTAGTTTTTTTCCCTCAGGGTTTTCTACCTTTCTCCACTTTATGGGAGATTTTCATTATATATGGGTATCTCATTAGGCCTATTTTTTTGGACTCATCCTTATTTGTACCCACCTAAGTCGAGCTTAAAGGGAGGTTTTAGAGTAGAATTATTATTTAATTATTTTTATTTTACTTTATGTATTAAGCCACCTTAGATGGCTATGTGTCATTTAGTTAGTTAGTTAGATATGTGACACTTATTATCTACCACTTGGTGGGGAATTCTCACCACTTTGAGTTGAGCACTCCTATAATGACTTAAACTAGTCATGTCATATGTACAATCTTTCTCTTTGATAATATCATTACATTCGTTTCCATTTTTTCACTTTTATCAATCAATTAAGTTATTGCTTTCACTTTCTAACTATTGTAGAGCATACGATTGCATGACTTTCACAACTTAACCAAGTGCCATCACTTGACCAGTTGATCTTGGCTCTAACATATATATGGTTCAAAAAATTTGAATCCTACTTAATAATCCATTGTAATTCCCACACTTCTTATTATTATCTATGAAATATTTCTATTATTCCTTGAATAGTAACTAACACAAGATAAGAATTTTACATAAAAAATATGTGCAAAGAAATTAATAGCCCTTAGTTGTTTCTTTCAAATACATACAAATATGCAACAAATATGATCATAAATTGAGAATATTCATTGATATTATTCCTCTATAAATAATCATTACAGACTAAGCACACAAATAATAAGTACTTGTATATTTATTCAAACAATGACACACTACAATATTATTTTTTTGACTTTTCCAACCTCCTTATATTATATAGATCCAATCCTTATATAGAAAGAGCTTCAAAGAAGATCCCCGTGGATGGGTGACACTTCTCAAATTACAACAACTTTATGAACTAATTACAAACTGCATAGGGGGAGAGACATTTGAAAAACTTGGGAGAAATTCACAACCTTACAAGCTACTAAATGAACTTGTTAGAGCATAATAATACTCTAACCACTGTTGATGATGAGGAACTTGTACTCAAGTTGACATGACAATATGAAATAAGGTAAAAATGATCTACATTTAGTTCCACCCTTAGTGCTATGACTATGGGAGGAGAAGTTGACATTGGATGCACTAATGATGCCACCCAAACTTGATAGTTGGAGCAGTGAGCATGGAGTTTGTTTGTAGGAAATCCATCACCCTCATTCTAGGCTAGAAGATTATATATGAAAGAAGTAAAATTACGAGGTGAGATAACACCATCTTCTAATAAACTTCTATAGCTAATCAAGAGTAACATGCCATTCCTTTGTTGAGTTGGAGAACTAGTTGCAATTATGTTTCTTGTACATGTTGATCCAGTTAAAGGAACATTGAAGGCCATAAGATAGAGAAAAAGTGGCACCATCAATAATAGGATAATTGTTAAGCACTATAATAACCTAGAAGGAATAAGTAGAATTTGACTAGCTATCTTTCCCTCATAGCTCTTCATCGTCTATGGGAAACAAATGATGAAATGTAGACAATCATCTAGCTACTAATCACATTTGTTCAATTTTATTATAATTTTATCCATTATGCCCATGGAATCTAATCTTTGCAATCTCAAACCTTTCCTTTTACAAAATTAGGCATCTCAAAACTAAATTGATAGGGAAACTTTCTAACAACTTTAACTACCTTCTTAGTAATTTTGAACACTCTAGAATAAACCTCCTAATAGTTTAACAAGAATGTGCAATCAAATGTGACCATAACTGTTGACTTACCATGCCTTTTATAATAAAAATATGCTAATGATCATTATCTTAATTTAACCTTAATTTATTTTTTATGCAAATCAAGGTTTCTTACCACTCCTAGCCATATGTATAATCAATGTAAGGAAGCTAAGGTAGCAGAACAAATTCCTACACTAATCTTGAGAGGAGAATAATGCAAAACTTTTTATAGATCTTTTCAACAGTTACAAAAACTTTAACAAAAATAAATATAAATATCATACATACCACAACATAGTGATTTACATGGGGAAAACCCTTTCAGGAGAAAAACCACACACTCCAAAAGCCACCCAATAAATTATTCAAAAATCACAAAGATTACAAAATATTTGCAGCGCAAGCTTCTTACAGGAGTATCACCACCAAAGATCTAGAGACAACATGACCGCTATTAGACTCTCATAATACATCATAATACCATAGTTGTAATACAACACCCTCATAGAATAGGGTTAGCTTCTAGGGCAAGATAAGCCAACAAAATATCTACCATAAGATCTAAAACCTAATAACAAACAGTCCAGATTTACAATATATCATTAATTTAATGTATGTCAACCATTTAAGAGTTTTTATTAACAAAAAATAATAACATGCATCACACTCCTCCCCTCCACCTCGTTCTCCCATTATATATTACGCCAATCAGTGTAACTAGGAAATATATATATATATATATCCTATCAACAATAAACCTTATATAACTGCAAGGTTGAGACACATTTTCCCAACAATCAATACTATAAAAATATTTGATATATACATCAACATGCTTCAAGAGAATATTTAAAATGTTCCTCAAGGGACACCAATCTGTAAAATCGCCCAAGTATTATGAGTATATATCCAACCATATAGTGAATTCCTCATCAAATGAGAAATTATGATCAAGAATATTTTCTAATTTACTTTAAAGATCTTGATATCTCACATCTAATAACACTTTTACTTCCCTGACAAAAATTCTAATCCTGATTCAAATGCTAATAGATTATCAAAGTTTGCATTACATAAGATTGGATCAATTATGTCCCCTTGAATAGTTGATCTAACCAAAATTGGGGTGATGTTTAGCTTTCCAATCCTTTAATGAATTCATTTCATCCCCAATACCAAGAACTAAGGGCAACTGGCGATCTTCTAAAGCCTAAAAATTACTCAATTTTTCCTTGTGTCAAATAAAATCTGCTGTGAAAATATTAATCATTCAAAAGCCCAATAACTTCCAATGTACTTGATATTTCCTTAGGAGTTTCATGACCACACCTTTCATATCCCTTAATAGCATTCATTGTAACCACCCTCAAGATCTATGTGCTTAGAATTTTCCTCAAAATTGATTCCTAGCT
Organism: Sequoia sempervirens; assembly: GCA_007258455.2. Taxonomy (NCBI): domain Eukaryota; kingdom Viridiplantae; phylum Streptophyta; class Pinopsida; order Cupressales; family Cupressaceae; genus Sequoia; species Sequoia sempervirens. The sequence continues at coordinate 475,962,420 of VDFB02281492.1, forward strand.
AATTTGGCAATCTTTGGCCTTTCTCAACTTACCATAATATGCCCAAACATCATCAAAATTATGTATGATATAAGAAATTCTATGATCAAAAGGTTACTAACCAAGTAAAAAATATCCTTTACCCCTTTTTTCCTTGCCTCAACCTCTACATCTTTCTCTTTTTTAATTATTCTTTTATGTCCCTTATCTACAACATTAGTGTATTCTCATCTTGCTACTTGATGTATTATTTGAAGGAGAATGATATGTTATAGACTCTTCTAAAATAAACCTAAGTTGTGTTACCATAGATTTAACCTTGTTGTATTCATTTAACAACTTATTATGCTTCATTTGTAGGTTGTCAAAATCTACCTACAACTTCTTGGATGTGACTTTACTAAATAGAGCGATGCTTACCACTAGGGATGTAGCTTTTGGTGTAGAGGTATCTCCCAATATCCTCATGATTAGGTTTCCTCTTAAATAATTTATGTCTTAAGCCACTTAAGGTTTATTATTATCTAGAGCCACAACCCATATATAGTTAATACCTCATACTTACTACTTAATCTAGATCCAAAGTATAGGTCATTGGCTTGATCTTCACTTTCTAAAACATCCTCTTTAATATCCCACCATCTGATAGTAGCCATGGTATGGCATAGGCTATATCCCATCTTGGTAATAATAAGAATCTACTTTCCCTAACTATTCTACTTCCTTTTTTCTGGATCCATTCTTTCTATATCAAATTTAATTTATTTTTGAAGACTTTGAGTTGTAGTTTCATCATTGTATTTTTCCTCTTGCTACTTCATGTCCTTTAATCTTTACATGTATGTATTGGTCTTCCATTTTACTAGTAACATCTTGACTTTGTTGAAACTAATGAAGTTGTCCTTTGAAAGAAACTTCTCACAATCCAAATATCTAACTTCTTATACTACTCTCTCTCATTCTAGATTTAACAAGGTTCATTCAAAAGGATATCACTAATATTAGGTCTTTGAGGTGAAGAACAACTCACTTGCTCTTTTCATATTCAACTTCATTTTCTTATTAACTTTAGTGATATCCTAATCAACAAGTGGTTCGATTCTCTAGTATGATACAACCTCTATGGGGAATTCATTTGAACTGTAAACAATCGAGTACCTAATCCCAAGGCCTAGTGAGTTGGTTGTTCAATTTCTTACTTAGCATGCTCTTGCAATTACCATAACACCTTCCTTAGGAATAGATTTATGTAAAACCATTGAGGATAGAATTTCTAAGGTATCCACATTCTCTAGCATCAATCTCATTTCAGTAATAGGACCCTTAACATTATCAAATGCACCTTTGTAGTTTGCATCAAGGATCATTCTTTTCTTTTCACAAATATAGATACATAGACAATTATCTCTCCTCCTTACACTTTCTAACTTGGTCAAGAAATTTTGGATTAAATCCTCATATTCATCAAATTGATACTCATAGTTTGACCTTCCTACCTCCTTCCCAACTTCATCAATGAAATATCTTGGGTCAAAGATTCTTCCTTTTTCTAATTGCATCATGTACTCCATCAACTTTGATTCTAGGAGATTAAGACCCTCCTTAGCAGTTATAATAAAATTAGAAAACCTCAATGTAGATGGAAAGGTACCCTTTATGTGTTGCCTGAAGTGGACCTTGTCTACTTTATTGAGTTGTCACATAGTTTGAAGAAAGCTACTTTGTCAGGCACCTAAATAGGAAGAGCAAGTGGTTATACTTTACCTCCATAAACTCTAATCATTGTCCTATCTTTGTGATAGAACCAATCACCCTAATTATGTCCACAATTAATTTCAAAATTAAATTATTTTGGTCTTAGAAACTTAATAAGAGTATCATACAATATATACCTTTTATATTCGAGAATATTCAAAATCCTTTATATACAATATCACTCAAAAACTGTCACGTCTCATACATTGACTTATTTTGACCATTGACTTATTTTGACCATGACTTATTTTGATAATGTTTGACCATGACTTTATGAGATTTAATATACGAATTATGATACGTGAATGTTTTGATGTATGGGAATGTAGAAACAAATAATTGTTTTCTTTCAAGAATTTTGAATGCATTATGTAAAATAGGAATGTTGATTAATTATTGTTTAAATTTATGTTTCTACAATGGTTACTAATACACTTTCGTTTTTGCACGCCTGAGTGCATTTGAGTGGCAGGTGATCGAAGGCCAAGGAGATCGAAGGCCAAGAGTGTGATTGAGGAAAAGGAGGTTAGCTTCCCGACAGGGTAAAAGAGGAGAAGCTCTCGATTACGCACACACCACTTAAAGCATGTAGTTGCATTAGGTCTTGTTTGTTTTTCAATGTGATTGCGTGAAAATGATAGCATAGCAAATTTAAATTACGGTTTAATTAACCTTAGAAATGATGAAGATAATATGGCTTATTCTATTTTAATTATTCCTCATTATATATTTGTGCAACAAAAGGATAAATCTGTTTTTAAAAGAAATGTAATTAAAAATAAAAACAAAATAAATAAAAGAATAAATATAAATATAAATCTGTTTTGCATAAATGAAATTTTAGTTATAAATAAAACAAAAAAATAAATAAAAGAGTAAATATATTGCATAAATGAAATCATAGACTTGCATAAAAAGGGAATATATATATGGTTAATTTTCCAAAGGAATAAAGAATGAACAGCCCGAGAGAACATTGGGCTTGGAAATTTGTCTTAAAACCAACAATTCACTGGGCATGTGGCAATCCTTAGAAATTGCATGAGAATATCATCTGTCATCTGGAAATTTTATGCATGATCCTCGAAAAAGAGGAAGAGGGCTTTAAGAAAGAAAAGAGGACTTTGATGGAATATCTCGGGGAGTTCTGGAACAGAGGCGAAGAAGGTATTGTTGAACGTCTGCATTGGAAGCAAATTTTGCCAGGTTCTCTTCATTGCTATGCCTTCTTTTAATTTTATTTTAAAAACTGCAGTAAGGAAATGTTTTATTCTCTGTTTAAGAGTACAAACAACTGAGAAATCCTTCCAATTTCGTTTTGAAATCTACTTCTCTGTGTTGCAATTATAGAACACACATTCTTTCTTCAGAGTTAGGGTTTTCGTTCTGTTGCAAGTCTGCATTTTATTGAAATAATCTCAAGTGTAATTACAAATATATGTCTGCATATCTGGTCTGCATAAAAATTCTGTTATCTGAATAAAATCAAAATGTCTTGAGATAAATTCGAATGCAGTTTATACTGGGCAAATGTCTTTATTTTTTTCTGAGTTTTGAAATTGCTAAGGGAATTATTCCCTTGCCCTCCCCATGGGAAGGTCGTGGACTGTGGGAGGCTCGCGCCCTCCACAGGCCGCGGCCTGTGGAGGAGGCGCGAGCCCCTCACAGCCCGCCCCCTCCCCATGGGAGGGGCAAGGGCTTTCCTGAGCCCTTTTAGTCGCTCAATGCCAGTAAGGAAACCATGTAAAATACCCTGTTCTGTGTGCACGGCCAGTGAATTCGTTGAACAGATTCGAAAACCAGAATTTCTTACTTCGAATTATACACAGCTGTACATGAATTTCTACACACACACACACACACACACACACACATATATATATATATGTATACATATACAAATGACTGCACATACATACATATATATATATATATATATATATATACTTAGATATATATACATATATAAATAGATACCCAAGCACATATGTGCCAAATACAAATTGAAGCAGGAAACTCATTTCCAGAAAATAGTATGAACTCTGTTAATTATGTGCCAAATACAAATTGAAGCAGGAAACTCATTTCCAGAAAATAGTATGAACTCTGTTAATTATGTGCCAAATACAAATTGAAGCAGGAAACTCATTTCCAGAAAATAGTATGAACTCTGTTAATTATGTGCCAAATACAAATTGAAGCAGGAAACTCATTTCCAGAAAATAGTATGAACTTTGTTAATTATGTGCCAAATACAAATTAAAGCAGGAAACTCATTTCCAGAAAAGTAGCATGAACTCTGTTAATTATACACCATTATCTCAGAATTGTTAAACCTGAAACAAGAACATAAATGTTTTTGAGACACCATGTGAACTGGAAAGCACCTTGAATACGTTAAAGCAGTATAATCCTGAGTAAAGGAATACAACATGAAATGTGAATGAAAGATTATCTTTCAAACCTCAGAATTTCTGAATAAATTGCACTGTTTCAGTATATTATTATTACCTGTATTGAAATGAGGAATTAAACTGTCAGTCAGCCTGAGAATAGAAATGCATACGGAAAACAGAAAACACTGTTCTTTTTCTTTTCTATTAGTGCACTGAAAAGTATCAAGATATATATATATATGTTCTTCTTTAAAACAGAGCCTTTATCCAAATCAAAAGGGATACTTACCAAAGAATAAATGACATCTTACAACTGAATTACAAAGGATGTTCTGAAATTCACAATTGAAATTCTTTTGAGAAATAATTGAATGATTGTAACATGTTTGAAAATGTATAAAGTTTCTGCTTTAGTATTTATTTATACTTCACTATGATAACTTCCGGGACAGGGTGCCGAAGGTGGGCAAACAGAGACGGTAGTATTACCTTTTCTAATCTACCATTTACTTGTATTATTTTGCTTGGCCAAGCACTGTACCATTGAAATAGATGGATTGTTTGTTTTAAAAGCCTAGAAATTTATTTGAGTCTCTGCCACCTCCTGTTGCAAGAAATGTGTTTATTTCTCATGTTAGAAATGCATATAGGCATCAGGCACGCATCGAGAGTTCCCTCCTGTTTTGCTGTTTCGGGTTGCTAGGCTCCTTTATGCAAGGCCGGGGATTCCTTCGAGTTAGGAAGGGACCCGGGGAAGTCATGGACTTCGTGGTTGGGCGGAAAAGGCGCCTGAATCACATTCTTGGCCCCAGCTCGCAAGAAGACCAAGGTGTCACGGCGGTTGGTGGTTCCAAGATTATTTGCTATTGATGTACTTATGTATCATTCAGATTTGGCTTGTGAAGCCCATTGTAAATGTATATGCATTTTGACATTCTTGTTGAAACTTGAAATGGAAGTATGTTTTGAAAGTATTTAATGTAACACTGATTTTGAGAGGATAAAGTTTTATAACTTAACATAGAAAAGATGTTTCTATTAGAAGAATTGATTCCTCCAAGTGAGGATTGAATATATGTATATGAGAAAGTCATTGAAATACTTATGTTTTGATACATTACATTGATGATATTATTATATGAAATGCAATTTAAATTCTCTTTATTTCATTTGGAAGTGTTATGAGAAATGTCGACTTTTTGGAAACCTATTTATAATGGTTTGAATAAATTTAGAATACTCTTAATTTCTCTTCAATGCTGAGTTAAATGGTTTGAAAACACTCTTAATTTTCCGAGCGCTACATCAACACCATAATCTAAATTCTAACAATGTGCATCCCATAAATATGTTCTCACCTAACTAGTAAATGATTATTATACAATGATGTGATTGTGACTTTCAAATTAGGATCTTGAGTATCCATCCAAATAAATAATAAGATATGATGTAATATGGAACACCATGTGAATGATGGAATTCTATTATCAACTTTAGTGGATACAAGCTCCCTATGTTGAATGTCTATAGTAATCATCATCATAAGCATAGGAATATACACCTTATAATTTTTCCCTACCTGACTTGACACAAGGCAATGTAGGTCATCCTAAAATATTCCTCAAAAGTTTCATCACTAGCTTAATTTCATTTGATAGAATTGACTTTACTCTAGTTGGACCTTTTTTCCTATGATTAGACAACCATTTTACCTTGTAACTAATTTTATCTCTTACATACTCTCAACATAATCCATTGAAGTCAATTTTATAATTGGATTGGGGATTTAGGTAAAAAATATTTCTAATTAATGTGAACAACACTTCACCATTTTCATTTAGTCTTCAATTGTCTATACTTTGAATCATACTAGCTACATATATTATATATAAGGTCAATATTGACAAACACATTTGGGATGACCAATTTCTTTAAGTCTAGTTGCCATATATTAGATATAGGGTAGACTTCTTGGCACAATAATGGTAAATAAAAAAAAAATCCAATCAATTATAGGGATGATAAAATCTTTGATCAATTCAGCCATGTCCCACATCCCATCATGAAATATCCTTGTGCCCTAGGAATGTTTAGCTCTTTTTGTAAAGCTAGGAAGTTGATTAATTAGGTCTTGATCCAAAATTAGTTTAACCCTACCAACTTGAGATGAAGCATGCCTCATTTTGGACAATACAAGAATTCCATAAAGATAATATATATAGGGCTAGCGATGACTTTGAAAGTTTGAAAAATGTAGGAAGTGTTACCAAATTATAATGTACGTAATTACACAAACCCTAGATTTCTATATGGAAAGAATTCTTGAAGCTTTTAAAAAACATTACCCATTATTTCTTACTATTAGATACACATAGGCCTCCCCACAGAATTGAACTTCAATAGTATTGTCAATCCTTGCTTTTCTATTCATTTGTGTCAAAAATTAATTTTAAATAATCCTAAAAATATGAGTGAAACCATTTGCTTCCTTCACCACCTTTTGCATTAAATGCATGTATAAACTAAAAAATAGAATGGCACAATTGTTAATCCTTTTAATCCATCTTTGGATTTCAATCTTTAATCATTTATGATGAGTAAAATTGAAGGACATTATGCATTGCACTTTGGCCTGTAAAGAGAAAAACTAATGGGCATCATATTTAGGCTCATATTGCGACACTTAGGAGTACTTGAGAATATAATTTGAACGTGTAGACTCACCAACTTAAGGACATATGTCACGAGACTGCTTGATCATTGCTTGAAATAAAACTAGCAGAAAACGATGTGCATTACCTTCAACGTGGTGCACTCATAACTTGCCACCTATAGTCTAGTGCATTTAGTTACAAAATCATTACAACTAAGACATAGTTTATAGCATGCACAAAAGTAGGCTTGTTTGTAAAATAATGATGGGAACGAACGTAATGGGATACCACCACTTAGCAAATACGACAAAACATCCCACTTCCCTTTATGACACATAAAAAATCATTTGTGGCTAATTAAGGGATACCAATGAAACTTGAAGATGTATTTGTTCAACAACTCAACACACAATAACACGTCAATGGCCCCAACAATAAGCATAGAATGTAGGACATGATATATGGTGCAGTTATAATCAAACACGTGGAAAATCAAGTGAGATCCTAGTTAAAGTATATAAAGATCATGAAACCATAGCAAGTGAAGAAATACAAGGGGCGTCAAGTTGGTATAAAGTGGGGTTGGTAAACCAACAAGATTTCAAGGGATTAAATACATGACTTAAAAGAGACCACCACAACAAAAAGTTACCTTAAAAAAGAAGCCTGACAGTACCTAACACAACCATGAAACATGATAAGAAAAAGGGTTTTGGACACGGAAATTGACAGATACAACCTAGTAAAGAATAGATACAACCTAGCCGAGAATAGACTCTGAAATCTTAAGGATTAAATAAAAAGAATGGAACATTCCAATCAAACCATTTTGAAAGGAAGGAGGAAGATGAATATTTTAGAGAGCTTGTAGAAATTAAATAAGTGGAATCATGAATTGTTAAATTTTAGTAAAATTATTGATATTTTTAGAAAGAGAATCAATATTTTTAATTTTTTTTTTTAATGTATTGTGAAGGTTTTTTCACCTCTTATTTGGCAAGAAACAATCAAGAAAGTTCTAACTCTTAAGTCTTTTATGCTTTAAAACATAAATCCATATCATTCCAAAGCACCCACCTTTTGGACAACACAAAGGAATTTCTTAGAAGGGATCTTACGCAAAAACACTAAAATTCATTCCTAAAACTATAACAAAGAAGTTATATGAAGTCACTAATAATTTCAAAAGGAAGAAACTTTGTTTTTCTCGGAAGAAGCGATGTGAATCAAGTCATAAATGACTTGGCAAGGGTCAAGTGGATTTCATTAACTTAATATTTGATGAATATTTAGACCCTAAAGAATCCAAGCTTCACATACCTATAGAAGATCATGAACTTGAAAAGAAGGAAGATGAAGGCATGAATGGAGCTTGCAACTATTTTAGGAACACCTAGTTATCATCCATTTGAAGTCCAAGGAGTGTTATCTAGGTAGTAGATTACAATGCTTATTAATAGTGGGGCTACACACAACTTCATTAATAAAAGTTTGAATTTTAAAGGCTTAGATGTTAATGTTGCTATTGGTTTTGCCATTACATGTACTAAAATAATTTGATAACTTAATATAGCCTTAGATCATAAGGTATGTGATGATTTTTATGTTTTAGGCTTAGGAGAAACTAACATTATTTTGGGTGTTCAAGGGTTGCATTCTTTAGGTGAGTTTTTATACAACTACTAATCAATGGAGCTCAAATTTAAATATGAAGGGAAATGTGTGGCTCTTAGAAGGATATTAAATGGATCTCCACATGTGGTCATAGGTAAAAGCATGTAAATAATTTTTCACTAAGGTCAAGTTGCATTGGTAGCAATTTGTCTAGTGATACCTCCAAATTCATCCACGGGCAAGCAACACACTTATCATGTTGATATTAAAAATATTTTGTACAAGCATAGTATGGTGTTTGGTGATTTTTCTTTAGGTCTACCACTTGACAAAGAGTTTAGCATATCATAGAGTTGGAATCCTGTCATAACCACACCTTATTGGCACCCAAGAATGAAAATGACATAAGGGAACTTTTGGAGATGGGACATACTGGGCCTAGTTCTAACACATTTTCACCATTATTAGTTCTTATAAAGAATAAGGATGTACCTACCATGTACATAAATGTATTAGTTACAAAAATTTAAACAAGAACACCATCGTAAATAGACATCATATTCCTAAGATTGATGAACTAATTGATGAGTTGCATGAATATGTATATTTTTTAAAGATTTATTTGAGATTAGGCTACCATCAAATCTATGTGAGGCATGAGGATGCACACAAGATAATATTTAGGTGTCACTTTGGGCACTTTGAGTTTTTTAATGCACTTTGTCTTAACAAATGTGTTGGTTACTTTTTTTTTCTTGATGAATCATGTATTTAGTAAGCAATTAAGAAGAAAATAAGTTTTGTTTGATGATTTTTTATTTAAAGCAAGACTTGAGAAGATAATTTGAAGCATATAGATATAGTTTCAAGAATATTAGTGCAAAGAATATTTTGCAAAGTGATGCATGAGCATCAATTTCAAGGTGTTTTTATGCTTTATTTGGATAATAGGAGTCTAGTTGAGTTGATTGAGGTTTATGGACTCCATTGGGATTATAATCCAATGGTTAGGTTAGGTTAAAGAGTCTTGTTAAATCTTCAAATTTTCACCCCTGCTAAGTTGTAGAACTTAGCAAATTTGGAGCAACATGGGAACACTCCTAGGCTGTGGGTCACCTAAGCTTGGAGTGGACCTCCAGATAAGGCTAGCTCCTAATTGGTGTCACCTAAGCTACTGCTAAACTAATGATTTCCTGAGGAAAGAGTAAGAGGATAACATAAACTGAAATTAACTAAAAACTTTTAAAAGGTGATGCACCAAATACTAACTAAGACCTGCAAACAGCTTGCAAACAGTTCAAACAATGACAAATCTTGGCTTACACTACTCATTCTATATGCATTCTTGCATAAGTGTTTTATAAGAAGGTTTTAAAGCTAAACTCTTAGAAGGAAAGAAATTTCACAACTAAAAAGTATTTTGCATTTACAACACAACTTATAACCTGCAACAACATACTTTTCTGCAAAAGGGTGCTTAACATGAGACAAAATTACAAGAAAAAGCTAAATTTCACAAGTAATTTGATCAATCACTAGATGCACACAATAAAGCATGAAATGAGAAGGAAAAATATTCAATATAATTGATATCCAAGGTACTCACTAGTATACAAATCTATCAAAAGAGCTACAATCTGCTCCTGCTGAAAAGATAACTCTAGAAATAAGCTACCACGCTGCTGGAAAGAAATAAATCCCTTCAAAAAACTTTGTTTGAAGTTACCTATGCAAAATTCAAACAACTATCCCACACATGTCCTAGAAACCCTGGTCGGATGCAACATAAAGGCCAAAAAGAACCTTCCAAAACTCCTCCAAAAGGTCACCAAAATGCAGAAAAGTCAAGCCAAGACCCAAGTCACACTAAAAGCATGAGAAAACTGCCTCCAAATGGTCACCATTCCCTCCAAAACTCAGTCAAAGACCACCTACACACCTTCCACATGTTGGCCAATCATTTCCAAATTCTCCACATGCCTCCAAATTCTTCTGACTCACACCTTTAGTGTGCTTGCAAAGCATAGGACCCAACTAAACTCATAAAAGCACTTGGTCCTATCAACACATGTTTTTATATTTTGCATTTAAAAAGTATCAATTTTGATTAAATGATTTATAATAACATCGTTTAACTCAAATGCTTCACATGTTGAAACAAAATGAAAAATTGCAAACGCCTTTAATTTGATCCATGTGGAGATTAAAAGCAAAATAATAGAAGGTGCTTCCACACTTGGCAAATATATGAGGGACATTTAAATCACCTAAGGCATGAAAAGGCCACGACATACACTAGTTGTTTGCAAATATTTTAAAGATGGGAAAAAATTCCTTTTCACTTATCAACCTAACTTAGGGAAAAACAAAACCCTAAGTCAAAACGTGGGAAAACATTCTATGCATCCTTCATTTTGCATTTTGAAGTTTCTAGAAAACCTTGTTGGCCGAGTCGACATAGGGTTTGATGGCTTCCTGTAGGCGATCCATGGAAAATTCTGAAGGAAAAGAGGCTTCCTCAGCACATTTTCATGCAAAATTAAAACACAAAAACTCAGTGAGCTTGTTGTGAGCACAAATTTCTGCATTTTCTTTTCATTTTTTGTAGAAAATATGCATGTTACTATGCAAAAAGATGAATAAACTATCTCATGCATTTTGCTTTTCCCATCATGGCCACAACCTCCTCAATTTGCAGGTGTTTTCTTTGAGTTTATTGTACAGAACAATAATGGAGTTTTTTTGATTTTTGTGAATTTTCTATGCTTCATGGCCTTGTACATAATTTTAATCTTTTGTAATTGAAAATGAAACCTCACTCATGCATTTCCTACACCTTTTATAACATTTTATGCAAAATGTTCGATATCCATTGTGCAAATCTTATATTTTCTGTAGATACTTTAGTTTCTTAGCAAAATGAAAAAGACATTCTTTTGATTTCCATGGCCATGGCCATGATTGTTGCAGATACCCAGAAACTATATTAGATCTCCTCATGCCATTTTTCTGTTGTTTCCATGTATTATGAGTGTGAAATTTCTGGTATAAACCCCAAGTGGGTTTTGCTCTTTATGAAAAAAATTACTCCTCTCATGCGCATGAACTTGTGTAGCTTCATGTTGTAAACTGTATTTTCTCTCAATGTTACCTTCATCATCAAACCAAATATGAGTACCACATGCTTGGGGAAGGGAATGTAAGCTCTCTATAGTATTTAGAGATGACACTAAAGGAGTTGAAAAATCTAAGCCCTTGGATAAACAACAGTCACTTGATTGCTCTAGACATTGAATAGTATCTTTTGTGCTTGTTGTCTCTGTATCTTTCCCAGGACTTGTGGTTGCTACTGATATATCTATTTGCTCCAGTACAATGTTGGAATCTTGTCTGTTATCAAATAGGTTATGTGAAGGAAGCTTCTCTGTATTAAAGTTACCATTCCCAATAACACATTCGTATTTAATACTATCCTTCATATAATTCACCTTACCTACCTCAAGTTTGACATTATTTAATACATCATCTGCAAGCTCTTGATACACCTGACTATAGATGTGACAACCTAGTGTAACCTCCATATTGTCTTCACTATCTCTTAATTTTGATTGTGAACATTCATCATAGCTTCCACTGCTTGCTTCACATATGGCCTAATTCCTTATAACACAATTAACTGTTGTTTTTGATATAGGAGGAACATTAGTTGGATGCTCCAATCCTAGAAGATCCCATGACATTTACAATGTTTCATAGTTATAATAGTAATACCTTTGGTAATAAGTATCCCAAATAGGTTCCCAATTACTCCTATCACAGTGTTGTGCCTCTTCTATAGGAATATTATTCTAAAGGAAAGCCTTCTCAAGCTGAGAAACTTTCAGCCCATGAGGACAAGAAATTCTAGAGATGTCAATCTCAATATCTAAATTAGGGTCAACATTGTACAAACTATTTATTTCCTATATACAACATGCAGGATGTAACTCAGAGTGATCATCTAGACCTCCATTACAATTTTGTGCTTTCCTCACTCCTATCTCTTCCTCACACATCATGTCCACTAAAATGCCAATTTCTACTTTGTGATCATTTAGTGAAGCATTTTTGGCACCATACAAACCGTCAGTCTGCATAGATGCCATCACATTGTTGTTTGAAATAATACTTTCATTAAACAAGGTGCTCCCATTTTGATAAAATAATGAACATATTCCATTCATTCCATTAACTACAATTTGATTTCGAATATCTTCATCCTTTTCATATAGTTCTATCAAAGAAAAATGGGAATTTGGATCAATAACTGTTTCATTATTATCCTCATCATTAGAAACCTCTAGCTACACAAGAGGAAAGTCCCTCACTTCCATCACTTGAGCTGGCTTGCCTCTTCCATTTGCGAAGGAAAAAAACACAATGGCTTTTACTTTCTGTGAACATGTATCATTTCTTTATATTTTCCTTTTCTGAAGGATTGGAATCAAATACTTAAGGTTATTATTTCCCTTTGAACACTCATTGCATCACTCTGCATTTTAAAACCTTCAAGCTTTTTTGTTCATTTATCCAAGTCTTGTTTACAAAACTAACTTGATTCTCCTTATCATCTTGTACACAATCATTCTCTTACACCATAGTCTATGCAAAGAAAGGCCTATCATTACCATTGAAAGCTTGATCTTGGACTATTATTTCTTGATATTTCCTCTCATTATAAAAACTTTCATTGAACATCTATGCATGACATGGAGCAGTCATACTTGTACTTGATAACATTGTCCCCTAACATGACTATGATATCCTTTTCATTGTTTTTGATTACCCCTGTGTAGCAGTTGTTGGAAGAATAAAGAAGAATGGCCATCTCTATAGTTTTGTGTTGCCATTTATCTCACCATGTTGTGATTGCAAGTCTAAGTCAGTGCTTGATCTGGTATTTTGGTTTGGTATTTGAATCAGTATTTGTGCTGTAGAAAAATGTTCCCTTGTCATTTTCATGGCCTTTTAGGTCTTGTTTCATGGTATTTGATATGTTTTTCTTTGATTTAATGTTGCAACATGGCTTGAACATGCATATTTAGGTACTAAAATTCAAATAATGATGTCTTGTGAAGGTGTTCTGAAGTGTTGTAAGACATTTCTACATTCTTCTAGACTCTATTAATTACAATTCACCTAAAAATCACCTTTTTACACATCACCAAGTCCTATTTTGAAGTGTTGTAAAGTCTTGTAACAAGATTTCACACTTTCCTAGGCACAACTTCACTATTTATCTCTTCTTATGACTTAATTGACCCCTTTATGCCCTCATATGCTTTAATTAAGTGTATTTTTGGATATTATCCCAACAAACAATATTAAATGAAACATATTTCCTGACACTTGTTTTTAGGTCCTAGGTGGGACCCATTTGCCATGGGTGGCGAATGAGTCCCCCTTGGCCCCAAATTCAAAATATTTTAAATTTCTTTTCGGGATTTTATTAAAAATCACTTGATGTTGGCTTGTGATGAGGTATGAATGGTAAACTACGACACAAGATTGTATAAATTTAGGCATTTTTCACTTCATTTTACATCTCCAACACATCTTATCATTCATGCATTGAATCTCAAGCATTCAAACATCTTACAACATCAATTCAAGCAACATTCAAAGAACTTTGAAGCAACCATTGACATTACTTCAGACTTGCATTATTAAGGATTTGGTGAGTTAATATCATTTACATGTTGTTAGTTTATCTTTCCTTTACATTTCATTATTTCATTAAGGGTTTGATTACTACAAGTGGGGTTTGACCAAGGAAAACCCCTATTTGCTAACCCTCAACCATTTTCCCCTCTTGCATGTGTGTTTGTAGACTTAGGTATGCAAATTTATCAAGCATTTATGTGTTGAAAAGTGGAAAGAAAAGTCAACTAGGTGTTTCAAGTCAACTAAAGTGTATTTCAAGCTTGAAGAGTGTTTTCTGTCCGTTTCTTGCAAAACTGACTTCAGCAACCCAACAACCAGACATTTCCAGATCTGGTGTTGTAGAGTTGTCTCTTGGTTTTTCATAAATTTGGGAGAGGACTAATTTGCAACTTGTAGCGAATGAGTCCCACCTTAGGACTAGAAACTTTAGTTTTGTCAGATTTCAGAACCCGATAGATAGAAACTAGCTTCCGATAGTTTTTCACTAATAGGTGGATTGATTCGCCACCGTGGGCGAATGAGTCCCACTGTGAAAAATTAGTGATTTTCATCAGCATTCAAAACACTCCAGAATTATCACATTTCATCTAGGTGCACTCAGATTCATCCCTATACTTTTTGTTTTGCATTATTTCTTCATTTACTTAGTTGTTTGCATATCACAATGTGTTTGCAAACATAGCTTAAATTGCACTCTTGCATTCATTTTAGTTCAATTTAATCAGTCAATTGCATTTAGTTTACTTCATTTAGGCATAACAACATCACACATAACATTAATTGAATGAACCCCATGCATTTTTGGGTCCTATCTCTCTCCTTTTAGGTGAAAACCCCTAGAAGAGCTAGAGTTTTCCATAGTGATCCGAAAATCTACGGTTCATTTTGGTGAACCCGATTTTTGAACACTTTACATTTCTGATTTCATTCTCATATTGCATCCTAGTTTACATTTGCATTAGCATTCAATTAGGTCATTGTTTTGTTTTTGCATTCTAGGACTTTCATATTGCATTAGTGAAAACTGTATTTAGATTTCATTTTTGCATTGCATTTCATTGAAAAAAATAGAAAAATTTGCATTTTGCATCTGTACTTGCATTATGTAGAGCATTTAAATCATCTTAATTTTTTTGAAAAACACAAAAAGTTGCATACTAGGACTCATTCGCCACCTTGGGCGAATCAGTCCCTTTGCACTTTTTAGACAACATTTCAAACATTTTTCTGTCATTTTCCTACATTTCTATTTTTTGTAGTTTGTTCTCTATTACAGTTAGCAGTCTTTTTGTTATTTGCATTTAGACATCTTAGATTACCTTACATTTGAATTCAACCCTTCCTTGGTGGTACTTGTATGAGTGTTTGGTGTCTCATTGATAATACTTTAGTGAGAAGATGTTCTAGACTCATGGCTTCCCACGATAGCACTTTCATTGTGGACCTTGGGATCTCACGAGCTCCTACTCCTAGTATAGACAATGGTGCATTCAACATTGATCAAGCCACTTCCATGTCTTCACCCATCCATCCAATGAATGTTGACACCCAAAACAACTCTCTTCCTCAAGACAAGGTCATTAGTCTTCATGAAGAATTTGCACATTTACAACAAGATTTGAAACTTGAAAACATTTCCCAAATTTCCATACCTACCATTGATAATCTTCATTGTTTGATTGAAAGTGATGAAGGCTTGCAAGTGATGAAGAAAATTGTTGAGATTTACAATAAACATACCTCTTCCTATACCCATTCTGCAAACATTCCTGTAAGCCAAGGAGGACCTTCAATTCCTCCCCCTTCAACCATAGCTTCTATACCAACTTATACCAATCCACAGGTCACTACAACTATGCAACAAGTTAGTTATATGGCTCCTTCCTTTACAATTCCACCTAACATTCCTACCTCTCTTGTGGCATCGAAAGTCCCTTCCACCACCTTCACACCCCTTAGTATTCCATTCACTTCACCTAACATCCCTTACAATCCATCACCATTTTCTCCCCCATCGCAATCTACATACCCCGATCTCGTCATTACACAACTCCTTACCATCATTTCTTCCATGCAATATCAACTTTCCAACATTAGTCAAAGTCAAACCGCTCGACCTACATATCATTTCCATAGCAGCCCCTTATCCTTAGAAATATTACATACCCTGATGCCACAAGGGATAGAAATGCGTTAATTTGAGAAATACGGAGGAAAAGGAGACCCTATCAACCATGTTAATGCTTACATAGCTTTATGTAGTGATTTTTTCCTTGATGAGAGATTTTTAGCCAATCTTTTTCCAAGACCCTTGAAAGATACTGCATTAGAATGGTTTTCCAACTTGCCTAATCATTCCATCCATTCCTTCAATGAACTTGTGGATGCTTTCATAAGTAGCTTCCAAGTTCATAGACACCTAAGAAAATAATGGCTGACCTCATGTGATGTAGAAAAAACATAGATGAAAAAGTCACATATTCTATCTCACAAAACCAATCCTTATATTCCCAAATCAATGTCAAGATTCCTGATGCACATCTGCAAAAGATGTTTATCGAAAACTTGCAGCCACACCTTCAGGATAAGCTAACAATGATGAAATTCCCTTTGTTTATGCATTTATGCACCACCTTGTGTGAATATCATAACTTAGTTTTAATTCGCGATTCAAAATCATCTTCTCATCAAGCTAACAAACCTGAACACAACAATCAAAAATTTCATAGACCAAATAGAGGCTTTTTACAATTTAATCTGCCTCCTCAACAACAACTACAACAAACCCAACAAAATCAAACTCAAGTGGAAGCTATTAAGGCAACGGTGCCTTATCATTATGGGGATCCCAATAGAGAATTTACACGCCTACTTGACACCCTCCATAACACAATGAACCAATTAAACCAAAAATGCATGCTCACCTTACCACCCGTTCGACCCCTTCATCCAAATCAGCCATTACCCCCTACATTCTAATGCTTATTGCCATTTTCATCGCCAAAATGGATGACACTGAACATTGCAAGCATCTAAAACATTTAGTTCAAAACCTCGTTGATTCAAGACATTTAGCCATTATGGGTGTTAATGATAAAGGGAATACATCCATTGTACCCCCTAACTAGAACTTACAAATCTTCACCAATCCTATGCCTAAACACACTACTTCATTTGTGAAGGCTAGTGAACCTTCAAATCCCACTGTAATGACGGTTGATACAAATAATGAACAACACGATAAAACTCCAACTGTTACCCAAGATCATCCTATGAATATACTTGTGGGTGCGATAGACATTATCCCTTGAAAGGGCCAACCACTAAATCTCTTGATATCACTTTTTCTACTAAAGACATATTACAAAAACTTCCTGATGGTCCTCTCTACATAGCTGGCAGAATCTATGATAAGCCCACTAATGGGATATTAATAGATCCCACTTGTGGTGAGAATGTGATCATAGAAGAGTTTCTTGTATTACATGAGCTATATCAAGATGATTATAATAAACTGACTGCATGGATTAAGACTCATACTGGTTTCATATGCCCTACGATCAGATTGATCACACTCCCTTTACAAATAGGACCTAGAACTTTTGAGGTAACATTTTCAATCATTCCACAATCTAACCAATTTTGTTTGCAGCTAGGCCACCCTTGGCTTTGCTCAATGGAAGCAGTCTCATCAGTTGTTCACAAGTGTTTGAAGTTTCCACATGGCAATGAGGTATTCACCGTACACCATAGTGGCTTTAATCCCTTATCTTCCAAAGGTAACTTTTCATTAGAATCCTTTTGGCCTGAACCCATGGAACCCATCACTCCCTGAAAGGACTTATTTTTCATAGCATATCAAAAATTCAAAGCCAAGAAAATAACTGAATTATCTCTTCGTGGCATGCCCCCTTCCACTTCCACACCTCCCATCATAGATGAAACCATGCTTCAACTTGAATCAGACATTGAGCAAGCTATGCAACCTTTTGAACAACAACCCTTAGACATTTCTCTGCCTTCGTCCAAACGACGAAGAGAAATTGAACCTAATCCTATCATACCTCCTCATGTTAAACAAGTGTACAAAGAAAAAGAGAACATGGTTGATCCATCTTTAACTTCTTCTATTCTTCCTTCTTTGCAATTAGATGAACCTATGTTGACTCAATCTGCTCTAACACCTCAACAACTCCAAAACTGCATTAACTAAAATTGTGTTGCTAGGGAACATTGACGTCGTCATCGTCTCCTTGCTCGTCAATCTAGTATAGAAGCAAACAAAGAAAACCCACCTCTGCCTTTGAAAAAATCAATAGATGACCACCCTTCCTCTCTTGAACCTCCACTTTATAGTCCAATCCAACCTTCACAACAACTTGAACCAATCCAACAGCTAAAAATTTTGATACATCCATCTTTAGAAATCACCCTTCATCCTACCGTTGTCATTAATCTTGATGATGACGACGATGAGGATATTGCCAAAATAGATGAAGAAATACACAATAATTTAAACTCTTTATTCTAGTCCACAATGAGCTTAAAAGATAAATCCTCTTCATCAAGTGAAGAACCTAGTGCCACTCCTAGTTCGACACTTTCAATTCTTCCTTTGACAGTCAATCACCCACGCATTACACTGATCATGATTGGGAGGTGGATGACTTGTTAGATGGTTGACTTGCATTCGCCTTGCTATACCTTTTTCATATTTCTTTTATTTTTCTTTCATGTATGTATTGTTTTCCCCTGTGACATGTGTTTGTTGTTCCCTCTCTTTGTACACTTCTTCTATTCGTATCTCTATTCTTCTAATTGTCGTTCCTGGTCCTTGTCTTTTCTTTTGTTTTGTGTTTTCCATTTGGGGATGACGCAAAGTGTAGAGATGCCCTATGTCTCTTCCATGTTGACCCAAAAGGTCCTTGTATTTTCTTTTGTTTTGTGTTTTCCGTTAGGGGATGACGCAAAGCATAGAGATTCCCTATGTATCTTCCATGTTGACCCAAATGGTCTTTGTCTTTTTCACTTTTGTTTTGTGTTTTCCTTTTGGGGATGATGCAAACCATTGCGACCGAAATGTCTCCTTCATGTTGACTCAAAATATTTTTCCTTTTTTATTTTCTTTTCACTTGTGTTTTCCTTTTGGGGACGATGTAAAGCATTGAGATCAAAATGTCTCTTCCATGTTGACTCAAAACAAAATTTCTTTTTCCTTTGTTTTCACTCTCTTGTGTCATTCTTCTAGTTCTATGTGTATTTGGGGAATGATGACAGTTCCAAGCTCTTTCATAAAAACATTGCAGCAACAGACATATTGACCCTAAATCCATAGATCCCTTATGTGTTTGGTGTGCTTTCTTTTCTGGGGGGCAACTCCCTTTCTTTGTCTTTTATTTTCCTTAACATGACACAACCTAACTTTGAAACATATGACTTGGCATAGGGCTTTCCAAGTTGGCTCTTGTGTCTTGTTTCCTTTTTTGCATTTTCTTTTCTTCTCTACTTTCAAGTAATTTCTCACAAGAAAATGTGTAGCAATTCCTTTAAAGTGGGGGGTATACATTACCATAATTTATTTGCATTCTTGGTTCCTAGTGTAGCTTTGTTGTTTTTGTGATGCATTTGTTACTTTGTGGATGACATTGGGTGTGATGTCTTTCATAAGTGTGATCTATCTCAGCATATTGCATTCCTCTTGGTGGCCTGATGCGACACACCACATCCCCTAAGTTTTGAATATACTATTCTTTGATTGGTCCTCTCTTGGAGACATTAGACACAATGTTCCCTAAGTGATTGAACTTGCATAAACTTAACAAGACTCCTTTGAACATCTTTTTACATTACATTTTGCATTTTTCCACCTTGCATAAAACAACTTGCATGATTGTGGTACCCTTTTCCTTTCGTTCATAAGCATTTGTCTTTGTGGCACCTTGTTAAAGTTATCAATGGGCATAACTTTAACATGGTTGAGTGGGAAGCCCACCTAGCGGCATGAATTTTCCCCTAGCCACTTTTATGTTTTGTGAGTGCATACCAACTAGCGTATGTTTCTTACCTTTTTGGGCCTTCTCACCCCGTGCACAACTAGTTCTATGGCCCCAGAGTGAGTACACATTCTCTTTTAGCCTAGATCTTATAAACAACTAGTTGGATTAGTGATTGAAGCTTCATTCAATTCTTATCAACACTTGTGTGTTCCAATTTTTCTTATGTTTAGTTTGCCATGAGATCTTCATCCTAGGGGCTTGATCATCTCCCGTGATTGTTGTATTCCATCTTGCTAACGTAAGTGCATTTGAACCCTCTTCTTGATGTTCATGGCTACTTTAGTGTGAGTTTGCAACAAGTTCATTTTCTCACTAAAGTGGGGGCTAAATGTGTCGTAGAAAAATGGTCCCTTGTCATTTTCATGGCCTTTGAGGTCTTGTTTCATGGTATTTGATATGTTTTTCTTTGATTTTATGTTGCAACATGGCTTGAACATGCATATTTAGGTATTAAAATTCAAATAATGATGTCTTGTGAAGGTGTTGTGAAGTGTTGTAAGACATTTCTACATTCTTCTAGACTCTATTCATTACAATTCACCTAAGAATCACCTTTTTACACATCATCAAGTCCTATTTTGAAGTGTTGTAAAGTCTTGTAACAAGATTTCACACTTTCCTAGGCACAACTTCACTATTTATCTCTTCTTATGACTTAATTGACCCCTTTATGCCCTCATATGCTTTAATTAAGTGTATTTTTGGATATTATCCGACAAACAACATTAAATGAAACATATATCTCGACACTTGTTTTTTAGGTCCTAGGTGGGACCCATTCGCCATGGGTGGCGAATGAGTCCCCCTTGGCCCCAAATTCAAAATATTTTAAATTTTTTTAGGATTTTATTAAAAATCACTTGATGTAAGCCTGTGATGAGGTATGAATGGTAAACTATGACACAAGATTGTATAAATAGGCATTTTTCACTTCATTTTACATCTCCAACACATCTTATCATTCATGCATTGAATCTCAAGCATTCAAACATCTTACAACATCAACTCAAGCAACATTCAAAGAACTTTGAAGCAACCATTGACATTACTTCAGACTTGCATTATTAAGGATTTGGTGAGTTAATAGCATTTACATGTTGTTAGTTTATCTTTCCTTTACATTTCATTATTTCATTAAGGGTTTGATTACTACAAGTGGGTTTGACCAAGGCAAACCCCTATTTGCTAACCCTCAACCATTTTCCCCTCTTGCATGTGTGTTTGTAGACTTAGGTATGCAAATTTATCAAGCATTTATGTGTTGAAAAGTGGAAAGAAAAGTCAACTAGGTGTTTCAAGTCAAATAAAGTGTATTTCAAGCTTGAAGAGTGTTTTATGTCTATTTCTCGCAGAACTGACTTCGACAACCTGACAAGTAGACATTTCCAGATTTGGTGTTGTAAAGTTGTCTCCTTGTTTTTAAGAAATTTGGGAGAGGACTGATTCACCACCTGTGGAAAATGAGTCCAACCTTAGGATTGGAAACTTTAGTTTTGTCATATTTTAGATTCTAACAGACAAAAACCAACTTCTGACAGTTTTTCACTAGTAGGTGGACTGATTTGCCACCTTGGGTGAATGAGTCCCATTGTGAAAAATTAGTGATTTTCATAAGCATTCAGAACACTCCAAAATTATCACATTTCATCCAGGTGCACTTAGATTCATCCCTGTACTTTCTGTTTTGCATTATTTCTTCATTTACTTAGTTGTTTGCATATCACAATGTGTTTTCAAACATAGCTTAAATTGCACTCTTGCATTCATTTTAGTTCATTTTAATCAGTCAATTGCATTTAATTTACTTCATTCAGGTATAAAAACATCACACATAACATTAATTGAATGGACCCCATGCATTTTTGGGTCTTATCTCTCTCCTTTTAGGTGAAAACCCTAGAAGAGCTAGAGTTGTCCATAGTCACCCAAAAATTGACGGTTCAGTATTCAAGCTGCATCCTTCAGTATTCTAGTAAGAAATACTCCGCAGTTGATTGTTGCTGCTTGCAGTTTTGGGAAATAGTTTATGATTGTTGAAAGCATGTATGTTCAAAATCTCTTGTGCTTCGGTGCTCGTATGGCGTATCGACATTATTTTGTTGATTACTTTTTGCAATTAAGTCTATTTCTAGCCGACTTCTTGGATAAGTTGTGATATGGTGAATTAATTTTTCTTATGCAGATATATGTGCGACCTATCTTTGGTCCATGCCGACATGATGTAGCGTGTTGGAATTTTTGATTTCCTTTTGGAAATATTTTGTGAATGCTTGTAGCCAACAAGTTGGTATTTTTTGATAAACAAGGAAATGCATCTAATTAGGCCGACCTAATTGATGCTTGCAGATGAATCAAGTATATATATTGGATAGGGTTAACGATTAAAAAGTGTAATTGATGAGGTAGTTGTGAATGTGAAGTTGAAGAAAAGCGAAAATGATGAAGTGTGTTAAGTCTCTCTATTGAGCATCACCGAAACTGTATCAGCACTTGTTAGGTGCACTCTTTTCAGTTCATTTTGGCTATGAAGCCCAATTTTGTCTTGTAAATATTTTTGTAGGTAGTGAGCCTCCTTGTAAGTAGTAAGGTTTTGTATTCAGACAGTGATTCCTTTCAAGGCAGTGAGTCCTTGGTAGTGAGCCTTTGTAATCATTTTTGCTATCTCTTATATTGTGAGTTAATCCTCACTGTGGTTTTTCCCTCATTGGGTTTTCCACATAAAATCTAGTGTTCATTGTGTTGATTTTACTTTCTATTATCTGCATTTCATGTTCATACCTAATAACAAAATAGTGTGGTTGTGAAGCTAATAAGTATTTAAAGTTTTGAATTTTAATTTGGGGACAACTGATTCACCCCCCCTCTTAGTTATCCTACACCGTTTAAAAATTGGTATTAGAGCTTTGGTTCCTTGGTGTAGAGGTTAACCACTTTAGGAAGATCCTGAAGGTTGATCAGATGGATGATAAAGAAGAGCTCCAGACTGCACTTGAAGATCTTGATAAGGTAGAAAATGAAAATAGAGACTTGAAAGAAAATCTAGATGAGGATAATGAATGTGTCCGGAAGCTGAAAGAACAATTAAAAAAATTCAAGGAAAGACATAGAGAAGTAAGTAAGCAGCAAAAACAAGAGATCATTAGACTGAAAGTGCTTGTAGAAGAAAATAAGAGAATTGAAGAATGTCTAAATACCATGGTGCAAAACAAATCTGATGAATGCTCTAAACTTGAATAGGAGGTAGTAAACTTGAGAATTGAGCTAGAGAAGAAAAAAATATGTGAGAACAAT
Organism: Sequoia sempervirens; assembly: GCA_007258455.2. Lineage (NCBI taxonomy): Eukaryota > Viridiplantae > Streptophyta > Pinopsida > Cupressales > Cupressaceae > Sequoia > Sequoia sempervirens. The sequence continues at coordinate 475,985,868 of VDFB02281492.1, forward strand.
TTCAGATCTAGTTCTAACAAGCTTGGAGAACTGCTTGTAGGAAAAAACCAAGTAAAGATAAAGGTGGCCTGGGAAATGAAGCAGGTGAAAGTTCTAAGGACAATCAAATGACTCAGGACAAAGGGAAGCAAAAAATAAAGTTTGCAAGGAGACTTCCTGTGAGATAGCCTAATATACAAAGATCTCAGGTGAGAATGATTAGCTAGGTAATGATGGAAAAATTTAATGGAGGAAGGATGAATCAATATTTTGATGGTTATTGCTATACCTATAACAAATTTGGACACAAATCAAATCAATGTAGATCGAGAAGTAATGAAGGTCATAATAGTTAGTGTAGACACATAAAATATACCGATTGACATTGTGCATCTAATCTTGACTACTAACATCGTTTCATCTTGAATCATCCCTCGGTCTAACCATTTAATCAAATCTCCTTATTTGGTTAAATTCATCAATTTTCATCCCTTAATTAAATAAATCATTTTATCTAATTAAGTCACATCCTTTTGTTAATTAAATCAATCCATCTGATCTAATTATTCCTATTTAATTAAATAATTAATTTTATTTGATTAAATCTCTAAAGTCTATCCATTAATTAAATAAATTAAAACCTTATTTAATTTGATCTAATATCATCTCTTTAATTAAATAAATCAAAATCCTTATTTAATTATTCTCTTATCATATTCCTCTCTTATTTGATTTAAATAAATCCATAAATTTGAGTCAAATAGGTCACATCATCTAACCTCTCTCATTAAATTAGTTAACCTTTGATTAATTTAATCTCATCTCATGTCCCATCCTCTAGATTTTGCAAGTTGCACATGAAAATAGATTTAATCCATTTATTAAATCTCTATTTTCCTCACAAGGCATCTTTTGGAATATTCTCTCAATTTGAATTCAAAAAATTCCAAGTCAACATGTACATCCAACAAGGCAATAACTTCATCTTACATGTTCTTTGCCTTGAGCCAAGTAGCATTTATTGCATTTTCCCTTCCCTCTTGCAAGTTATTTCAACAAATTTGAAATTCAAAAATATGCATTTATTGGCATAATTCCTAAATTTTGCACATCCTCCATCCACTCATAGATTGACAAGTGGCATCATGCCATTGGATGAATGTTAGTCCCACATTGCTCAAATTTGGATATTCATCCATCTTGGTATTCTATAAATAAAGAGCTCATATCCTCATTTGATCATCCACAAATTATGCAAAGTTATTAGGCTAAAATATTTAGCCATTTTCATCCATCACCATTGAGTTCTTAGCTAGGTTTTTTGCAGATTTTGGCTTGGATCTCTCATCCTTCACCAACAAAGTGGATCAATCATCATCAACATATCAAGCTTGCATGTTAGGAATTGGGAAAGGGCCAATTTTCACATCAAATTGGTACCAATTCCCCCATGGGATCATGAGTTTGCACATTTAAATTAGGATTCAATCTATTTTCTTGTTTTATTGTGTTCTTCCATGTTTTCTTTCCTATTTTGAAATTTGAAAATTGATTTCATGGGGAATCCTTGTTCATGCTTGCAATAACTAACTTAATGTGTTTGTTCTCTTTGTTTTGTAGGTACTAGGATTGGGGTTCACACATTTGGCGCCAGGAGGGCTGGATATCATTCTTTATCACTTTTCTCACAAATTTCTACGTTTTTGTTCATACACAGAAAAATTCCAATGCTAAGAGCTCAGTGTCGCTGTTTTGGCACCCCTGACTCTTCAGTGTCGCTATATAGCACCGCTAGAAACTCAAAGTGCGATGCTGGACTCATCCTACCAAAAAAATTTGAATTATAAACTCTACCGCTTGACTGGTTGACTCGTAAGAACTTTCAAAAAGACCAAGCTACGACATTGGACAAAAACTATGATTTAGTTGAGCTCACTGTCCCGACACAAAGTGACGCTGATTGGTAAGTAGCGCTGTGAGGGCACCGCTTAGAAATCAAACTCTGACACAATCACGGGTTGCACTGCTGGTAGGGAGTAAAAAGTGGAAATGAAATTTTAGCATGTGCTTTTTGATTAATGATCAATTTGTCTTCTATTTTCTACCTTTTTATCTCTGTATTTTCCAGAATTTGACTAGTTTTCTCCTTTGTAGGTTGGAAATCAAAAATGAAGAAAGGAGAAGCATGAGGAGGATGTTTCATCAAATCAAAGTGTTTTTAAACACTTTAGTGTTTGCTTAACACTTTTTTAAGAAATTGTTATCACTTCTTCCTTAGGACACTAATTTCATTTGGGTTTAAGAAGAATCTTTTCATTTCTTGCAAAAGGCTAAAATGAACATTAGGATCACAACATACTAGAGTTTGTTTCTTTGGATAACAATTGAACAAAATGTCTCTCACTAGTCTTTTTGGTGCTTAAAAAGAACTCACATTTTGCTGTGTGGATTTAAAAAGAACAAGTGCAACTTTGTTGTCGTGAAGGCTTACTTAAACTAAATTCATTGAAAAAGGATGTATGCGCTTCTCTCGAGCTTTAAAGCGATCTTGAGAATCAAAAGGCCTTTTTCATGACTTTAGGGTGAGACAAAGCAATCACCTCCACACTTCAATTTGGGTTTTAAAATTGAACAAAATCTTGTGCGAGTGTGAGTGGGGGGCATTATTGCGTATATTCTCTTTCTTTGTTGCAAACAAAGATTGATCGAGTTACGAATATTGTTTTCACTCACTTTTGTTTATCCTAGAGGGGTTGCCTTGGGGAAAAAGTACTCACCCAAGGAAACGACTCAACCGGTAACACTCTAAAGCCAAGAGTATTTCCAACCGGGATATAAATGTGGGTATTGGAGTAAATGCCAATATTACGTGGTTGATTTTGACAAGATGGATTCGAAAGGGGACTCTTGCCGTGTGGGTCAATCTCCATGAATGAAAAGTCCTTATTAAAACCCATGTGCTAGAATTTTCCAAAATCCTTTAATCTATTTGTTGGTGCAAGAATGGTGGTTCTGAAGCCACCCCACACTTTTACGGTCTTTTAGTAGAAATGGAAAGCATGCCATGGGAGTTTCATGGGTGTTGATGCTTGGCTGCCCCGTATAAGTGAGTGCCGTGGAGGGGAGCTAGTGGGGTCAAGCATCTAACCATTCAGTAAAGATAAGCATAGCTGGACTTGTCCAAGTGGGAATCCAACAAATATTGTCTTACACATCCATAGGATTGGACTTATTCTTGGGTTACAAAATGCATTGCTTGATTGAAAACATCTTGAAAACAAATACTTAACATCATCATCCAAATTTCAAACCCTTTTGGAGACAAATGCCATTGACTCAATCCATATGTTATTGCTTGCCCTTGGGGTTTACATCCTTAGAGGTTTCTAAACATTGGATTACATCTTGATTTGTCTACTTAAGTAAACAATAGGTAAACCCTTGCCTTAAGTTCATCAAATTTCCACATAACATACTTTGTGGGGTTTGAACAAATTAAGACATTGGACATCTTCATTTGAAAACTTAATCAAAGAAAGTATTTTTGGTAAAATAAAGCCATTAAGCAGAGCTAAGCAAAATGAACTTTCATGTGTGTTGAAGACTCACGATTCTCAAAAATTCCAAATCCCAAAACAAAAGTCATTGGCTAAATCCGAAAATGTATGTTCAAAAGACATCACTTCTTGGTTACAAAGGTCTCTAGGAAGCATTTGCATGCTCTTCAATACCTAGGTCTAGGCAAACAAAGTGTCTTGTTTTAAGTTCATCTTAAGATCAAAAGCAAATCAAAATATTTTCATCCATCCTTCAAAACATCAAAACAACATCATCTCACTATCACCTTTTGGAAAATCTTGAAATCATCCTTAATGCTAGGCTTTTTTGGCAAAATAAAAAATCATCAAATCCTTGAGACTAAATCCTTGAAAAATTTATCAAAATAATCTTTTGGGTATGTGTAGATGCATCCTTTTGCATATGCTTAGTTAAAGTTATCAAAATCATCTTGTTTAGCTTGGTATACGCAGATGCATCCTTCTTCGTATGCTTGGCTAAACTATCATCTTGTTTGAATAGGTGTGGGTAGATGCATCCTTCTCCCTACACATATTCAAATTATCATCTTTTGAACGAATCTATCCCTTAGATAAATCATCCAACATCTTAGGGTCTTTTTGTTCAAAATCAAAGCAATCGAAACCAATCAAAATCAAGGACAACAAGGAAAATCAAAAATAAAAATCTGAAACATATCCAAAAGTCCCAAAAGCCTAGCATCTCCCATCAAGATTTATCAAAAGACAATAACATCCACATCATCCATCCCTTACATCATCATCATATCACCTCTTGATCCTTAAGATATCCTAAAATTTTCTACTTTGGACATAAAGTAAAGATCAATCCAAAGAATTAAGAGATTCATCTCTCCTATTCTTGAAAATTGATCCTCATTTTATGGTTCAAACTAAATTTCAATACAAGAAGAGTATGGAAGCCAACAAAGAAACACCTGCTTCGAGTGATCTTAGCCAAAAAAACATTGAAATGAATCCTGCCGAATCAAGCAATCCTTTGACAATCTCATCATCACAAAATCCACAAGAGGAAAACCAAGGAGAGGATCTTACCTTTGGGATGTCTCACGAAGAAATAACTGAAATGCTCTGAAATCCGGACAACCATAGAATCATCAACATCATGATGAGGCTTAACCCTTCGTTATACATGCTTGAATTAGCAAAATAAGGGGCCAAACTACCTTCAGATTTTGATGTGAGTACCATAGTGGAGACATCTTTTCCTCCAATCTCATCTACCATTCCCATCTCATCTACACCCCCATCCCAAAACATCACCTAAAACATTCCACAAATCACGACATCTTTTGCTCCAACCCAACCCAATGTTAATAAAGGAAATGCATTTCTCAATGCTATTCAAGCACACCCCCTTGTTAATAATCAAAACTTGGATGCAAATACCACCTTGGAACAAAACATACTCAAAAACCCATTACATAAGAATGTTCCTCTCACTTTCCATCATGATCCATCATCATCATTTTTTCGCGCAACACCTCAAAATCCTCTCCTCACAAATTTGCAAGACGAAGGAGACATGTTCAGACCAGGGGGCATCTTTGACACCACAAAATTTTTACAAGAACTTGCACCCCTCACATTTCCACCTCTTCCACCATTGCCATCATCATCCACATCACTCCTTGGTTTAGGGCTTCCCCCTCTACCAACTATCAATCAAACCAATATCCCAAATATCAATCAAAGCATTATGCCAAACACTCAAAACTTGTCATTGATATTGCAACAACATACGAAAAATGCACAAGCAATTGCAACATCATCAAACACCCCCCTAACATCGCAAAGCATGGCCTCTCAAGGGCCAACCACATCAACACCACCATCCATCACTCAAAACACCAACATGACATCACCACTCACCACCTTCACAAACGCTATTCCAAATCCACCACCACCAACTTCCACCACATCAAGCCAATACATCACGACATTGCAAGCTACTTTTCAAAGAGGATTCCAACAAGTGCAGAAACAAAAAGCTGCACAACTAGCCGCTCAGCAAGCCGCTCAGCAAGCCGCTCAAGCTGCGCAAGCTGCCCAAGCAGCACATGCCGCTTTACAAGCGCAACAAGCCCAAACATTATTGCAACAACAACGACAACAACAAGCTGCTCAAGTAGCCCAAGCCGTATTGCAAGCACAAAAGGCTGCTCAAGTGCAAACCCTATTACAACAACAAGCGGCACAAGCACAAGCCAAAGCATAGCAGCGCAGGCACGAGCTCGAGCTTAGGAAAATGCCCAATATCAAGCACAACAGGCACAAGCACAAGCACAACAACAATCATTGTTGGAACAACAACAAGCACAACAACAAGCGTTGTTGGAACAACAATAGGCACAACAACAAGCACAAATTTTAGCGCAACAACAACAAGATCAACAATAGGTGTTGTTCATACAACAACAGGTAGAAGCCTACCTAGCTCAGCAGAACATACAGATACCATCAAACAACACACCGACCAACCCACCCATCCAACCCACCCATCCAACCCACAATTGAAACACTGTAAAACAATTTCATCCCACCCCCTGATCCGCAAAATGATGTAACGACACAAATCAGGTTGCTCTCGCAAAAAGTGCTTGACCTTCAATCAGGGAAAACAACAAAAACACCAAGCAACTTGTGTCCCTATCCATTTGATAGGAGCCTAGTAATGAAACTGTTCCCTAAGGGATTTTAGATCCCCAAATTTGACAAATATCGAGGGACAGGAAACCCTGAAGATCACATCAAGGAATTCCAGGTACATTGCATGGAAGTCACATATGACGATACTTATTTGATGCGATTATTTCCTAGGAGTTTGGCAGGCCACGCTATGGAATGGTTCTCTCGCTTACCTTCAGGGATTAGAACATTCCAAGAAATTATGGATGCATTCATTAAAAATTATGCATGCAACATTGCAATGGATATTAGTCTAGAAGAACTCTCGGCTCTGAAACAAGGAAAGGGTGAATCATTCGCCTCATTCCTACAACGATGGTGATCCAAGGCCAATCGAAGCAAGTGGACCATGCCAAAAGAACAACAAGTTTGCACCATCATAGCCAACCTTGAAGGCCGCTTGGAATTTCTTCTCAAGGTTCAGGGCATCACCACATATGATCAGTTGATCCCCAAGGCGCTCAGCATCGAAAGAGCCCTTATAACTCAACCCGCAGAATCAACATCATACCCCGAACAACAAAACAACTGCCCACCATCCAATTACAATGATAAACCTCGCACATGGGCAAGGAACAAAAACATTACTAATGATGGTGTCGTCGATGCCAAGGTAGTCATTAGTGCTCCTCACCAAAATACACCCACACCGCAAATCCAAATCCAACACCAAAACAATCATCACACAATACAACAACCAAACAACAATCCGACAATCAACAATCTCAATGACCAAAGGGGACCACCCCAAAGGAACAGGAGTTATCCCAAGTGAAAGTACACCACTTTGGGGGAACCACTTGAAGACATAATGAAAAAGCTAATAGACAAAAAACTCATCAAGGCCCCTACCTTTGAGAATTACCAAGAACCGGATGTAAAACCTCCTTGGTATAATGAAAATCAACTTTGCGAATTCCATAAAATCAAAGGCCATACCACAAATAGTTGCATGAGATTGAAAAACATCATTTAAGATCTCATCGATAAAAGAATCATAAACGTGGAACAACCTACAGGAAATCAAGATCTTAAGATATATACGAATCCGATGCTGAATCATGGCAACAAAGGGAATAAAAATGATAAAGGGAAAGGCACCCACTCAAACGTAAATCATGTGTATGAAACAGTCATCGCCTCCCTAGATGAAAACTGTATGGCCATCACCATCAAAGGTGCCCATGCCGATTGTGGAGTCACTACAAGAGGTGGCAAAGTAACTATTGAAGGGTCATCCCAGCCAAACAAAGTCCCTACATCTAGATCTGTTCCTAATGGCTATAATGTCCTAGATCAACTCAAGAGAATGCCAGCACAAATCTCCATCATGGAGTTGCTAAAAATCTCATATGTCCATAGGAAAATCCTTGAAGAAGCGTTGACCTCATCTACTGTTCCCGCAGATCTTGATGCAGAGCAATTCCAAGCTATGGTTGGAAACATCATTATGCCTAATCTCCTGACATTCTCTGACTAGGATTTCCCTGCCCAACCATCTCGCAACTGTGCACTTCACTTGGAAACCATAGTACATAAGAGAAAAATCAAAAGGGTCCTGGTGGATGGAGGTGCGAGCTTGAACATTTGTTCTCTCAGCCTCATCAAGCAATTGAAAATATCAGAAGATTCTATTGACAAAGGGAAAGGTATCACAATAAGAGCATATAACGATCAAGAAAGAGTATCTCAAGGCACAATCAAACTCCCTATTCAAGTAGGGCCAGCTCTCATGGAAACCAGTTATCAGGTCCTGGACCTTGACTTGCCATATAATATCCTCCTAGGACGCCCATGGATTCATGCAATGAAAGTAGTAGCATCGAATTTCCACCAATGTGTGAAATTTACACATGACAGACAAGAAGTGACCATACATGGAGATCCTGAACCTTTCTCATATTACAAAAATCTTGAAGCAAAGTATTAAAAAATCCCCCAAGTAAAAAAAAATGATGAGGGCCCATCCACACCATACATTGATCCCGCCACTCTTGCATCCACTTCTGCAACAAAGACACCCATCACTCCCACCATTCCCACCATCTCCGACATCAAGCTCATTATCCAAGATAACGGCTATGGAAATTACAAGCTCCCTAATAATGCTTTTTTTGGTAGGAGAGTTCCCACAATCTCCTAGATCATGAGGAGGCCCGCAAATAAATGAAGCTTCCACATCTCAAACGTCTCCTGAAGACTATCTTGAATTCACAAGTTGGGGAGACCTTGGCCATGAAGTTGTTGAGGCAGATCCATCACATATGCTATATCAAGATGAAATACCAACACCGGAATTACCAATGAATGACCGAAGCAAGGGTCTGCAAATGATGCTCGCAATGGGCTATGACAGAAATCAAAGACTGGGACAAAATTACAATAGGCTCATAACACCTATCATGCCAGAGACGCGATCGATAACAAATCGTGGCCTTGGATGTACCCCTCTGAACATAACCATATGAGGCTGAAGTCCTCCAGTTAGAAAGGTTAATAATCCTTGTCAACCAACCGCAACAGAACTATGATTACCAGTATCCACAGGTCGTGTTCTAGACAACTACACTTTTGATATAACTGATGTCTGTAGTAGTAGCGATGACGAGGACCCCACATCCAACTTACCTAGGCTATTTGAAGATACCACTCTTTGCATGATTAGTACCCTATCCTTTGAACCAGACCAACAAAATCATGAGATCCACCTAGTATATCCCCAACTCATCAACTATGACCAACGAGGACCACTAGTTCTTGATACATTCGAAAATGATGAGGCGCTCTCATAATTTATGGGACTGTGAGATAACATCCCAGATGGGGATCATAAAGCAGGGTTCATAATAGAGTTGGACACACATGCCTATTATGGGGAAACAATTGAATCCCTCAGTCGCAAAAGTGAGAAATTAATAATAATATCCAAGTCCTTGAGTGAAAACCACACAGTGGCACTCTTTGACTAGAAAAAAGTAAAAAGAAGGGACACATCCAACGGTGAAAACCTCTCTGAGGCGCCTGAGGATGGGGGATTCAATCTTCCTTTAAGAGCTATTCATCAGGAAAAGTCAGCAGTCTTGGCCGAAAAATGCAATCTAGTCAACCTAGGAATGGAGGAGACCCCGCACATCACATTCTATGTAGAATCCCTACTATCAAAAGAGCGAGAAATCCTAGCAGGATTCCTAAGGGAAAGACAGATAAAATTTGCATGGAGTTATGCTGACATGCCTAGACTTGATCCAAAGATTGTGGTTCACCACTTAGCAACATATCTAGAAGAAAATCCTTTCAAACAAAAGCTTCAAAAAATGCATCCTCAGATCACCCTATTAGTCAAAATGGAGCTAAAAAAGCTATTAGATGTAGGATTCATCCGATCGATAGATTATCTAGAGTGGGTGTCAAATTTGGTACCTGTTTCAAAACCTAATGGGAACATCAAAATCTACATAGACTTCAGGGACTTGAACAAGGCATGTCCAAAGGATGACTTCCCACTTCCCAACATTGATATGATAGTAGACATGACAGTGAGACATGAAATATTGTTGCTAATGGACGGATTCTCAGGATATAATCAGATCATGATAGCAAAAGAGGACCAACATAAAACAACTTTCACTTGCCCATGGGGGACCTATTATTGGAACATGATGCCATTTGGCTAAAAGAATGCATGAGCAACATATCAAAGGGCTATGACATTGATATTCCATGATATGATTCATAAGATGGTCGAAGACTATGTTGATGACATTCTCGCTAAGTCCAAAAAGAGAAAAGATCACATAGCAACCCTAAGCGCCATCTTTGACAGACTGGAGGAGTACAAGGTCAGATTAAACCCTAAGAAGTGCATATTCGATGTACAATCGAGAAAGCTCCTAGGATATATAGTATCAATGAGGGGTATCAAGGTGGATCCAACAAAGGTAAAAGCAATGCTCGAGATGGAGGCATCGAAAACATTAAAGCAACTAAGAGGTCTACAAGGCAGACTCCAATCCATTCGATGATTCATAACACAATTGGCAGACAAACAAAACCCATATTCTCACCTACTCCACAAGGGAGTAGCGTACAAATGGGATACCAAGTGTGAAGAGGCATTTAACAAAATCAAAGAATATCTACTGACACCACCTGTCTTAATGCCACCAATCCCAAGAAAACCATTGATTCTATATGTGTCAGCAATAGCAGCAGCCCTTGGAGCTCTCTTAGCTCAGCATGACGAAAATGGAACATAAAGGGTTATCTATTACATCAGCAAGACAATGGTTGGTCATGAGCTAAACTATTCATTCATCGAGAAAGCATGCCTCGCAGTAGTGTTTGCATCTCAGAAATTCAGACATTACATGTTAGCACACAAAATAAAACTCATCGCCAAAATCGACCCTCTCAAGTATCTACTATCAAAGGCAATGCTCACAGGAAGAATGGAAAAATGGGTGATGATATTATCAGAATATGACATCGAATATGTGGAGCGGAAATCAATCAAAGGTCAAGTCATTGCAGATCAACTGGCATAAGCACCTATCTATTCCGAGAATCTTCTTGTCTTAGAATTTCTAGATGAATCTATTTTCAATCTCAACGTAGCTAACCACTGGAAATTGTACTTTGATGGTTCATACACACAACATGGATTGGGAGCCGGGATATTTTTCATCACCCCACAAGGGGATTACATACCAAGGTCCTACAAACTGGCATTTCCTTGCACCAATAACATCGCAGAATATGAGGCTTTGACTATAGGTCTCAAAATAGTAGTACAATGGAACATCATAGCTCTCAAAGTGTACAAAGACTCTCAATTGATCATAAATCAAGTGAACGATGAATACCATACCAAGGACGACAAGATCACTCCATACAAGAAATTGGTGGAGACTCTCAAAGAATCCTTCATTGAAATTACATTTGAGCAGATTCCTAGAACCAACAATAGAGCAGCAGACGCCATGGCAACAATTGGATCCTTGCTCGACATCCCTCACAATGTTCCAAAATATGAATTCTTGATTGAGCAGCTTCTTGTGCCTGCATTCGAGGTACCAGAATCAGAATATGTGTGAGAAATTGTTGGTCCCAGTGATCCTTGGTATCATGACATTTATACATACCTTCGTATAGGAGTCATACCCGCCGACCTACCCTCAAACCTAAAACAAACCTTTTTCAAAAAGGCATCCTGCTTTGTCATCCTAGGAGATACCCTATATCATAGAAGCATAGAAGGAACCCTACTACATTGCTTAAATGGTGAGGAGGCATTAACCACTCTAACTGAAGTACACAATGGTATCTATGGTTCACACTCGAGTGGAATGACCATAGCTAAGAAACTATTGAGGATGGGGTATTATTGGCCCATAATGGAATGAGAGGCGCATGACTATGTCAGAAAGTGTCTACAATGTCAACAGCATGGGGACCTCATCCATGCTCCATCTCAAGAGCTTCATCCTATCATCACACCATGGCCCTTTTCACAGTGGGGACTTGATCTCATTGGAAAAATCATGCCCACTTCCTCTAATGGCCACAAATTCATCATAATCGCAACAAAGTACTTTACTAAGTGGGTGGAGGCCATACCCATGACGTACATAACTGGGAAGTAGATTTCTAAGTTCATCCTGAACTATCTCATTTGCCGATGTGGTGTTCCACAAGCCATTATCTCAGATAATGGGACACCATTCAAAAATCAAGAGGTTCATGACTTATGCAAAAAATTCAAAATCCAACATCGCTTCTCCACCCCATACTATCCCCAAGGCAATGGCCAAGCAGAAGCTACAAACAAGACCATTCTGAAAATCCTCAAGAAGACAGTCAATGACGTAGGTTGTGACTGTCATCTGCAGCTTAATCCTGCCCTTTGGGCCTACCAAACTAGTATTTGCACACCCACCGGCGCTACCCCCTTCTCCCTGGTCTACGGATCAGAAGCGGTACTCCCCATTGAGATCAAGCTCCCATCACTCAGGATATCACTGCAGAACCTCATCATAGATGAAGAGTACCGAGTATCAAGACTGAACGAGCTAGAGCTACTAGATGAGCGATAGATAGATGCTTTGAATCATTTGCAAGTCTATCAGAATAGACTCAAAAGAAGCTACAATAAGAAAATCAGAAGCATGACGTTCCAAGTCAGAAGCGGTACTCCCCATTGAGATCAAGCTCCCATCACTCAGGATATCACTGCAGAAACTCATCATAGATGAAGAGTACCGAGTATCAAGACTGAACGAGCTGGAGCTACTAGATGAGCGACAGATAGATGCTTTGAATCATTTGCAAGTCTATCAGAATAGAATCAAAAGAAGCTACAATAAGAAAATTAGAAGCATGACATTCCAAGTCAGAGAATTGGTCTTAAAAGAGAATCAGAAGAATGTCCCAAACCCAAGCAGCAAAGGAAAATTTGAACCTAATTGGTTAGGAACTTTTGTCATCACAATAACTTACAAGTCAGGGGCGTATCAGTTATCAACACCTGAAGGGGAACCTCTCCAAGAGCCCATGAATAACTCTCATCTCAAAAAGTTTTATGCCTAAATATTTTGAGGTATAGAACCAAAAAATCCAAAAAATCAGAAAATGTCCTGAAAAAATGGTTACTTCGGCAAAAACTTGGCAAACAGGCATCTTGGTAACAACAAGAAAAATCAAAAAAATTAGAAAATCCAAAAAAAATCAGAAAAAGGATAAAAAATAGTAAAGAGAAAAAATCATCCTCTAGTGAAAACCACTTCGGTGGCACTTTGGGCAAGTACCTTGGTGAAAACCTGGCAAACAGGCGCCTTGAGTAAATAAGCACTTTCCATCCACTAGGATCTTTACGGATTGTTTTGCATCATCCATCCATTACGCTTCCATCATCCATCACATTCCATATCTCCATCTATCATTCATCCACTCGCATCCGCATCATAGCTTGGTCCTGTTTTCGTATCATGATCCCCCCTAGTACTACTCGACCCATCCTCAAGGTCAGTTTGTCCTTTCTATATCGGAGTAGTCTAGTGCATCACGCTGGGGGCATGTTCTTATCGGATCGGATTCGTGTATGATCTTAAGGTCCTTAAATCATAAAATCCAAAAACATCAAAAAATTAGAAAAAACCAAAAAAATTCAAAACATATCAAAATCCCAAAACATGTCAAAATCATCAAAAGTCAAAAAACAAGGTCGTCTAGTCGAACTACGTCATCTCTAAGCTTGAACGTAGGCAAGGTTGATCTATGATCATCCCCTGAGACACTTAGATCATTCCTTTAGAAGTTTGTCATAATAAACTGACATTTCATCATGTATATCATCATCTGTAAATCGGTCAAGTCGCCAGTCGAACTACGTGGTCTCTGCGTATATAATGTAGGCCAGGCTAATTTGTTGATCAGCCCCTGAGGCCCCTAGGATAAGTCTTTAGGTTAGTCTCTTGGTCAAAATCTCGGAAAATCCCAAAAAATTCAAAAAATCAAAAATCAAAACATTTGAAAAATCTTGAAAAATACCAAAAACAACCTTAATATTCAAAAAAATCCATCCATCTCATCTTGCTTGCACCTGCAATAACATCACTCATAATAAACTGATCGTCATCTTTAATCTTTGGTAAGGAAATCAGAAACAAGTCTAGCAGGTCAAACTTAAAAAACTCAAATTGTCAAGTCTTAGGTCTAAGTCAGTGCATAAACAAGTTGGTCGTCTCTTTGTATCAGTAACTCATCATCCAATTGGTCCCATATCAATCATCATTTAGAAATGCTTTGGATAAACAAAATGACATACTGCCATCCACTAACATGTCCTAGGATGAATCCTTCCTACAATGGGCATTATCTTTTGGCAATAAGTTTCGGTTCTTATCCTTAGAAAACACATCCTCCTTTGGTTAGCGGTATTGAAGAACATCAGCTTGTTTGTTTACTTTGTCTTTTATCTTCTGACTTATCTTATTGCATTCATTCCAAGGACTTCTCGATGATATCCCAAATAGAGGATTTAGATAAATAGGAATGGGGAAACAATCATTATCTTTTTGTCTGCTATGCTTGTTGGATGTTCTTGTAATATAACCATGATGAATACTTGCTTTGTTAGGTATGTATGGAGGAGGTCTTGGACAACTTGTTGACTATTGCATGGAAAGGTTTACCTTTCCGTGTTTTGGTCCAAGGTGTTTGAAACCTCTAAAGTGCATCCTAGCAAGGTTTCCGTATGTCAGGTGTGAACAAGGATACTCCTATCTGCTTGTCAAGTCAAAGTCCATCACACTAGGCACAACGCCATCCTAGTTTTCTATACCTTGATGCATCGTACCACGTGTGTTATCAAACATAAGAAAATTTGGCCCTTCGAAAATCCTAATTCCTCAACAAGTAATCATCATCATCATCATTTTTATTTGCATCATCTCGTGTCTTGTTGAAATGACTTCTTTTCATCACGCTAACAAGGTACTATGACAGTTGATCATCATCATCATCATCGTCATCGATCTTGCATCCAAAAATCATTAGCATATTGCATCAACATAACATATAGGGAACATATGCGTTGTATTTCCACCATATTATAAATGTGTATCCATTTTATTACATTGCATCCATTCTTTGCATCACATTACACCTATCACATAAATCATCACATAATATTTACATAAACATTTCATAATCATTTTTTGCATAAATCATAAACAATAGGTATATAAGCATATAATTCATTTGCATACATACTTGCTTAAACATCATGACATTATCTCACATATTACGTTCATATTACATTATGCATAATCATACCACTTTGCATTAATATATCATTGCATCATATTAAATGCAACACACCATCATTTAATGTGTTTAGGATAATAACATTTGTTATTCTAAGCATCTTAAAAAACCATCTCATTCGCATCATATCACAACCATTGCATTCATATTACATCATCCATGTCATCTCACAAATAGCATCATAAATCATTCATTGCATAAATCATTCCACAGGCATAAAAGTACAAAATTCATTACAAACAAAGCGTATATGCATCCATAATCATTTATAAAAAATGAGTCACATATCATTTCGCATGTACATCATAGATCATATCATTTTACATATTACAATCCATATCACATATTAGATCATCCCATTTGCATCAACATAAATAGATCATCATATAGACAACATCATTGCACATCACATAAATACATCTGCATATCATTAGGCGGCATAATATAGATTTGTTAGTCATAATCATAATGCATACATCATCAAAAATAAATGCATCCATAAAAACATCATAAACATCATTGTACAACATATAGAAATAGAATCATCCATACATAAATAAACGGTACACATCACATTGTATCACATCAAAATCATCATCGGCTCATATATATATCATCAATAATGCAACTGTCATAGTACACAGAATAAATCAGATCACTGTACATGTATGTCAATCAGTACAAAAGGCCCATTGGGCTATAAAAAATGAGCCCATAAGGCACAAAAAGTATTGTAGCATCTCGATCATGCTCTGTCCCTGTGAATGCTGCCCTCACCCCTATCACCGTGACCCTCTGCTAGTCTATGGCTGGCCCGCTTTGAGTACTCTGGGACCCGCTTTGCTCTGGGTATGGCCTCATGATAATACCTTTGATAGTAATCTTCCTCTCAGACGACATCCCTATAGGACTGAACAGACACTGTACCCTAGGAAGAAGAAGCTGCCATGCTCTCTAGTTGTTGTGTCCTGCCTAGCTCTGTGGCTACTTGTAGCTCTGCAGCCTATCTCTGCTGTACATCCTGATCCCTCTTAGCCCTGAGCTGCTCTCTCTTGGCTATGATGGCTTAGATCTGAGCTTGTAATTGTGCAATCAGCACATCTCGAGCATCCGCCTGTCCTGCTGGCTGTACCTACGGCTGCACTTGAGGCACAACTGGTGGTACACCTGGTGGCACCTGCTACTAGTCTGGTATGGGTACATCGCCCTGCCTTGGCTGAACTGGAGGCACAACTGGCTGATCCTGTCAAACCTTAGCCCTTCGTCCTCATCCTCGTCCTCTGCCTCTAACTCTCCATTGATTTGGGACTACACCTGGAATCGTCAACTGAAGCAAAGGCCAAAACCAATCCCTATAGGCCTAAGTAGTGCCTGGATCTGCGAGTCCCTGATCATAGGCCCACGGTCGAGCTACCAACTGCTTGAAGCTATCCACCACCTCCGAAGCAGGAATATACCACCCCCATGAAACCTATGTCATGGAGCGGGCAAAGATGGCTACATAGTGGTCATCTGGCCGATTCTGTGGCTCCCTGAATTGATGCTGCACACGCTCAGGCAAGTACCTCTTGATCATGCTATGCTCCCGCCCTTGCATAAAATAGTCCTGGCGGAAATAGAACGTTTGATCGGCATCGTCAGCCCATTTAGGCCGACCAAGGTAGGGTCGCCAGGTAAAAACCTACATCTCGTCCAAGACCCTCCTCCAGTAGGGGATCCCATGCTCGCTGGTGTGTGTAAATGACACATCGCCTTTGTATCACTACACGAGGGGATTGTCTAGCATTGTCAGAACTAAAACAACGTGCGGTCGAAGCACACTAATGTGCTCCTATGCCCAAACGTGAAGTAGAGTCACCCCTGCTCTGAGTGCTCTGTCGTCCATGTAAATGTACTCATGGAGGTCTCTATATAATGAAGCTAGAAGAACAGGCCCCCAAGCAAAATGAACTGGCCTATCTCACACCATCCGCTCCTAACAATATGCCCTGCTGGGACTAAAGTATCGCTCTCATCTATCAGGGGAAACGAGACCCGAGATGATGGATACAATCACCCAGCGGTAGGGAGGTGCCAAGATCCTGTGCCGCTTGAGCTCTATCTTCCCCTCGCAAAAGATAATCTCGTATGTGGTGAGAACTCTGTAGTAGGTCTCGCGCCCCTCGTCCATGTCAAAAATCGCCCAACGACTGTGAATCAGAAATCGCAAAATCCACCAAATGTCCTCTAAGGTGACGGTGACCTCACCAGTGGGAAGATGAAATGAAGAGGTCTCATTGTGCCACCTCTCAGCCAGCGCTGACAACATCCCTAGGTGAGTGCGAATAGGGGCTGCATATGCAATGTACCATAACCCCGCAATCCAGAGTCGATCCTGGTCCCTATCACTCAGGTCTCGCAAATAGCCAGCCAAGTCTTGTGACCTGTGCTCTTGAGAGTAGAGCTCCCTCACCACATCCTGCATCAAGGAAGGTCACCATGTTAAAAGTTTTGAAAAATTCTTCATCGAGCATTCAAGAAACCTCTCCAGCGGTGCAACTCGTCATGGCGTCGCAGTTTGATTTCTAATCAAACTTCGATGCTAGGGCTTAAAACAACAAAATCGCACCGCCACGGTGCACTTTCTCATCTAGTGGTGCACTTTGGGAAAAATCAAGACCGTCACGTCGCACTTTTCAAATCCCCTCGCCAGCCCCGAGCTCAGCGTCAGAGTTTTCAAACTCTTAACTACACCGCCACATCGCTATTTAACACTGAGTGGCACAGTTTGATTTCCAAGCGGCGCTATATAGCGCTGCTGTAGAAGGACTGACCTTTGAAAGCATTAAATGAGGCAATAAATGAAAAACGAAGCTCAGGTAAGGACCACTTACGTGTGCCCTGATGCTAGGTGGCCGCTGGTATGTCAAAACTCGATCAGAAATATGCGGGGGAAGCTGTCGTTGCACCATATTATTGTAAGGATGTCAGAGCTCAATCTCGAGGTTACTATTGGAAATGTTTGAAAATGACTTGAAAGTGACCCCTCGGGCCCCTTTTAAGCCTAAAAATTAGGGGTTTTTCACCCTGATTGGCTATCCTGCTAGGGTTTTGGACCCCCAAGCCTGTTGTTGTCCAGTCGAGGCTTGTTTAATATCATTTTATTGCGTTTACATGTTTTTGGCCTCTTGGAGTGTTTTCGGACCTTTCAGACACCTTGTCCTCTTTTTTCGTGAGATCACCCAAAAATTAAAATTTTTGTTGAATCTCTCGAGGGGGCAATATAATGGCATGTTTTCTCTCGCCATGCAGTAGTGGGGAAAGTTTTTAAATAACGATTTTTTTTGGCTTTTATCGAGATTGTTTATTCTTCGAACCAATGCAACGAGTGCATTGCTTCAAAGAGGGGCAAAATGTAGACACGTAAAATATATCAATTGACATTGTGCATCTGATCTTGACTACTAACATCGTTTCATCTTGAATCATCCCTTAGTCTAACCATTTAATCAAATCTCCTTATCTAGTTAAATTCATCAATTTTCATCCCTTAATTAAATAAATCATTTTATCTAATTAAGTCACATCCTTTTGTTAATTAAATCAATGCATCTGATCTAATTATCCCTATTTAATTAAATAATTAATTTTATTTGATTAAATCTCTAAAGTCTATCCATTAAATTAAATAAATTAAAAACTTATTTAATTTGATCTAATATCATCTCTTTTAATTAAATAAATCAAAATCCTTATTTAATTAATCTCTTATCATATTCCTCTTATTTGATTTAAATAAATCCATAAATTTGAGTCAAATAGGTCACATCATCTAACCTCTCTCATTAAATTAGTTAACCCTTGATTAATTTTATCTCATCTCATGTCCCATCCTCTAGATTTTTCAAGTTGCACATGAAAATAGATTTAATCCATTTATTAAATCTCTATTTTCCTCACAAGGCATCTTTTGGAATATTCTCTCAATTTGAATTCAAAAATTCCAAGTCAACATGTACATCCAACAAGGCAATAACTTCATCTTACATGTTCTTTTCCTTGAGCCAAGTGGCATTTATTGCATTTTCCCTTCCCTCTTGCAAGTCATTTCAACAAATTTGAAATTCAAAAATATGCATTTATTGGCACAATTCCCAAATCTTGCACATCCTCCATCCACTCATAGATTGACAAGTGGCATCATGCCATTGGATGAATGTTAGTCCCACATTGCTCAAATTTGGACATTCATCCATCTTGGAATTCTATAAATAAAGAGCTCATATCCTCATTTGATCATCCACAAATTATGCAAAGTTATTATGCTAAAATATTTAGCCATTTTCATCCATCACCATTGAGTTCTTAGCTAGGTTTTTTGCAGATTTTGGCTTGGAGCTCTCATCCTTCACCAACAAAGTGGATCAATCATCATCAACATAGTAAGCTTGTATGTTAGGAATTGGGAAAGGGCCAATTTTCACATCAAATTGGAACCAATTCCCCCATGGGATCATGAGTTTGCACATTTAAATTAGGATTCAATCTATTTTCTTGTTTTATTGTGTTTTTCCATGTTTTCTTTCCTATTTTGAAATTTGTAAATAGATTTCATGGGAAATCCTTGTTCATGATTTCAATAACTAACTTAATGTGTTTGTTCTCTTTGTTTTGTAGGTACTAGGATTGGGGTTCACACAGTTAGAAAGGTGTAGTCTGCTATAATTGTAACAAACCTGGATGTATCTCAAAGATTTGTAGAAGTAATAAGGGAAAGCATTCTGCTCCAGTAGAGAAGAATGATCTAGTAAAGAAGATCGACAAAGAAGAGATGAAGCAAGAGATGAATAAGATATGGAAGAAGAAAGAGGAAGAAGAATATGAAACTATTGATGTGTTTGTGCCCTCATTCGGTACAGACAATTCCTCTAGGAATTAGACCTAGCATGGTCTTAGGGTGAGCATTATCAAAAAATTGTAAAAACCCCCTAGATGAATGGCGTGTCAGAGGCTAGCATGAGGATGGAATGTGAAGAATTAATAATAAGAGGTTTTGGAAAAGGAACCAAAAGAAAATATGTTGACATGATAATTTGCAGATCAAATTAGGGTTTTCTATGTTGAGAAGAATGTTTTTAGCAACTTTTTGATGTTTTATGTATTTAATGCATTTTAGGGAGAATTGATGGTGTATAAGATAAAATTTGTATGTCTTTTTGATCAGTTGATTATTTGAAGAGTTTGAAAAGTGCCTTGGAGCGATCTTGAAGTGATCTAAAGCATTTTTGAAGAAATTTGAAGAAACTATTACAACTACACAAGAATTATTATTCAGTCTGTGAAGGAAAAGAAGTCTTGACTGAACATTAACAAATTCAAGAAATTTAAGCATGAAAATGGACAGAGGATCAAGTGGTGACATTCCACTGAAGATGAAAGGAGTTGAATTGGAAGAATTTTATCATAGGAAGATGAAAGAAATGGAATTAGGGCTGAAGGAAAACAAATTACAAGGCATAAAAACCCTAGGTATGGATTTATGGGGAGAATTTCCTTGGTTTGCTGATAAAGATTTCATCTTGTTATTTTTGAGTCATTTCAAGAATGACAACATTGTATTGGACAAACCCTACCTAATCACAAAGGAAGCGATTGAAGCTATTACTGGCTTATGCAGTATCGGGGATCTCCTTGGAAAGAAAACCATGAAATACAAAGACGTGGAGGAAATTTCTGGCATTAATAAATATCCTCAAGCTCTATTGATAAAAACTCTTGTGGATTCAACTGTAAGGTATGTTGCATATGGTATTTCCTATAAAATCTATTTTAGAAATCATGAAGGCTCAACATCGGCTATTACTGTATATATTGCACATATGATGGTTAAAGAAAATAGGAAGTTTGATTTGTGTAGCCTATTACTTGAAAATCTAATTGAGAATGCTCGAATGTCATTGGTTGAGGGTTATCCCTTTTGGTTTGGATCTTTTCTTATGTGCTTGTCCTTTTACTTTTTGAACTCCCTTCTGGGAAGATAAAATGTACTGTGGGAATCTAGTATTCCTATTGCGAAACAAGTCTACAGATACTTGGAATCATTGGAAGATAATGTAAGTGATTGTAGATCATATTTCACATCCTTAAGAGAAAATATATGCTCTGGTATGTCAATACTAAGTCAATTTGAAGCGGGTTCATCCTTTGGTAAGAGAGAGTTGGAAGTTATCTTTGGTGAGTCTCCCTCAAAATTGAAAAGGAGGAAAACTATTGTAACAGGTGTCCCAGAAGAGAAGAATGAAGAAGAATTTCTGTTTGGATCTGATACAAAGGATATATAGATGTTACTGGATAAGGGTGAGATGAAGAAGACTGGTGAAATGTGGAATACATGCTCTCTGGTTGAGAAACTTAAAATTGATGATGTGTTGGTTGATTATTTTCTAAATAAAGGTATTTTAGTTTCAGATGTGTTATATTCTTTACCAAATGATCTTGTAGAGATTGTTGAAGAGAGAACATTGCTAGAAGGACCCGAAGGTCATAAATTCAAAGCTATGCTTGAAAGGTGTAACAAAGCAAAGAAAGTACTATCTAAACATATGAATGATACAAAAGAATGCATCAAAGAAATATATGACATTTATAGGTATTGTCTCCGGTGGCCGACAACTATTGATAATTTCAAAAGTAGGATTGAAGCTATTGAAGCTGAGATGAATAGTATTAGAAAGAACTTTGATTTCTTCAAAGACAGGGATGGAAAATAGAGAATAAGATTTGGAGAATTGCAGGTAGAATTGTTGACTAATCAAAGGAAAATAGAAGATATGGTTAGAACCTTCTGGTTGGTTAAGGAAGTTGTTGAGGTTTGGTTAGATCATCTCTTCAGAATCCTCTTTGATGTTGAAAATTGTGAACGACTGTGTTTGTCTTCTAATCAAATATCCTCCTTTACGCAGTTATCTTTGTTGGAAGGTATGAGTGCAAAAAAGAATTTGATTATACTTGCATGGTAAAGAATTCTTCCAATCATAAGAGAGAGGTATAATAAAATATTTCATGTAAAAAGTGTCATTCTTGTTTGAATGTTTGAAATAGGAAGTTAGAATTCCTATGCCATCATATGCATCCTACATTTTTGATCGCCCTTTTCCATTGATGTCAAAGGGGGAGAGAGTCAGGGTATAAAGTTATGGGGAGAGAGTCATACGAGCTAGGAGAATGTTGTGTTTTAAAATTTTTGGCACATGTTGCCATCAATGACAAAGGAGGAGATTGTTGGAAGAATGAAGAAGAATGGCCATCTCTACAGTTTTGTGTTGTCATTGATGTCACCATGTTGTGATTGCAAGTCTAAGTCAGTGCTTGATTCAGTATTTTGGTCTGGTATCTAAATCAGTATTCAAGCTGCATCCTTTGGTATTCTAGTTTGCAATCCTCCACAGTTGATTGTTGCTACTTGCAATTTTGGGAAATAGTTTATGATTGTTGAAAGAATGTATGTTTAGAATCTCTTGTGCTCTAGTGCTCGTACAACGTATCAACATTATTCTATTGATTACTTTTTTAAATTAAGTCTATTTCTGGCCAACTTCTTGGATAAGTCGTGACATGGTGAATTAATTTTTCTTATGCGGATATATGTGCGACCTATCTTAGGTCCATGCCAACATGATGTAGCATGTTGGACGTTTGGATTTCCTTTTGGAAAGATTTTTTGAATGCTTGTAGCTGACATGTTGGTATTTTTTGATAAACACGGAAATGCATCTAATTAGGTCACCTAATTGATGCTTGCAGATGAATCGAGTATATATATTGGACAAGGTTGAAGATTAAAAAGTGTAATCGATGAGGCAGTTGTGAATGCAAAGTTGAAGAAGAGCGAAAATGACGAAGCATGTTAAGTCTGTCTATTGAGCATCACCAGAACTATATCAACACTTGTTAGGTGCACTCTTTTCAGTTCATTTTGGTTGTGAAGCCCAATTTTGTTTTGTAAATCTTTTTGTAGGCAGTGAGCCTCCTTGTAAGTAGTGAGATTTTGTATCTAGATAGTGAGTCCTTTAAGGGCAGTGAGTCCTTGGCAGTGAGCCTTTGTAATTGGTTTTGCTATCTCTTTATATTGTGAGTTAATCCTCACCATGGTTTTTCTATCATTAGGTTTTCCATGTAAAATCTAGTGTTCATTGTGTTGATTTTACTTTTTGTTATCTGCATTTCATGTTCATACCTAATAACATAACATTGTGGTTCTAAAGCTAATAAGTATTTAATGTTTTGAATTTGAATTTGGGGACAATTGATTCATCTCCCCTCTCAGTTGTCCTGCGCCTTTTAACAACAGTGTGACTGTTATCTCATGAAATTCTCATTTTAGACTGACACATAACAACCCTTATGCTCCTAGGACTATCATTCTTTGGAAAAATGTTGCTACTTGTGCCTTTGAAGAGACATGACCATTGCTTTTTCTATTCACTTAGCCCCTCAAAAACATGACAACAATTTCTTGAACGTTGTTTAAAGTGCCACCACTACTCTTTGCTATCATGGTGTAGACACTCGGAATATCCTAATTGATATTACGCACTTGATTTTGATTAAATAACACCAATTCTTCCTTGATCATTTCTTCAATAACCAATTAATTGAATAAGCTTTACTTAATTAATTTCCTTTTAAAACCAGATAATGAACTTTATCAGATTATTTCATCCTCATATTCTTCCTTTAATTAAATAAATCAATCTTATTTAATTAAAATCCTCATGTTCTTCCTTTAATTAAATGAATCAATTTTATTTAATTATAATCCTAATGTCATCTCCTTTAATTAAATAAATCAATATATTTAATTAAAATACTAATGTCCCAATATCCTCTCATTTGATTTAAATAAACTCAAATATTTAAATTATATGTCACAATCAAACTAATTTCATCTAAGTTAATTAATCCTAGATTAATTAGCTCCTAACACTAATCCCCCATTCCTCTAGCTTTTAACTCCACCCTTGGGTAAGTCAACCTAACCAAGTTGCACATGCAAATCAATTTATTTGATTTAAAATTACCCTATTTTCATTCAAATATGGCATATTCTTGGAATATTCCACCCATTTGAATTTTCCCTCCCAAAGGACTTTTGTCCTCCACCTTTGCATTAAAGGCTCTTACATGGCATTGAAGGCTCTTACACCTCCTCTTACACAAGCCACCTCTTGGCTTTCAAATCTCAACCACATGCATTTAACATGCACATTGTTCAAAATGTGCTCCACTTCCCTTCGTTAGCATGTTGACAAGTGGCACAATGCCATTGGTCCCTTTTTTAATCCCACATTCCCCCAATTCTTCACTCTCCAATCCTTCTTCCTTATAAATAGAGGCCTTCTCTATTGATTTGAGGGAAACAACTTCATGCAAATCCATTATATCCATTTAAGTTCAAAGCATCCATGATTTCATTCACAATTTCATCCAAGTTAGCATAGAATTTTATCATCCATAGCTAGGTTATTGATATTTTGCATCAAGAGTCACACATCCATTATCAAGCTTATCAAGGGATTGGGAAAGGGGTCCTTTCCAAATCAAAGAAGCACCAATCCCCCTATGGGATACTAGTTTGAGCATTAGAGTAGTATTTCATTAGTAATTTATTTGGTATTTTACTTTGTTTTCATGTTCTTGTGTTCAAATGAATTTCATAGGGAATGCTTGTTTACACTTGTTTAAGGACTAATATTTGATTGTTTATTCATGTTTGAGCAGGTCTAGGCAAAGCATTCACATTTTGGCGCTAGAAGGAGGGCACAAATCTCAAAATTAACACATTTTTTTGGCTATTTCTGTCATTTTTTCTCTTTTCTACTTTCCTAGGACACAAAGCGATGCTGGAAAGACAAACAACAATGGTGTCACTTCAGCATCGCTATATAGCGACATTGCCTCTGTATCCAAAGGGTGACACTGCAGTGATTTTCCTAGGGCCAGATCTGTCAAACTCCAAAGGGCGATGCTGGACAATATTCTGATGCAAACACGGTCTCTTTTTTCTCCACAAAGCGATGCTATTTTAGCAAAGCAATGCTGGAAACTTCAAATAGCGATGCCTTCATGGGAAGCGATGTTGGTTCAAGGTAAAAATTCAATTTTCAAATTTATGTTGACATGTGCCTTATGATTTTGATTTCTTTGAACCATTGACCTATTCTGTGGCTCTATGGTTTGTAGGCTGACCAAATTTTGTAGGTTGAGGTGACAAAAAAGAGGAAGAAACAAGAAGAGCTTCCTATGGCACTTTCTTTTTCATAATTGTAAAAAGTGTTCTTTAACACTTTGGGGACATTTATAATCCCATATGTGGATATTGTTATTTTCAGCTTTAGAACTTAACTACATTTTGTTTTGGTTTTAAAAAGAACATACAAAGGCTTTCTTTTTCTCAAATTTGGTTAAAAAAACATTAGAAACTCACTAGTTTTTGGATTTGGTTAAAATTGAACAATCAACTTTACACTCAAGTTTGGTGCTTTAAAAAGAACTCACTATTGTCTTCAAGGATTTAAAATGAACTTATGTCTATCTTGTTTTGTAGTCTTCTTTACAAACTAACACCATCCAAATGCGTATGCACTTCTCTCACGCTTCACAACGATCTTGAGAATCAAAAGTATTTTGGTGATATTAGGTTGTCTAAAAGATTGCCTCCACATTTCAAATTTTGGTTTTTAAAATTGATCAAAGCTTGCTAGTGTGAGAAAGGGCATCGCGTGTGTTCTCTCTTTGTTCACGCAAACAAAGATTGATCAAACTACATATGTTCTTACTCGCTATTTTTCACCTTTAGAGGACTTCCTTGGTGGGAAAAAGTACTCAACCTAAGGGAATGAACCAAGCGGTAACAAGCATAAGCCAAGCTCTTCCAAACCGCTATATAAATTTGTGGTTCTGATGAAAATCATAAACAATGGAAAGCGCTGCATGATAACTCTCCCCCAGTGTCTTTATGATGTGTAAAGCCCTTGTTCTAAGGGTTGGGAGATCTCTCACAAGGAGTTTATCATTGCACCCCCTAAAATGGATGCCCTTACTATGAACATTTGTTTAGAATCCAAAATCCTAATATTTGTTGGTGTCAGGAGGTCGGACCTTCGGAGCCGTTCCACATATTTGTAGTTCTTTGTAGAGATGAAAAGTTCATCATGGGAGATTCATGAGAACTAAAGATTTTCTGACCCATAGAAGTGAGCCGTGGAGGGGAGCCAGTGTGGTCAAGCTTCTAATCATCTACTTTGAATAAGCGCAACTAGAGAACTCGAAGTGGGAATTCAACAAATATTTTCTTTTCCATCCCAGTGTTGTGCAATCTTTGAGTCGATTAAAATCATTGCTTGGATCCAAAGTCTTGAAAACAAACATTCAACAAGGTCATCAAATTTCAAACCCTTTAGAAGAGGCAAATACCTTTGAAAAGTCCAAGTATTACTGCTTGTCCCTAGGGATTTATCCTTAGAGGCTTCTAAATATTTGGGCCTATATCTCAATTTTCTCTCTCTCTAGAGTATACATTAGGGAACTATTTCCTTACTTTCCTTGATTTCCACATAATGGACCTTGTGGGATGAAAATAAATTGAGACATAGACATTTAGTTGAAAAGCTTAGCAAGAAAGTGTTTGTGGTAAAAAGGATTCATTAAGAAAAGATATAAAAGACAAATTGAACCACAAGATCAAAGTCTCAAAACCAAAGTCTATCAATCTAAATAAACATCTTAGTCCAAGGAATCTCAAGAAACGTCAGTCTATGCTTTACAAAGTTAGAGAAAGATTGGTCTATAATTTTTACAAATGTGCTTCAAAGGACAATCCAAATTTTTATTCATTCTATTATTGTCAAAATCCAAGTCTTTTTCAACGTTTTGAGTTTCTCACATAGAGGTATAGCATGTTCTTCAATACCAAGGTCTTGTAAAAAAAAGTCTCTCTAAGTTCATTTAGGATCAAAATCAACACTTTCATCCATCCCTCAAACATAAATCAAATCCCATCTCACAAACAACTCTTGGAATCTTGGAAAAATCCTTCATACTAGACTTTTGGAAAATCCTTTAAATCAAATCAAAACTATCTTGTTTGACTAAGTGTCTGTGGATGCATCCTTCTTCATACACTTAGTTAAATTATCATCTTGTGGAAAAGTTTATTTCAAGACAACATCTAACCTCTTGGAGTTTATGAGTTCATTATCAAATCCAAATCCAAATAAAATCCAAAATCCAAAATCCAAAAGTCCTAAAGTCTAGTATCCCTCCAAGGTTTCTTAAGAGTTCAATCATTCACAATCACCTATCTTTGATTATCTCATCATCATCCTTTGATCCTTAACATCTTAGATTTTCTTTTTGTACCTAAAGTTTAGACCAACATAAGGAGTTAGAGGTTTAACTCCCATATTCTTGAAAGTTGATCCTTATTTTATGGTCCAAACTAGATCTCAACACAAGAATATGGAAACACACAAAGAAACATCCACCTCAAGTGACTTGAGTCAAACTGCACCTGAAATCAACCCCAGTGGATCTAGTAATCCCCCACTCAATCTTCCTCAACTACCACAAGATCTTCAAGAGGGAGGTTGCTAAGTGGAGGATATTACCAACAATGTCCTAGGAATGAATCAAGATGAAATCATGGAAATGGTCCAAAATCCTGAAAAATAACAAAAATTTCAACACAATGATGAGGCTTAATCCTTCACAATACATGTTAGAATTGGAAAAGGAAGGGGGTAAACTCCCTTCTGATTATGATGTAAGCAGTATTTTGGAGAAACCTCTTAGGATTATGCCATCGGTCTCATTCACACCTTCCTTCCAAAACATCATTCAACCCATCCCACAACCAATATCATCTCATGGTCCAAGTCAACCCATAGTTACCAAGGGGATTTCATTGCTTCATGCTCTTCAAACACATCCCCTTGTAAATAATGGAGACTTATATGCAAATACCATTTTCAGTCAACCAAATACCATTCCTCAACATCCAAAAAATCCATACATTCCACTCGTCTTTCATGACACCAACAATCCATCTACCTTCTTCGCATCACCAACATATTCTCTTGACACACAAGTCTCTCTCCCCATGACTTCACAAAGATAAGGGGGACTATTGGATAGGGGGAATCTTTTATCCCTCATCATCACTTTGTCAAGGAAACACACCACCCATCTTCCCACCATTTTTCCCTCTCCCATTGACATCCACACCAATCCTCGGTTTAGGGAAATCCCCTATACCAATCCTCAATCAACCAAATCAAAACAATCCTCCAATCATGAATCAAATCAACATGCCAAATCCTCCAAGCATGCCACTGATATCTTAGCACTAGGTGGCACCAATCCAAACAACACAGTCAATCACTGCACCATCTATAAATGTGGTCTCCCAAGGACCTAACATATCAACCACACCATCTATCACACAACCCCCTATCATCACCCAAACAACACCTCAACAACCACCTCAACAAACTCTCATCACAACATCTCACACCATTCGAAATCCTCCACCTTCACCACTGAAACTAAACATGGCAAATCAATGCAACATCACACTGCAAGCTTCCCAACAAGCTTATCAAAAATAATTCCAACAATTTCAAGCTCAACAAGCCACACAAGCTACACAACAAGCTGCTCAACAAGCTCAAGCTTAGGCACAAGATCAATATCAAGCCCAAAAAGCTCAAGCACAAGCACATTACCAAGCACAACAACAAGCAATTCAACAACAATCTTATCAACAAGCTTTACGACAATACCAAGCACAACAAGAAGCAACTCAACTACTAGCCCAACAAAAAGCATTGTTGGTACAACAACAACAAGACCAACAACAAGCATTGTTGGTACAACAACAACTGTAGGCATACCAACAAGTGTTGGTCACACAAAAAAACATGCAACCACCTCCCACGAACACACAAAATACTCCGCCCGTCACTCAAACAATCAAACCGCCTCAAAACAAATTCATCCCACCACCCGATCCACAAAATGATGTATCTGCACAAATCAAATTTCTCTCACAACAAGTGCTAGACCTACAATCCAAAAAAACAAAAAAAAACCAAGGGAATTTGTGCCCTTATCCATTTGACAGAAGCATTACAATGGTTCCATTCCTAAAAGGGTTTGAGATACCTAAATTTGACAAATATCACGAAACTGGTAACCCTGAAGATCACATTAGGGAATTTGATGTTCACAGTATGGAAGTTACATAGGACAACACTTATCTAATGCGACTATTCCCTAGGAGTTTCATTAGACCAACAATGGAATGGTTCTCTTGTCTTCCTCCCAAAATAAAAAAGTTCCAAGAAATTGTGGACTTATTCATACAAAACTATTCATTCAACATAGGCATGGACATGAGTTTAGAAGAACCATCCACTCTCAAACAAGCCAAGGGGGAAACATTTTCATCCTTCTTGCAATGATGGCAATCCAAGGCAAACAAAAGCAAGTGGAATATGCTAGAAGAACAAAAAATATGTACTATCATCACCAATCTCAAAGGAACCTTGTCTTTCCATCTAAAAATGCAATGCATCACAACATATGACCAGTTGATCCCCAAGGCGATCAACATTGAAAGAGTCCTTATCGCACAAGGGGGCACACCAACTTATCAAGACAACTTTCCATCGACTAGTTATAACGAAAAACCTTGCACATGGGCAAAGAACAAAAATGTTACTAACGATGGTGTGGTTGACGCCAAAGTTATTATCAGTGCTCCAAGGAAAAACACACAATCATATCAACAACTGCAAGTCAACAACCAAAACAACACACAAGACAACACATCATCACAACAACTCAACAATCAGGTGGCCAATAACCTGAACAATCAAGGGGCACCACCCCTAAGGAAGTATCCCCCTAAACGGAAATACACACCACTTGGGGAATCAATTGAGTCTGTCATGCAATGACTAGCCCAAGAAAATATCATCAAGATCCCTATTTATGACAATTATCAAGAGCCTCAAGTTAAACCACCATGGTATAACAAGAAACAAATCTATGATTTCCACAAGCTAAAGGGACCCACGACAGCCAGTTGCATAAAACTCAAAAATTTGATTTAGGACCTCATTGATGACAGAACTATAACCATTGAACAACCAACTAGAAACCAAGATCTAAAAATATACATGAATTTGATGCCTGATCACAATAAGGGAAACAACAATGGTAAGGCAAAGTATAATAACGTGAACCATGTTTATGACCATGTGATTGCATCCTTGGATTTTGTTACACCCTTAGATGAATGGGTTACTATTGTCAGTATCAAAGGATCCCAAGACGACTATGGAGTCACCAAATGTGGTGGAAAATTTACCATTCCTAGGCCATCCCAAGCACCCAAAGCATACACTACTAATCCAAAGTCAATTCCCAATGGTTATAATGTCTTAGATTAGTTGAAAAGAACCCTCGCCTAGATCTCCATCATGGAGTTTTTGAAAATCTTGCCCACACATAGGAGAATCCTGAAAGAAGCATTGGCCACATCCTCCATCCCAACGGATCTTGAAACAGACTAGTTCCAAGCTATGGTCAGACATATCACCACACCAAATCTCCTAACATTTTCTGATCAGGACTTTCCAACTCAATTATCTCACAACCGCACACTCCATCTCGAAGTCCTAGTCCTTAAGAATAAAGTCAAAAGAGTCTTGGTGGATGGAGGTGCATGATTAAATATTTATACTCTCAATCTAATAAAGAGTTTTGGATTCTCTGAAGATGTCATTACAAAAGGTAAAGGTATTACAATCAGGGCATATGATGATCAAGAACGGGTGTCTCAAGGCACCATTCAACTCCCTATTCAAGTAGGGCCAACTATCATGGAAACCACATGCCAAGTCCTTGATCTAGAATTACCTTTCAATATCCTCCTGGGGAACCCATGGATTCATGGGATGCAAGCTGTCACATCCACCTTCCATAAATGTGTCAAGTTTCCTTATCATAATCAAGAGGTCACAATCCATGGAGATCCTAAACCATTTTATTATTGCAAGAACCTGGAAGCCAAGTACTACAAGATCCCTCAGGTTCCAAAGAATGATGACAAACCCACATCTCCATATATAGACCCATCTACCCTCGCCTCCACTTCTGAGACAAAGACACCTTCGATTCCAAAAATCTATGATATTAAAGTCATTATCCAAGATAATGGGTGTTGGGACTACAAAATGAAAAAAGAGTGCTTTTGTAATAGGAGAGTTACCTCAATCTCCTTAATCTCATGGACAACCTCAACTAATTGACACATCAGCCCAAACCTTCAAAGCAGACCCCTCCAGATTCAAAAGGTGGGGGGACCTAAGTCAGGAAGTGGTAGACGAAAGGGATATATCAAGCTTATTGTATCAAGGTGAAAGGCCTGTACTTGATCTTCCCATGGACAATAACAACAAAGGACTACAGTTAATGCAAGGATGGGGCTATAAGAAAAATGAAAAGCTTGGGAGAAATGATAATGGCCTACTAGAACCTATCATTCTTGAGAATAGAATAAAGAATCTTGGACTTGGATGTACCCCTCCGACGTGGCAAAGGTGCCCCAATTAAAATGGTTAAAGCTCCCCCCTTGGTTCCTGTATCGATTACTTATCCTTTTGAGGACCCCCTCATTGACCTACCTATGTTATTTGAGGATTCCTCCCTTCTCATGATTAGTATCCTATCTTTTGAACCAAGCAACAAAACCAATGAGCTAAAA
Source organism: Sequoia sempervirens (assembly GCA_007258455.2). NCBI lineage: Eukaryota > Viridiplantae > Streptophyta > Pinopsida > Cupressales > Cupressaceae > Sequoia > Sequoia sempervirens. The sequence goes on from VDFB02281492.1 coordinate 476,017,767, forward strand.
CTTGTCTATCCCCAACTCATCAATTATGACCAACGAGGACCACCAATCTTAGACATGTTCGAAAACGATGAAGCTCTCTCAGAATTCATGGAACTGTGGGATACAATACCATGTGGAGATCATAAAGGTGGGTTTGACATTGAGCTAGAAAAACATGCCTGCTATGGGGAAATGATTGAATCCTTCAGTCGCAAAAGTGAAAATTTAAGAGTAATATCTAGGTCTTTAAGTGAAAACCACACTGTGGCATTTTCTGACCCAAAAATAGTAAAATAAAAGGACATATCCAATGGTGAAAACCTCTCTGAGGCACCATAGGATGAGGGATTCAATATTCCCCTTAGTGCTATTCATTAGGAAAAGTCAGCAGTCTTGGTAGAAAAGTGTAATCTGGTCAACCTGGGAACTGAAGAAACACCACATATCACCTTCTATGCAGAATCACTCTTGACCGAAGAACAAGAACTTCTAGCTGCATTTATGAGAGAAAGGTAAAATTTGCATACACCTACACTAACATGCCTAGTCTTGATCTAGGGGTTGTGGTTCACCATCTAGCTGTCTATCCAGAAGCAAAACTAGTAAGACAAAAGTTGAGAAAGATGCATCTAGAAATAACATTACTGGTCAAACTTGAATTACAAAAGCTCCTCGATGCCGGCTTCATATGGTAAATTTATTATCTAGAATGGGTTTCAAACCTTGTACCGGTCACTAAGCTCACTGGGGGCATTCAGATTTGCACTAACTTCAAGGACCTAAACAAGGTGCACCCTAAGGATGACTTCCCTCTTCCCAATATCGAAATGATTGTGGATCAAACAACAAGGCATGAAATGTTGTCATTAATGGATAGGTTCTCAGGGTACAATCAGATAATGATAGCCAAAGATGATCAACACAAAACAACTTTCACTTGTCCATGGGGGACTTATTGTTGGAACATGATGCCATTTGGGTTGAAAAACATAGGAGCTACCTATCAAAGAGCTATGATGCTAATTTTCCATGACATGATTCACAAAACTATGGAAGACTATGTGGATGACATATTAGCTAAATCTAGAAAGCATTGGGATCACATACCAACTCTAAGCTCCATCTTTGATAGGCTAGAAGAATACAAGGTCAGACTCAATCCAAAGAAGTGTGTCTACGGTGTACAATCAAGGAAGCTCCTAGGGTACATTGTGTCCATGAGGAGAATTGAGATAGATCCTACTAGAGTCAAAGCAATTCTCGAGATGGAAGCACCAAGAACATTAAAGTAGTTAAGGGGTTTGCAAGGAAGACTCCAATCCATTCATTGGTTTATAAAACATTTAGTAGATAAGGCTATCCCATATTTTCATCTACTCCACAAGGGGGTAGCATACAAATGGGACGAGAAATGTGATCAGGCCTTCAATAAAATCAAGGAGTACTTACTCACACCACCAGTTCTTATGCCACCAATTCTGAACAAGCCTTTGATCTTGCATATATTGGCAAAAACAACAACCCTTGGTGCTCTCTTAGCACAACATGATGAAAATGGGAAAGAAATCTATTTACTACATCATTAGAACCATTTTAGGATACGAGCTGAATTATACATCCATTGAGAAGGCTTGCCTAGTAGTGGTGTTTTCCGCACAAAAAAATAGACACTATATGTTGGAACATCATATAAAACTCATTGCCAAGATAGACCCTCTCAAGTATCTACTTTCTAAAGCAACACTCATAGGGAAAACAACTAAATGAGTCATGATCCTGATAGAACACAACATTGAGTATGTAGAATGAAAGGCCATTAAAGGACAAGTAATTGCAGATCAGTTGGTTGAACCACCGATGTATTTAGAGAACCCATTGGTATCAAAATTTCCCGATGAATCAATTTTTAAGTTAAGTGCAATAGATCACTGGAAAGTATATTTTAATGGATCCTACACATAGCATGGGTTGGGAGCTGGGGTCTTCTTCATTACACCATAAGGAGATTGCATGCCAAATTCATACAAGCTGTCTTTTCCTTGCACAAACAACATTGCAAAATATGAGGCTCTTGTTATAGGACTTAGAATTGCAGTACAATGGTAGATCATGACACTCAAGGTTTATGGGGACTCACAACTTATCATCAACTAGGTCAATGATGAATACCAAATGAAGGATGAAAAATTGAACCCATACAAGAAACTGGTGGAAAGCCTCAAAGAATTCTTCATCAACATCATGTTTGAGCAAATATCTAGGGAAAACAATAGAGCAACGAATGCTATGGCAACAATCGGATCGCTACTAGATATGCCACACAATGTCCCTAAGAAAGAATTCCTTGTAGAGTAGCTTCTTGTACCATCTTTTGAGGTACCAAATTCTGAATTCGTGTGTGAAATCAATGGTCTCGGTGACCCTTGGTATCATGACATTTACACCTACTTGAAAATAGGAGTCCTCCCCACTAATATCACCCCGAACCTTAAAAGAACATTTTTCAAGAATTCATTATCCTTTGTAATCTTAGGAGACACCCTATACCATAGGAGTATTGAAGGAACCTTGTTGTGATTCCTTAACCCTAAGGAAGATTTGAATACTTTAACTGAGGTGCATAGTGGAATTTGTGGATCACATTTAAGTGGCATGACCTTGGCAAAGAAACTGCTGAGGACTGGGTACTACTAGCCTATGATGGAAAGAGAAGCTCATGACTATGGTGCTTGCAATGTCAACAACATGGAGACCTCATCCATGCACCAAATCAAGAGCTCCAATCGATCATAACACCTTGGCCCTTTTCACAATGGGGGCTCAAACTCATCAGAAAAATCACACCCACCTCATCCAATGGACACAAGTTCATTATCACAACCACTGAGTACTTCATGAAGTGGGTGGAGGCCATCCCAATGACCTACATTACAGGGAAGCAAATTTCCAAATTGATCCTGAACTACCTCATTTGCCACTATGGTGTTCCACAAGCCCTTATCTCAGATAATGGAACACCTTTCAAGAACCAGAATGTTTGAGAACTATGCCAAAAATTCAATATCTAACATTGCTTCTCCACCCCATATTACCCCCAGGGTAATGGCCAAGCTGAGGCTACCAATAAAACTATCTTGAAAATAGTAAAGTAAATAGTCAATGAAGCTGGTCGTGACTAGCACTTATAGCTAAATCCCGCCTTATGGGCCTACCGAACAAGCATTCACACACCAATAGGTGCAACCCCAGTCTCCCTAGTCTACGAATCAAAAGCCATACTTACCATTGTGATCAAGCTCCCATCCTTAAGAATATCATTGCAAAACCTCATTACTAATGAATAATATCGGGTGTCATGGTTGAATGAGCTAATACTACTGGACCATTTACAGGTCTATCAAAACCATCTCAAGCGAAGCTACAACAAGAAGCAGGAGTCAGACCTTTCAAGTCAGAGAGTTTGTGTTGAAAGAGAATCAAAAGAATGTGCCAAATCTGGACAACAAGGGAATGTTTGAACCCAATTGGTTGGGACCCTTCATCACCACAACAAGTTACAAATCAAGAGCATATCAACTATCTACACTCGAAGGTGAGCCTCTGCAGGAGCGCATCAACAACTCCCATCTCAAAAAGTTTTATGCTTAAGATTGCAAGGTATAAATCTAGAAAAATACAAAAAAATTAAAAAATATAAAAAATCCAAATAAAATCAGAAGAAGGATTGAAAACCACTTTGGTGGCACTTTGGTCAAGTACCTTGGTGAAAACCTGGAAAACAGGTGCCTCATGTAAATAAAGCACTTTCCATCCACCATGATCTCCTTGACTTGTTCTGCATCATTCATCCATCACCCTTCCATATCTCCATCCATCACCCATCTGTGTCTGCATCATAGCTTGAACCTGTGTTTGTATCATGTTCCCCCCCTAGTACTACTCGACATATTTCTAAGGTCAATTTTTCCTGCCTATGGGGTAGTCTATTGCAACATGCCGGGGGCATGTTCTTATATCTGCATTGGATTGGATTAGTGTATATTCTTGAGATCTTCCTTAAAATTAGAAAATCAAAAAATCCAAAAACATCATAAAATAAAAAATCCAAAAACATCCAAAAAAAATCAAAAATCTAAAAATAGGTCAAAAAGTTAGAAAAAGTAAAAAATAGAGTCGTCTTGTCGAACTACAAGTCTCTGATCTCTGAACATAGGAAATTCCATCATCAATGTGCCCCCGAGACACCCTAGGTCAGTCCTTTAGGAGTCCGTCATAATAAATTGACAATCCATTTGTTCATATCTCATCAATAAATGAGTCTGTCAGTTGAACTACATGGTCTCTGCGTGTATAATGTAGGCAAGGATAATCTTTGATCAGCCTCTGAGGCCCCTATGATAGGTCTTTAGGTTAGGTCCTTGGTTAAAATCTTAGAAAATAGAAAAACATTGGAAAATTTGAAAATCAAAACATTTGTAAAACATCTTGAAAATACGAAAAACAACCTCAAAACATTTCAAAAACATAAAAAAATCCAAATATTTGAAAAAAAATCCATTCGTCCCATCTCACAATCACTTGGAATAAATATCCACTCATAATAAATCATCATCACCCCTAATCTTTGGTGGGACAATTGGAAACAAGTTCAACAAATCAAAAGTGAAAAAGCAAACGTCAAGGTCTCAAGTCTAGGTTAGTAGGTAAACAAGTCAGTCAACTCTTGGTAGTAATAGCCTATCATCCAGTCAATCTCACAATCATCTGATATCATCATGTCCTAGGATGCATCCTTCCTACAATGGACATCAACATCAGACATCACCGTAGTTTAGTCTTGGCTAGTGGTATGAAGAACATTAGCTTGTTTGTTTACTTGATCTTTTCTTTTGATTTATCTTATTGCGTTCATTCCAATAACCTCTTGATGATGTCTAATCAAAATAATTTAGAGAGAAAGGAATGGGGCATTTATCATTATCTTTTGTTTTCTGTGCTTGTTGGATATTCTTCTTATATAACCTTGGCCATGCTTGCTTTGTTTGGTGTGTATGGAGGATGTTTTGAATATCTTGTTGACCACATAGGAAGGATTTTCTTTTCTATGTTTTGGTCCAAGATGTTTGAAATGTATGAAGTACATCCTAATAAGGTTTCATATGCTAGGTGTGAACAAGGATAATCCTATCTGATTATTGAGTCAAAGTCCATCTTAGTAGGTACAACACCATACTGGTTCTTTATACCCTGATGTATCGTATCTATGTGTGTTATCAAACATAAGGAAAGTAAGCTCTTTATGTCCCCAATCCCTGATAAGCAAAACATCATCATATTTCATCATTATTTATAATAAAGTCTCAGTAGATCATGGACTTGTTGGATCCTCCTTTCATCATCTCATTTCTTCTTTCTTCTCTCCACACTAACACGATACCATGACAATCAACCAAACATCACTAGTGCATCCATCCTACATTCACAAACTATCAACATACTGCATATCATTCATATCATACATAATAAGAAACACCGATCATTTCACATGCATTGTATTTCCATCATTGCACCATAATATAGATTGGTTATTCTAAGCATCTCATAAACCATACATTTGCATAAAACATCCATTGCATAATCATATAGGCATTGTCACATCATCCATACATACATACATATATCATCATCATAGAAAAGATACTGAAAAAGAAAAAGAGAATATCATAACATTACACACATCTCATAATCATAACATATCACATCATTCATTTGGGGCATAATATAGATCTGTTATTCTAGGCATCTTAGAATCATTTGCATACCATAAACATCCACATCACATGAAATTTCATAAAATCATATTGCGTCCATATAGAATCACATTACATATACATAGAACATCAAATGCATCCATAAATAAAGCATAAATAAAGGGAACACATCACATCATAAATCAATCAAACCCATATCATATATATATCAAAAAATCATCACAGTCATGGTACAAATCTGACTCAAGTGTATGTATATCAATCATGATACAAAGCCCAAGGGGCTATCAAAAATGGAGCCCATGAAACTCAAAAAGAATCAAGTGTTGATCAAAAACTATACACAGTTGCTAGCCCTCATCTCTGCTCCCCTCGCCCGCTTGCCTCTTTGCCCGGTCATCTGTCTATCAAACCCCTATTTGCTGGAGTAGTCTAGCTATCACTGGGCCACAGGTACATCCTGTCAATAATGAAATCTATAATACTTTGCCTCCTTGACTGCCTCACGGTACATCCTTGTTGGTATGGTCCTCCCCCGGGATGCAGTGGCCATGATCTCAAGCTGCTATCTACGGCCAACCTCCTGAGCTAACTACATCTCTATAGCTTGTCTCTGCTACCGTTCGTGGTCCCTCTCAGTGGTAAGGGCCTGGACCTACTTCCTGGCTTGATCTCTCTCTAATGTAACTGCTTGTAGGTGCACCTATAATCCTTGTATCTGTGCCTACAACTACTATATCTAGGCATCCCATGGATCCGACTGCTATGGCTGCTGATTTGGCTATCGTGAAGCTTCCCGTCTCAGGGTGGTGCTCTAAGATCCTTTCCATCTAGACCTACTTGTGCTCTCTGAGCACTCCTCCCCCGAGGTCTCCCCTGTGGAAGTGCCACTCTTGGATCTGTAAGTCAGTGTAGATATCTGAACCAATCATCATATGCATGTGTTGTGCCTAGATCTACCAGCCCTTGAGCATAGGCCCATGGCCTAGCAACCAATTGTCGAAAGGAATCAACTGCATCGGGCATTGGAATCGTCTACCCCCATGCAATCTCTCAGGATGATCTGGAAAAGATCACAGTGTACTAATCATCCGACCGATGCTAAACCTCCCCAAATTGATGAGCCACCTTGTTTGGCAGATAATGATCTATAATGGTATGCTCCCTCCCCTGCATCAGTCGATTCTGTCGAGCATGAAACAACTATTTTACGTCATCGTACCATGCTGACATCTATAACCAAGGGTGCCAATAGAACATTGTCATCTCATCTAGGACTCGACACTAGTAGGGTAGACCCAGCTATCCTGTATGTCTCAAAGTGATCCCACCCTTGTATGTCCAAATTGCTGGATCATCAGGCTCTGTATGAACCAAAATAACAATTGGTCAGAGCACGAAAATATGATCCTAGGCCTAGATATGTAGCAGTGTCACTCTAGGACCAATCACTCGACCATCGCAATATGAAAAATCATGTAGGTCATTGTACAATGAGGCCAAAATCACTGGTCCCTAGGAAAACAAGGTCCTTTGGCTTAGCATCCGCTCCCATGCCAAGCCCCATCTAGGCTGAAGCATCTACCTCGTCGATCTGGAGCCACTAACCTAGAAGTGATAACAACAATGATCAACTTGAAAAGAAACACGCGACCTCTGAGAAACTCTAGGTCAAGCTATCCCTCAGTCAATACAAGGATCTCTAGCTCCATGATCTTGTGGCATGCATCAATGCTGACATCTGTATCATAGATCACTTGCTCACCATGAATCAACAAACATAGAATGTACCATTCATCCTCCAAAGTAATAGTCACCTTGCCAGTCGAAAGGTGAAAAGATGAGGTCTTGCTGTGCCACCTCTCACACAATGCATTCATCATCGCCAAGTGGGTTTGGACAATGGGTGCATAGGTGAGGTACTAGAGACCGATCTCCCCTAGATGCTCATGTCGTAACTCTGATAAATCACCCAATATGCGTAGGATTGCAGGCTGATGCTCACGCAAAAGCACAGGTTGGATCACCTCCTACACCCATAAAGCCATGATGTCAAAATTCGTAAAAAATATTTGACCCCTTTTGGTGTTTTCGATGTCGAAACCACAAATGCGTCATAGTTTGCAAAGGCATTGCTATTTGTAAAACTCCAAATAGTGATGTTGGACTCTTTGAAAATGCTAAATCCATCATAGCATCACCATTTTCATGGGCATCATCCGTTGACCAACAAACCCTAAACTCAAATTGAGCTAAGTGTCACTTTTCACAAAAGCATTACTATTTGGAAATTTGAACCCTAATCCCAAATTGCGAATTACATCATGATTTTCACTAGCGACGTTATATGAACTTTTAGTGTTGTCGATTTGCACTTTGTTGCTATATAGCGATGCTAGGGACTTTGATTCTTTTGAACATAATAAATTCACTAAAAAATCAAACTTCAAAGTTGGGTTTGGGTCACATACTGGTGGTTCTATGCTTGGAGGTCTCTGGTACACACAAGCTTGTTCTAAAATGTGTTAGGGAAGCACTTGTTGTGCCATCTCACAGAAGGATCAGAGGAAACCTCTTGATGTAGATGTGAATGCACAAATGAGTGATGCAATCAGAATGACTTATCCCTCATATCATCAAAGCCTTTTTTCTAGCCCATGTGCCAAATTTTCACTAGTTTCGTGGGAAGAGACACAACTATTTTCCCTTGAATTATTGCACTAACCCTCTCATATCATTGTTTTTGACTTTCCATGGAAAGTTAGTTTAGATAAGATTTCTGAGAAGATATGATTGCCCCTTTGATCAACATGATGGCAGCCAACAGTTTGGTTCATTGGGAAAAGATGAAGAGTAATCTTTCTTCATAATTCACCTAGTTTTTATTGCATCTTTTGAATATGATAATGAAAGTTGATCAACTGGTATCATTTCATATTGATTTAATGCATCAAGAATAGGTTTATCATTAATTTGATCAAGTTGGTCAATTTCCTATCCCTCCTAAAACACAAGAGGGCAGCATGTTGGGCTCAACCCTTGTGGGAGCCACATTTTACCCCACATGTTGTAACTAGATGAAACAAAAAAGTAACAAAGATTTATTCTATACCTGCACAATGAGAAAACATGTTAGCTAAATAGATCATATGAAAGATGTGTTTGATAACTCTTTTGTTTTCTTGGACATCTATGACATGTTAGCTATTTTAATGTTTATGAAGATCAGATTATATGTTTATGGATGTTTGCACATATTTTGACTAGTGATCCTTCATTTCTCTAACAACACTCTTCTTATAGATGTAGGGAACCTTAGAGAAGCAGGGGAAAACAACTAATGGAGGCTAGATGGCAGGAGGACTGAAGCTGATGCAGGGCAACTCGACTGGGATTCATCATTCAGGCAATGATGGGTCCCCTTTATCTTTATGTGCATTATTTATTTATCTGTAAATGTATAGTTTTTTCTTTATATGCATTAAAATAGTTAGTCCCTCGGCTTGTGAGGGACACTATACACTTATCATTATCAATAAAGACTACATTTTTGGAAAGATTGTGCACTTTTTCCTATGTTATTTGCATTTGCATGAGGCAATACAGTATTGTAGTCTTCTAATATTTCTTTATGCGCATGAATGTGACATAGAAAAGTTAAAATGTACCTTCTTTTTACTTGTAAAATATAAATAGCACTACTTGTTTGGGCCAGTAGGAAAAATAGGTAACAAGTCTCAAAATTCAAATTGCTAAGTTTCCTGCCAAAAGGTAATTTGAATCTTTAAAGTGTTTTTGGTGTGTCACAAGGTTGAGATTGGTCCCTCAACTCTTGTTTTTGGATTTCATGGGTTAAATAAGGTCTTTAAAGGACCATGGTAGTAATTTAAAGGTCCTTTATTTGTTTTGTTTACATGTGGTAAAAAGTTGCAAAAGTGGCAAAAATTGCCAAATTTCATGACATTGTAATTAGGGCTATTGGGAAATGGAAAAAAATGATGAAACTATTTCTTGTAGGTTCTTGAATGCTAAATCAATAAAAATATGCTCCAAGAAAGGAGGAGCAGGAATTTTGGTGATAGACCTTGTTTTAGCAAGTTCGGGACAATTTTTTTTATGCAAAAACAGTTAAAGAATGACCTTGTACAACTTTGTATGACCAGTGGACATGAATGCAAGTTGATGAAAAGTTAGATTCATATTTTTTGTTTCCAATGCAAGTGGTTTGGTTGAATTTCATGTTGATTTGAATAAGTTATGATCAAAACGGTGTTGACAATCTATTTTCAGGCCTAGGGTTTCCCATGAGCTTCCAACACCCATAACTTTGATTTCCAATGGTAAAAAATTCTGAAATTTGGAACTAATTTTATGTGTTCCCACATATATGTTCTCAAAAAAGGAGGGGCGCTAATTCATTAGTTTGTGTGATTTATTGAGGATAGTCCTATTCTTCGTTGTCTTTGACTGTGCAACCCTTAGTCTTGTTGAGGGTTTTGTGTAATTTCTTTGCTTTGAAGTTAAACACTGTCAAAATTAGTGAGAAGGGAGTGTTTAGAGTGTGTTTAAGGGTTTATAACTTGAGAATGCAAAATAAAGGTGGGTTTGGATTCTTTTTGAGGGTTTGTGTCTAAAGAAACAAGTTTTTGGAATAAGTTGCAGGGTATTTAGTTGTTATCACTAAAGGTTCAAACAATCTTATGTTTGTTGTTGTCAAGACCACATTGTCATCATCCTTAAGAGCCCATTCAGTTGGTAAAAGCTTTCCCTTTGTCTAATTATTGGTAATAGAGCTGGTGTAGCAAGAAAGTTGTGTGATATAAGAGGGATTCACTGCACATGAGTCCCTTTATTCTCAAGAGATCACCAGTGAACGAACAACCCTTATACACCTCAAAATAAGCAAGTCGATGAGAGACTAGGAAAAGTATACCTTAAATTGTGTTTTAGAGAAAGTTATTTTAGATCCTGAGAGAATGAAACCCTGAGACTCCTGCCTCAAATGAGCAAGCCCTTAGCTAAAAGATAGCAACACAGTTTCAGGATGCCAACGCATCGCGTTGTCGTCTAAAAGATGCCCTGGTGTCCTAAGAAATAAAGGGCTCATGAGCTCGAGCGGGAAGAACCAGGTTTCACTTCTAAGCTCAGGTTTGGGATGTGCTGAGCAAAATAAATGAACAAGAAGCCAAAAAACTATAATAAGCACAAGGAGACTTGGAGAGAGCTTACCTTTTTTCGGACATTCAAATCTTCACTCCAAGCTCCTCTTCACACCTACACATAGAAGAACAAGGGGGAAATGTTAGGGATGTATAGGGGCTTGCCTCAGTCAGACCCACATTTTGGTGTTCCCACCTCCACGGATAGCCAAGTTGGAAAGGAGCGTAAATAAAGTAAATAAAGTGTGTGGTGAAAGAAAAACCCGCTCAGGAGTAGAACCCACACCATGAGATAGTAAATGAAAAAGTAAGGAAGGAAAGTGAAAGAGACAGAGAGCATTACCCATGGGTCAAGACCCTCTCCGGAGCACATGGACACATAGTTGAGTGCTTTCTTGAGAGATTTTGTTGCTGGAGGGACCTCAGTTCAGCATGGCTTCGCTTGTGAGAGTGATGCTATCAAGGATGAAGAGAACTCAAGACTGGAGCAAATAACAAGAGAGCTTGAATGAACAACTTCCAACCCCAAATGAGAGCAAGAGAGGGGTTTTTAATGCATGCAATGACAAAAAGGAGTTGTTTCATCCAAAACTCAACTGCTAGGACACATGTCAAAAGATTCAAGATTCAAGATTCCTTGTTTCAAACTTAGAAAACTGCTAGGATGCTAGCGCGTCGCACAGGCATCTAGAGCCTAGATTTTTGGAAAACATGTCATCAGGCTTCTGTTGCTCTACCACAAGTCCACATGGAGTTAGAATTGTGAAATTCTGACTCATGGGATTTTTTTCATTAATGCTCTAAGGTGTCATAAATGCTATGCAAAAATGAAAAAATGTGGAATTGTCCCTAGGTGCAATTCAGCAACATTATATTTTGTCCCCACTTTAGTGGGCCCAATTTTGGAAAAAATCAGCCTCACTAAAGTAGAAAAGAAAATTTTTACCTAAATTTTGAATTTTACATATTTGCGTGGCAGGAAAAAGGGGCCATAAAGGCCACCAAAGTTGAGCTAACTGATACCGAAGGTGTCCCCAACATCTGAGATCAACAAACAATGATGAAATGGTCATGAAAATTTGCTCCAGAATTTAACCTACAAAACTCAAATTTTTGGGTCGGCCTCAAAAAATCAGAAGAAGCTACAATGGATAGAAGAATGATCAAGAGAAAGTTGTCGATTCAGAGGAAAAATATGATCAAGAGATGACCTTATGTCCCCTCTTGAGTTTTCCCCTAGCTTGGTGGGGTAAATTCAAGAGAAACTAGAGAGCCACAAACTCTAGGAAAAATGGGCCCTGGAGGGCCTATATATACCCAGGTGGGCCCCCAAAAGAGTCATTTTCATTATTCACTGTGAGCAAATTATTGACTTTTGTGAGGGAAAAGTCAAAAAAATGCCTAGCAGGATGGAGTACGAGGTGCCGAGTTTGGAGCAGTTGCAGTAGGACATCACCGAGGGTCACAAGGTGGACCAGTAGGTGTCTAAACCTCATTCTTTGTGAATTTTAGCTTATTTTTTAGTACTTTTCTAGGCGGCAAGGTGTGTAGGCATCCTTTTTCTGCGCTCGCACCCAAAATCTTTGTTGTTGTCCAACATCTATGCCTAGGTCCCAACTCTGTGCTATCGTCTTAGGGACGTGCTGGTGTCCTCAAGGCAGCCATGTCAGTCAAGGACAAATGCGTGGTGCACAGACCTCTACGCGGTGCACAGACCTCTGCGCGGTGCACATAAGTATTAAAGTAATTTTTTGCTTTCATAATGAAATTCAATGTTTCAATTTAATTTTTTTTCACTTTTTGTAGGAGTACCTGGAGATTCGAGAGCATCCAGGAGGGCGAGCATTCTGACTCGTTCATGAGCAGAGGGACTATCTATCAGATGATGAGGTCACACACCTTGAGCAGGTCAGTCTCTAGCATGTATTCACCATGCTAGAGATGAGATATCACGAGAGGATGTTTACAACCCTGATGGAGTGGTGGGATGCCACCACGTCATCTTTCTAGCTGCCATGTGGGGAGATGACCATCATGCTTGAGGATGTCTATCGGATCCTTGGGCTACCCATTTGCGAATAGTAGGTGGCACTAGACGATACACGATCAACACATGAGTAGAGAGAGGGCATCCTCTACTGCTCAGGGAGGATAGATGGCGACGACAATAGAGGCCATATTTACAAGCACTGGTATGACCAGGTGAGGACCACTGCGTCGTTGCTATGCCAGGTTATGGTTGTAACCATGGCTTTCTAGATCATGATAGACGAGGGAGGCTCACACCTGCACGAGGGCCTCGTCCACAATATTAGAGAGATGGTTGAGCATCGTACTATTTTTTCCTGGGGGCATAGCATGTTGGTGCACCTCTACTAGGAGCTAGGCCGATACATGCATTATGAGTATCATAGCCTCATTGTGTGTATAGTTTTGTAGGTGTGGTCCTTCACCCACATCATGTGCACCTGACTAGTTGGTTTTCCCTAGCGACGATTGTATCAGATCCCATTGGTATGATATGACGGGCGAGTGGAGATTTGGTAACCTACAGTTTTGGAAGTTACAGTTCAACATTGCCACGGTGAATGGGGTTCAATGCATACCCTACCAATTTTTCTGATGGCTAGATGATGGCAGGTACCTAAGGAACCTGTAATGGGACCATTTTTTGATAAGCCACCGAGATTATATCATAGTACCTTATTACTAGATTTAGGTCATGCGATAGCATTACTGTCCCTAAACTATTCCACCAGATGTGCCCACCTATACTAGGGCTTATAGCAATGGGGCAAGGGTCAGGGATCACCCTCGCCCCACTATTACAGATATCATCCCCTTTGATGATGATGAGCCTGATCATGATCAACCGCCCATAGTGGCAACAGATAATGTCAGGGTAGTTGTTGATTTTGTGCGGTGGTGGGAGAGGCACCATCCTTCTCCTATGTTTGGTGAGGGTGCCTCAAGAGGGGACCTTGGTCCATAGGAGGATTTTCCTCCCTAGCACCTGTAGGACAGATAGAGAGGGCACCAACAGGCCGATGGGGAGGAGGAGGCAACACCAATCAGATTGAGGTGGTGGAGGAGATCAGACCCCCCTGCGGCTACCCTCGTCTATTTAGCACCACCAACTCCTATTGTTCCAACATCAACAACTTTAGCGCCACCGAGATCAACCATCAATGCCAAAAATGCGGGTCCCAACATTTCCCCTTACCCTGATCCTACATGGCAACCAGGGGATCTAGGTATACATAGTACATTATTTATGTTTCCATGTTTTTTGGTTTTTCTGTTTACGACATATATACATGCCATGTGATACTGATTCTTCTATTTTTCTTTGTGGTTGCAGAGGACGCATAAGGATGGACTGGGCTGATGGCTTAGTGCATTTTAGAGGTTTCCCCTAATGTGTCGATCCAGGGGACGGTTCTTGAGGCTTTCTGGTTGGTATTTGTGGGATGACATGCCCCCACTTTCAAGTTGGTAGCATTCCTAAGGACCACCTATGAGGATCGGGGTGTAGAGATCGTGCAGTTGATGGTGGAGTTGACGACTGTTTGGGGACAGTGGGACCAACTGTCGTGTGAGCTGCAGATGATGCTCAATGAGTGAGACACGAGAGTGAGGAGGGACGACACTACTGAGTAGGTGTGTGACACCCTCTAGAGTCATCTCAATGACCTTGGTGGGTAACTGATATTTGTGACCCCGATAGAGGTTCAACAGATATGGGATGAGTTGAGGCTAGTGGAGACACCTATAGCCTCCTTACAGGGAGAGATCAAAGGGATTTAGGAAAATTTTTCCATATCACGCTCACACCGATCCCACTCCATGACTACTGTACAACCCCTCCTGAGAGTACTAGAGTAGCTGCTAGAGCTGGAGGGCTCCGAGAGCCATGCACTGTAGTGATCATTTTGTACATCATTTTTGTAGTGAGATATATACACATACATCTATACTTGTAGATCTTTTCTATAGACATATATTCAACAACCACTCATTTTTCATAGCAGTGGCCCAATACATGTACATTACATTTGATATATATATATATGGACATATCAGTTTCAATATCATGGCTTTATTTATGTGTATGTTTTTTACCTCCATGTATGTTTATGCTATGGATGTTATATGCTCATATGGATGTATGTTTACATTAGATGCTAATATGATTTAATAAACACACATGGTTGTATGTTAATTAAATACAATGATGATCTAATTGCCTTAAAAGATGTAATGAGATGTATGGACACATAGTGTAGCGAAACATATGTATGTATGACACACACACACGTTGTCATATCATAACACAAAAAATTTCATTATGTGTTGAATGAATAATGTCAATATATGTAGTGCTACTACCCTTCCATAGAGACAACACCGCATGAATGACACATAGAACACTACGCATAGTATCGATGAAGATGCATCACATTAATGGCTTCTTTTAGAGGCGTTCCATCTATAGACGATAATCCATAGGCACCTGGACCATACGCAAAGATCACAATGTAAGGGCCTAACCAGTTAGGACTAAATTTCCCTCTTTGATTAGGTAGTGCGTTTACATTTCATTGGTTTTCACAGAGAACCAGGTCTCCTAGCTTAAAGGTCCTAGGAAGCAAACTCTGATTATATTGTCTTGATAACGATTGTTGATAAGCTTTAAGATGATCGAGAGCCTGTAAACGACACTCGTTGAGCATCTCTAGTTGATGGAAACGATTAACTCGGTAGGTTTCATCATCAATTAACCCTTCAAGCAAAACCCATAAGGATGAAATTTCAAACTCCAAAGGCATGATCACTTCAGAACCATACATGAGGTTTTAAGGTGTTGTTCTTGTCATTGTACAAACACTTGTACAATAAGCCCACAAAGTGTACGTTAATTGAATATGCCAATCCTTACCATGCTTATTGAATTTTTTATGGAGAATGAGCTCAAGAGTTTTGTTAGACACTTCCACTTGACCATTGGATTGTGGATAATACGGTGTAGAAAACCTATGTTGGATATGAAATTTCTCCAAGAACTGTTTTACTTCCTTGTTCTTGAATGGTGTACCATTGTCAGAAACAAGTGTATCAGGCAAAATCCAAAATGAGAAATAATGTTGTTCATGAGGAAATAAACTACATATAGCTTCAATGTTTGTGGATCAGAGTGGGATGACTTTGACCCATTTTGTAAAGTAATCTGTAGCAGTAATAATAAAGGCATGTCCCTTAGAAGAAGTAGGTGATATCTTTCCGATAATATCCAACCCCCATTTTGTGAATGACCAAGGAGAGGTTTGGTTTTGTAACTCTTGAGCAGGTGCATGAATAAGATGACTGTGTTGTTGACATTGCAGACACCTTTTGATGAAATCAAAGGAATCCCATTCCATTGTTTTCCAATAGTACCCCATGTGTATTAACCTTCTTGTTAGGGATCTACCACCAAAATATCCACCCTTGGAGCTCAAATGGGCTTCCTTAAGGGCTAGGGGTATTTCCACTTTAGTGGGACACCTGAGAATTAAGCCGTTATAGGATTTTCAGTAGAGAAAATTGGATAAGATGACATAATGTGCTGAAAGCTTTTGTATACGAGTGCGGTTGTTTTTCATTGCATCATCAAGAAAGTTTCCAATCCTTAAGTAGGTGTAGCTACTAGAAAACCATTCTCTTGACTCTATGTGAGAACACACAAGAGACTCAGATTCAAGTTGATCGGAAACCGCAGGGGTTCATAGGACCTGAACTATGAAGTGGTATTATTTCATATCCTCTTTTCAAGGCACTATGGAAGCAACATTCGCCATGGCATCAACATGTCTATTTTCTCTCCTAGGGACACTATCTATTGTGAAAGAGGAAAATTGCTTAAGCAAGGACAAAGCAAGATCTCGGTGCTGGGACAACTTACTTTGTTTAGCTTGATAGGTTCCCATAATCTAATTCATAATAAGTTCAAAATCACCTAGTATACAAAGATGTTTGATTCTTAGTGTAACCATGGCACACAAGCCAACAATAAGGGCTTCATACTCAACAATGTTATTGGTACAAGGAAAATCTAGTCGAAAGGATAGAGGGACCGGTTTACCTTCGGGGGATATCAAGACCACACTCGCTCCAAAATTAGTTTGACACCTTGATCCATCGAAATACATTTTCCATTCACGATCATAGTTAATTATGAAAATATTTTCGTCAGGGAACAAATCCACCCCAGGGATAGAGCGAGATGAAGGAGCGACTACCAATTGATCGACAACTGCTTGACCCTTTATTGATTTCTTAGTAACAAACTTTATGTCAAACTCAAAAAGCAACATAACCCACTTTGCTAATCTCCTAGCAAGGTCAGCACTAGAGAACAATGCTTTAAAATATTTTCTTTTACTATGACGTGCATTTCGACATGGAGAAGATAGTGCCTCAATTTCTATGTAGCGAATACAAGAGCAAGGAATTGCTTCTACATGGAGGAATAATGAGTTTCGTAATCAACTAGAACACAGCTAATGTAGTAGACCACTCTTTCTTTACCCGTGTCATCATATTGAGCTAGTAAAGTTTCCAAAGCATGTGGTGATGTAGCAAGGTAAAGCGAAAAGGGCCTATCTTGCATAGCCGACATCAATATGGGAGGATTGGCCAAGTAAGCTTTGATTGAATCAAAGGATTTTTGACATTCCTCATCCCATATGAAGTGAAGATCTATTTTCAATAAATGAGTGAAAGTGAGGGTATGATCAACCAACTGAGATATAAATCTACGAATCGCCTGAATCTTCCCTTGTAAACTTTGCAACTCGATGATATTTCTTGGTGGGGGCATGTTAATGATAGCATCGATCTTATTTGTATCAACTTTGATTCCACGGTGAGAGACTATGAACCCCAGAAGCTTGCCGACATCTACACCGAAGATGCATTTATGGGGATTAAGCCTCATTTTGTAGAGTCAAATCCTTTCAAAGATGAGATGAAGGCTCCTCACATGATCTTGATGAGTTATTTATTTTTCCAAGATGCCATCAAAATAGTCTTCGAAGATCTTATGAATAAAATCATGGAATATTAGGGTCATTTCCTATTGGTAGGTTTCTCCCGCGTTCTTTAAACCGAAAGGCATGACCACATAATAGAAATTACCCTAAGGGGTAGTAAAGTATGTCTTGTATTGACCATCCGGGTTAATACAGATTTGATTGTAACCCGAGAAGCCATCCATAAAAGACAACACATGGCCTGTAGTTGAGTCCACAATCATATCTATATTAGGTAATGAAAAATTATCCTTAAGAGAAGCCTTATTAAGATCTCAAAGTTCAATGCATATGCGAAAATGACCATCAGGCTTACTAACGATGACTATATTCGAAATCCAAGGGGAGTAGTCAATTGGACGGATGAAGCATGCTTTCAACAATTTCTCTATCTCAGTCTTGACCATTAACACCACCCTGGGATTGCTCTTTCGGATTTTCTACTTAACTGGATTGGGATCAGGACATAGGATGATATTATGAACCACTATAGACTCATCAATACCAGGAATATCCTCATACATCCAAGTGAAGATACCAGGATGAGAATGCAAGAGATCAGAGTGTTCATCTGATTCCTCCAAAGAGAGACACTTCCTGATCTTGATTACTTTTTCTGAAGATTTAGGACCCATAGAAACCTCAACAATATCTCCCTTAAGGAGAGAATTGTGATCTTTGGGATGAGATATCGAGATGTCATCGTTGATGATAGATAGAGGATTATCCTCATCAACATTCAAAATGGATTCTCCAAAGTATGCTTGGTTGTGCAAGCAATATGAGAATCATTTCTTGTGGTGATAAGGAGGTAGTGGGGAATAGGCTCCTAGAAATTCCCCTAGTGCTTCATTTGAAGAGAAGAGATTTAAAGGGACCTTCTCGGCCTGCCCCATTTCTTCTATCAATTCAGGATGAACCAAGCTCAATGGCTCAACTGAAATCATATTAACACTCCACCAAGGTTTTTGCTTAGACTGTTCAACAGAGCATCCCAAACCTAGATAGCATTGTCGTGGCTTAAAATGGATAGGGACTTGAATTCCTTGTTCGATATGCCCCAAGCCTTTCTGTCCATAGCCATATCGAGAGGCGAGCTCATATGCAAACCCATAATGAGTTTGCAAAACTTTAGGAGGTGGTAGATCTACGTAGAGTGTTTCATTCCACCAATGGATGTCGAATGTCTCTATGGGAGAACTCCCACCTTCTTTACCAGGTTCACAAAAATTAACCTCCTTTGTAGGAATGGGGTTACTCTCCTGGGTAGAGAAAGGAGTGGTCTCCTGAACAGGATTACACTTCTCTTCCTGAGCGGGAGTGTCATCCACCCTTATGTTAGTAATACCTAGAAATTCTATACCAGAGGGGCTTTCCTTATATTCCGTGATGAAGACTTTGAGAAATCCAAGGAACCCCAATCATCACCAAGGAAATCATTCGATTGAGAAGATGAAGGGGAAGATGGGGGAAACTTAGGATTTTCTGCTTTAGGCGTTTCATTTTTTTTTGACAATCACTCCAGGGATGACTTCCATAGAGGGTATTAATGAGGAACATGCCATAGCATCAATGGTTAAGGATGGAATACGATTCTTGAGAGTGGATACAATTGAAGCATGACCAACAACCGCTAGCTCGCTAAGGTGAACAACCTCTGGATCTGCTTTAATCATAAACACCCTATTGTTTGCAACAAACTTCAAAGAACGGTGTAAAGTAGAAGTCACAACACCCATAGCATGAACCCAGGGTCTCCCGAAGAGAAGATTGTATGGTAATGGGCTAGGCATCACATAAACCAATGTAGGCAAGGTAACAAGACCTAGCTACAAAGGCAATATTATTATGCCTAGAGCTTGACGGCTAGCACTATCAAACCCACGAATATATAAGGAAGAGGTTGCTAAAGAAGACAAATCAACTTTAATGTTAGGTAATAGGTCCATACCACAAACATTGAGAGCTAAACCAATATCAACAAGAGTATTCCTAATACCAATATTATTAACATTAATTATAATCATCAAGGGATCGACTTGCTTCTGCACATCTGGAGGTGGGAGTTCTTGTGGGTGGAATGTAAAATTTGGTGAATCTGCACAAATATGAGCAAAATATGCATTAACATCCGTAGGCCTAGTAGAGGCAAGCAAGAGAATATTTTGAAAGGCTTCCTACAACATCTCTCGATAAACCAGAGTGGTTTGAAGCAAGTCCCAAAGTGAGATCTTAGCCAGAGTAACACGAAGTTGATCGACAAGATCATAATCACCTGGTGCTTTGATCGCAGGCTTAGGTGCTGAAGGAAGGCTTGGTTGGGAAGGTGGTAAAGAAGTAGGAACTTGAGTGGGTTGTGATGTGGGAATGAAAGGTTGTTGATCCAAGTTATGTTTATTTCTCCTTGTATTGTATGTATGCCCAACAACATTATAGGAAGTAGAGCTTGTAGCTTTCACGAACTTTGAATATAAGTCTGATGAATCGCTACGACACAAAATCCCATAGACAAAATAATTTTCCCTAGGGGATGGTTCAGCTGGGGTCACGTAAATGATGGGTTTCTTAGGGCTCAAAGGAGCCACATAGACCACAACTACATTTATTAACTCAGCTTGTGAGGGGAAAGTTTGTTTGGAAGATTTATAGATAGGGGAGAGTGCTTCTAAGAAATCATCTAGAGCATCTTCCAACATATCAAAATCTTCTTCAGAAAAGGGATGGTCATAAACACGAGACATCATGAAAATAGATCCGATTTGTTCACGTCAGGTTCACCAAAATGTGATATAAGAGGGATTCGCTGTAGACGGGTCCCTTTATTCTCAAGAGATCACCAGGGAATGAACTGCCCTTATACACCTCAAAATAAGCAAGTCAATGAGAGTCCAGGAAAAGTATACCTTAAGTTGTGTTTCAGAGAATGTTATTTTAGATCCTAAGAGAATGAAACCCCAAGACTCTTGCCTTAGATGAGCAAGCCCTCGGCTAAAAGACAACAACGCGGTTTCAGGAAGCCAGCGCAGTGCGCTGTCATCTAAAAGATGCACTAGCATCCTAAGCAACAGAGGGCTTAAGAGCTCGAGTGGGAAGAAATAGGTTTCACTTCTAAGCTCAATTTTGGAATGTACTGAGCGAAATAAATGAACAAGAATCTAAAAACCTATAATAAGAACAAGGGGACTTGGAGAGAGCTTACCTTTTGCTGGACGTTCAACTCTTCACTCCAAGCTCCTCTTCGCACCTACACATAGAAGAATAAGGGGGAAATGTCAGGGCTGTATAGGGGTCTACCTTAGTTAGACCCCCATTTTGGTGTTCCCACCTCCATGGACATCCAAGTTGGAAAGGAGCGTAAATGAAGTAAACAAAGCATGTGGTGAAAGCAAAACCCGCTTAGGAGTAGAACCTGCACCACAAGATAGTAACTAAACAAGGAAGGAAAGTGATAGAGAGAGAGAGCATTACCCATGGGTCAAGACCCTCTCTGGATCACACAAAGGCACCATTGAGTGCTTGCTTGAGAGTTGTTGCTATTGGAGGGACCTTAGTCTGGCATGGCTTCGCTTGTGAGAGTGTTGCTATCAAGGATGAAGAGAATTCAAGACTGGAGAAAATAACAAGAGTGATTGAATGAATGACTTCCAACCCCAAATGAGAGCAAGAGAGGGGTTTTTAATGCATGTAAGGGTGGTAAGGATTTGTTTCATCTGAAAACCAATTGCTAGGACATGTGTTGAAAGAGTTAGGATTCCAAATTCCCTATTTCAAACTCGGAAAACGCCAGGACACTAGCACACCGCACAGATGTCTGTGTGCTACGTAGGCATCCAGAGCCTAGATTTTTGGGAAATGTGTCATAAGGCTTATGTTGCTCTGCCACAAGTCCACATGGAGTTAGAATTGTGAAATTATGACTCATGGGATTTTTGTCATTAATGCTCTAAGGTGTCATAAATGCTAGGTAGAAATGAAAAATATGGAATTTCCGCTAGGTGCAATTTTGCAACATTACAAGTTGGTATAAGGCTAAGCAAGAAAAGCAAAGATGCCTCCAAAAAATCTTGAGAGGGTGGAAGAAAGGATAGCCACACAATTGGGAAAATCCCTTGCTAGAGAAATTAGGGAGATGAGAGTCTGTTTGGATGCAAGACTCAGTGCAGTTGAAGCTAAGCAAAGAAGAGGAATGGCTATAGGAGATGTGACTGACCAAGAAGAAGAAGTGGTGAATGAATCACCTCAAGAAGAACCTCAAGAAGAGAGGGATGTTGATGAGTTGAGGATGGAAATACTGTTGAAGGAAGTTAAGAGTGAAGGAACCAAGGAAGGTGGAACTCCTAGTATATGTAGGTAGTTTGAATGGTGAAGAACTCCTTGATTGGATAAGGGAGATGGACAAATACTTTGAATTAGAGGAGGTACCTGAAGAGCAACAAGTTAAGTTGGCCAGGACCAAGTTGAAAGGTCATGCATCCCTATGGTGGGATTATGTTCAGGAAGAAAGGAAAAAGAAAGGAAAAACCAAGATTACTTCTTGGGATAGAATGGTTTCCAAGTTGAAGGGAAAATTCATGCCTAGTGATTACATGATTCAACTATGTAGGAAGTTGCAGAACTTGAAACAAAAAGACATAGGAGTGAAAGAGTAGACTGAAGAGTTTTATAAGTTGAGCATCAGATCAAGACATATGGAGGATGATACAAAAAAAATTGTAAGATACTTAAATGGGTTGAAGTATAGCTTACAAGATGAGTTGAGCCTCACAAGCCTTAGGGCACTTGAAGAGTGTTATCAGTTGGCCTTAAAGGCTGAAGAGAAGTTGAATAGGAAGCAAGAAAAGTAGAATAGAGGTAGAGGAAGGAAATTTAGAGTTAGAAGTTCATATGGGGGTAGTGGCAGTCACAAGAAAGTCAAGGTGATTCAAGCACCTTTCAAGAACAAACATCAAGTTCAAGAGAATATTTTAGGGGAAGAAGGCCTAACTTCAGGGGCAGATTTGGACAAAGAGGAGGATTCAATGGCTTCATAGGAAAGTTCTACAAATGTAACATGTTTTTTAGTCATCAAGCTTGGGAGTGTCCAGAAGAATAGACCACCGCTACATTTAGGAATGAAAGGACTCAAGTTGCTCAAGGAGGAGATGAAGAGAGTGTTAACTCACAAGTTGAAGAACTAGAGATAGGAGAATCCTTGTTGATGAGGACATTGATCAAGGTTCCAATGGAGAATGAGCCACCTCAATGAAAGTCATTATTTAGGACTATTTGCAAGTGCTAAGGTAAGTGTTGCAAATTTGTTATAGATTAAGGAAGTACTGATAATTTAATTGCTATTGAGATGGTAAAGAAATTAAATTTGAAGAGATTGCCTCATCCTACACCTTTTATAGTTTCATGGTTGAATAAGGGGAAACAAGTATTAGTTAATGAAAAATGTTGGGTAGAGTTTCAAATAGGAAGGTATAAGGAAAAGGTGTTATGTGATATAATTCTAATGGATGTATTCCAAGTGCTATTTGGTAGGCCTTGGCAATATGATAGAAAAACAATGCATGATGGTAGGAAGAATGTCTATGTTTTGGAAAAGGATGGAGTCACCTACACCTTAGCACCTTTAAAGGAAGAAGAGAAAGACCAAAAGGTTGGATCAAATGTAATAATAATGGGTGAAAAGGAGTTTATAAAGCCAATGGAAGAGGAAAATATAGGTTGTGTAGTGATGATAAGACCCAAGACTATCATAACAACAAGAATTGATGAGTTGCCTTGGGAATTTCAAGATATGTTGAAGGGTTATGTAGATATAGTGGTTGATGAAATTTCTAATTTCTTGCCTCCAATGAGAGATATCAATCATATATAGAGTTTCTAGAATGGGAAGACAAAGATTTTAATTCAGTTGAATATGTTGAGCATATGTAATTAGAATTGGAGAATGCAAACCAAGTCATCTTTAAATTATAAAAAACACCTTGGTGAATGCCAGTCAAGATAAGATGGTATTAGGGAGCTAAGTCCCAAGGTGGAGGTCCATTTATCTATTTTAAAGTTTGATATGAACAAAGAGAGAAAAGGGCTAATCACTCTGTAAAGTCAATGGAGAAGGCAAAAAAAGACCTAGAAAATTGGAAAGACAAAGTTCATATTTTTTATTTTTCAGACTGAGACCCTTCAATCAGATGTGGAAATGTTGAAAATCCCATTGGATGAGTATAGGAAACAAAAAAAAGAAGTAATGGGAAGAGTGAGTTAGTTGCAAGATGAAATAGCTGCAATGCAGGAGTCTCTTCAAAGTATGAGCAACAATTCTATTGAAGAGGCAGGGAGAACTAAATCTCTATTGTATTCCATTAAGGATGAATAATTTTTACATCAATTTTAAGCATTACAACATGAGATATTGGAAGCTATATGTGCTTTGACTCTTTTAGAAGAGGACAACAAAACTGATCAAGAGTCTATCCTTGATGCCATAATGGCTAGAGATAGAAAGAAGAGATAAAGTGCTCTCATTGAGATTTCAGTTGCACAATTGAGTAATACAGTATTAGTTATTGAAATACAACTAGTTAACATTGGACACGATGAAGCAATATTGCAAGAGATAGTCAGAGATGCAGATCATGGAACAGGGTTAAAGGACGATCAACTTTTGGAAATGGATTCTCAGTTGAGTGGCATGTGGTAGAGAGGTGAGCGACCTAAGGTAAAAATTAGATAGGCATTAGAATGTTTGAAATAAGTGCATGGAAGCTTAGATCAGAAATATACATATTATATTAGTAGGTTGTAGGGGCCCAAGATGGAAGATTTCATTGACAAGTTTGCAGACCACCTCTTAGATGGAATTGAGTTTCTTTTCTTTCCCTTGGGAGTATGATGTAGGAGCATCAATTTCAAGGAATTTTTATGCTTTATTTGTATAATAGGAGTCTAATTGAGTTGATTTAGGTTTTTTGACTCCATTTGGATCATAATCCAATGGTTAGGTTAGGTTAAAGAGTTTAGAAATTCAAATTGCTAAGTTTCCTGCCGACAGGTAATTTGAATCTTTGAAGTATTTTTGGTGTGTCACAAGGTTGAGATTGGTCCCTCAACTCTTGTTTTTGGATTTCATAGGTTAAATAAGGTCTTTAAAAGACCATGGTAGTCATGTAAATGTCCTTTAGTTTTTTTTTTTACATGTTGTGGTAAAAGTTGCAAAAGTGGAAAAAATTGTCGAATTTCATGGCATTGTAATTAGGGCTATTGGGGAAATGGATGAAAATTCTCATGGCAACTGTTTCTTATAGGTTCTTGAATACTAAATCAATAAAATATTCTCCAAGAAATGAGGAGTATGAATTTTGGTGATAAACCTTGTTTTAGCAAGTTTGGGGCATCTTTTTAATACAAAAATAGTTAAAGAATGACCGTGTATGGATATGTACAAAAAGTGGATGTGAATGCAAGGTGATGGAAGGTTAGATTTCTGTTTTTTTTTCCAATTCAAGTGTTTTGGTTAAATTTCATTCTTATTTGAGTAAGTTATGATCAAAATGGTGTTGACGGTCTATTTTCAGGCCTAGGGTTTCCCATGAGCTTCCAACGCCCATAATTTTCATTTCCAATGGTGATTTTTTAAAAAATTTGGAACTAATTTTCTGTAGGCCTACATGAATTTTCTCACTAAAGGAGGGGTGCTAATTCATTATTTGGCGTGAGTTATTGAGGAAAATCCTATTCTTTGTTGTCTTTGACTGTGCAACCCTTAGTCTTGTTGAGGGTTTTGTGGAATTTCTTTACTTTGAAGTTAAAAACTATCAAGATTAGTGAGAAGGGAGCCTTTAGAGTGTGTTAAGGGTTTATAGCTTGATAATGCAAAAGAAAGGTGGGTTTGGATTCTTTTTGAGGGTTTGTGTCTAAAGAAACAAGTTTTTGGAATAAGTTGCAGGATATTTAGTTTTTATAATTGAAGGCTCAAACAATCTTGTGTTTGTTGTTGTCAAGACCACATTGTCATCCTTGAGAGCCCATTGATTTTTTAAAAGCTTTCCCTCTGCATCACAAAGGATTCCATAGGTGATTTTAGAGTGCTAGAGATTTTGTAATTGGGTCATATCATTAGTACACTGTAAGGAGTTCAAGTGGATCAATAAAATATCTAAGCTAGCTTGGATTGGCCTCTACTTGCCACATTGACATAGTTGAGGGGATTTTTGGCCTTTGGAGCTACTATAGAATATTTATTAAGGGTTTTTTATAGTTTGAAATACCCCTAATAGAAAATGAGTTTTGGTATGGATAGAATCAACACAAGGATCTTTCAATAAGCTTAAGGAGGTGATGAGTTCATGTCCTACACTTTCTATTGCAAATTTCTCACTTTGATCTTTTGTAGAATGTGATGCTTTAGGGAAATGGTTTGGAGTTGTTTTAATTAAAAAGAGGCATCCTATATCATCAAAAATAAAGTAGAGAGAAGTGGAAAAATAATTCTACATTTATGACAAAGAGATGTTGGCCATTATGCACACTTTGGAGAAGTTTAGACATTATCTAGTTTGTGGGAGATTTTTGATGAAGATAGTTTAATTTTTTCCTTGACTAATGAGATCTAAATGAAAAATAACAAAAGTGGTTAAGTAAGCTCTAATATTATGATTTTGACATAGATTATATGAAGGAAAAAATAAATATAGTTATTGATGCTCTTTCTAGAATGTTTACTCTATGTTCTCTTTCTACTAGTTATGTCAATTGGAAGGTTTCTATTATGGTATCCTATACTAAGAACATATTTTCTACTAACCGTATTGATTATAGAGAAGGATGATATATTATAGTAACAAATGGCCTCATTCTCTATAAGAATAGAGTCTTTTTGGTTCTCAATTCTATATTGAAGGAGAAAATCTTGAGAGTTGTTCATGACATACCGCTAGTAGGACACCATGATAATAATTTTTTTAAAAGAAATTAGAGAAATATTCTCATGGAAAGGTCTTAAGGAGGATCTCCTCAAACATATAATAGAACTCATCACTTGTACACACAACAAGGAGAGTATGCCTTCCCATAGAATTTCTACAACTATTTCCTATTCAAAATAAGAAATGAGAGTATATCTATGGATTTAATTGTTGGAGTTCTAAAGGTACATGATGGAGATTGCATTTATGTTGTTGCATATGGGTTAACTAAGTATGCAAATTTCTTTTCCATTAATTTAGAATTCAAATATTCTCAAGTGAGATTTATTTTTCAAATAAGTGTTTAAACTACATGGATTGCGTAATAATATTTTTAGTGGGAGGAATAGTAGATTCCTCAATTATTTTTGGTAGGATTTATTTTATTTGATAGTCATAGAGCTCACTCCTAGCACAGTTATCACCCCCAAATAGATGGGCACACAAAAATAGTGAATAAGTGGGTTGAGGGATACTTGACAAATTACGTTTCAAATAAAAAAGCATCATGAATTAAGTGGTTTTATTTGGGAAACTATTGCTATAGTAATTCCTATCACATGTCTCAACTTAAAGAATTATTTAGATTTGATGCATTAGCCTTTGTTTATTTAGTATTCACAAATAGTAGGCACCAAGAACTAGTGAATTGGTTAAGTAAATCTAAAACATATTGATGCCAATAAAAGATCACTTACAAAAATCCCACATAATATATATATATATAATGTAGATAAGAACCATAAAGAAAGATCATTTAAGGTGGGTGATATGGTTTTTCTGAGATTGTAGCCATATAAGCAGTCTTCCATAAAAAGAATTGGAGAAGAAAAGTTCAAACCAATATTCAATAGGCCTTATAGGTTTATAGTTGTAAGGACTTTGGACATCCATATTTGGTTGGAATCCATTTATTCTATCTCTTTTCTTTGGTTTCTTATTTCCTCTTCTTCATTCAAACAATTACATAAGATCAATAGTCAATAGAAACATTTGGAAGTATTCACTAAAAAAATTTACATGCTTTCAAAATACAAACACTCAATCCTCTCAATGTGAGGCCATATTTTTGCATATTTTACCCTTTAATGCCCCCAAAAAAATTTCTACACAATATACTAGCATACTTGTAAACATATGCACAATTTAATCTAATTATATTACATTATGTTAGCATTCTGCATATTAGTGTTTATAATCCTACAATGCTTGGAAACCTCACATAGGCTTAATCTTTACTCTCTAGCCTTATACCAATCTCCTCCAAGCTAGGAGTTCTTGCTACTTTATAAATAATGCTTCCTTCTAGCACATTGGTAATCACCTTTATTGGATTATGGTTTCACTAACCCACCCTATTTGGGGCCCAATTTAACATTTATAGATCTATTATACCTTGAAACTAATATCTTGGTTACTATAATCTAGAGTAAAATCATCAAGGATAGGAAACAATGCATGTAAATCAAACCCTAATAAACAATGAAGTACAAATAAGCATAAAGGCATAAACATAAAGCACTATCACCAAAGAGTCTTCATGCCACCATTGATTCATCTCCATTGGACTTCTCCATCTTGCTTGATATGAATAATTTCCCTCAGATTTTGAGTATGCAAACAGGCCTAATGACAATGAAAAAGAAAAATATTGAAGATTAATGGACTAGAGTACACTTGACTTGATATATAAGAGATAGGATTGACTATATAGCATGTAGGTAGATTGACAATGGATAAATTGATAATAGATAGATTGACAATGACAAAATAGACATCTTTTATAGAATGTGAATTTGTCATGAAAGGCTAAGATTGAAAGGTTAACTTGACCTAAAGATCAATGGTCAAGAATGGAAGTTGTAGTATGGAATAGGGTTGGGGCAATGATAAGGATGAACGATCAAGATTAAATTATAAAATAATTTAATCCAGGTTGGAGGTTAATTAAGACATGGATAGATAAGGATTGCATGGATAAAGAGGTGAGAGGAAATTAGATAATAATAAAATTATTTAATTTAGGTGGCCAATGAATAATTAAATAATTTAAAATAATTATTTAATCTTAGAAGAATGTGACATAGGGGACCTTTTGAACTAAATAATGATTTAATTCAAAATTCAAGAGAGGGGACCAATTTAATAAATAAAATTTATTTAATTCATGACAAAAGAGGCAGATGAATAATTAAATAATTATAATAATTATTTAATTATAGTGGAAATGTGATAATAAGAAAATGATTAAAATTTATTTAATTATAGAGGCAAGGAGAGACGTAATTAAATAAATTTATGAATTTTATTTAATTAATCAAGGAGGAAATAAAAGATAGAAATAAATTAATTAAATAATTAAAAATTATTCAATTAATAGAAGAATTATGGCATTAACAATAATCAAATTATTAAAATTATTAAATTATTGAGGATGAAAGGGGAATGACGAAGAAAATAGAGTTCATAGGCCTAGGAAATTTTTTTAGTGTCTACATTTTGCCCCTCTTTGATACAATGTAGTTTATCGCGTTGTGTCAAAGAAATTTAATTCAAAAGTATGCCCCAATATAAATAGGATGAGGAAGGATGACCAGGAGGGTTGTTGTATGCCCCCTTGAAAGGACATGCAGGTTCAAAGAACACGAGTGTGCTCTCAAAATGAATGAGAAGACTAGAGAATGAAGGATAAAAGAAATGTTAGCATGAAGGATATGGAAGTTAGTATGGCATTAGTAGAGACAACTTAAAGATGAATATTTTGCTATGTAAGGCTTTGCATGAATTATCATTCGGTGGTAAAATGTGGAAAATGGAAAACAAAAACCAAGGTATGATATAGACCAAGGTGTGCAAGGTCATCCACTTGCAAAATAGATAGTCGCAGACAAGGAATATCTTGACTCATACTAAAGACAAAGTTGCCCCAGTATTTTTGCCAAGACAATCCACAAACAATAGTCAAAGAAAAGAGTCATGAGACATCCTCATGCTTCTAAATCCTTCATGGGACATCCTCGAGAGAGCTAGTAACATGACTCAAACAAATTGAAGATAAGACAAAATAGCCCACAAAGGCAAACAACCATTCAGATTGTTTTCCAAAAGTTGATTGTTTGATGTTTAATTGACTAGGTCATTGACAGGTTGGTTGTTTGACAAGGCCTAGTTTCAGGAGAAGAAACATGTCGTATAAGACGTCAAGTCTATTTTTGATCATGTGACCACCTACATAAGGCAAATGAAAAAGTGTGATTAATGACAATGTATAATATCGGGAAGGAAATATCCTGTATAAGACATAAATTTGACTGGTTTGATGTTTAATGCTTGACCATTTTGATAATTTGTTTGATTTGACTTGATGACTTTTCGGCTTGTTGTCTTGTTGATTTGTGATTTTTTTGATGTTTTGACGATAGTTTATGTCCAATTTGACAATGTTCGGTTTATTGTGACTGGCGTGAAAAACCCTAAAGGACCAACCTAGGTGGCCTTGGGGGCTCATCAACAAATGGCCTTGCATACATAACAATGCAGAAATACCTCATAGTTTGACTTGACCTAACTCTATTTTATTGACCAAGGATTGAATCATGATTTTTATTTTGACCAAACCTAAAAGGACTAACCTAATGCCTCGGGGGCTCATTAGAAGATGGCCTTGCCTACGTTAAGTTATAGAGGCAACATAGTTTGACTGGACTTGGACTGAAAAGATTGAATTTGACTCTATTTTTGGGATTTTTAAAAGTTATTTGGATGTTTTTGTGTTTTCGTCATGTTTTGATTTTTTTGGATTTTTTAGGATATTTGATTTTTTTTTCTTTTTGGGAATTTTGATTTTTTGTCTTTTTGATAAAAGTGACCTTTGATAGTAAGTGCAAGATCAAATGACACAAGTCAAGTATTTTCCCCTAGTCAAGTATAAGACCAATTTATTAGGGCTGAAATGGCATGGGATATGGAAGGTGAAAGGACACATGATGTCAACCGTTCCAAGTTATTAGGACAACTAGACATTATCATGTATTGTCAAAGAAGTATGGATGAGTAATGGAAGGGAAAGCCAAATGGAATGATGGTAGACGACAGAGCAAAATTCAGCTACACATGGCACCTGTTTGCCAGGTTTTCACCATGGTACTTCTCCAAAGTGCCATCGAAGTGGTTTTCACTATTGGATGAATTATTTTTCTTTATTTTTTAATTTTTTTTGGTGTCACCAAGACACCTGTTTTCCAGGTTTTCATCAAGGTAATGATTTTTTTAATTTTTCTATTTTTTTTGTATATTTATGGTTATGACAAGACTTTCAAAAGCTATGTGTAGAACTTATAAGTCATGAAGATGCAGTGACCTTGTTTGGATGACCGTGCTGGATGAAAGGATTTGATTTGGATGCAAAGTGCAAGTGGAAAATATGATAGGTGGTATATGTGGTAGATGGAAGAGGCTATGATATGATTCCTAATGTGGACAATACACGGGACATCAAGCTTCAGACAAAAAGGAGCTTGGGCGACCGATGAGCTAGAGTACATGAAGGGGTCCTCATCAAAGATACATTGAAATACATCACCAATGGAGGTGGAATGATATGATGTATGGATGAACATGGATGGATCAACTGGGGTGTATGGAGTGAGTGAAAGTGATGAAGATGAAGAATTTGGACCAACAAGCTCTTTGTTTGTCATTTTCTTTGATAGTTTCCCCCAGTAATTTTTGATGGAGAGGCATACTTGAGAGCGATGCTTTCTGATTTTCACTTTTGACTTTTATTTTTTCTTTTTCCAATAGCTTTTTATTTTGGCTAGAGGACTTATCTGGATATTCTTTTCTTTTGAGGATGTATTTTGATTCTTGATCTCCTTTTAAAGGCATTTTCATTTTTGATTCTTGAGCTTTTTCCTTTTCCTTTTCTTGCGATATGACTTGTTGATCCATGTCTATGATGCAGATGGATGTGAGTGAGATGGATAAAGTGGATGGACTGAAAATAATATTTGATGGATGAGCGAGAGTGGCGATGCCATCAATGGAATATTTGGGACTATCCTTTTCGGTATTGCTAACCTCAAAGGAATATTGCATGTCATTAATGACTTGGAAATATGACATAGTAGAGGCAACAGTAGGGGACATACCCTAACCTAGGATGGTGAGAATGGATAGGTTATAGTTGAGAGGATGGAATGATGGAGGGAGTGTCATGAGGTGAAGATGGATGATTGAGCATGGCAAATACAAAAGTGTCATAAGGATCCCAAAATGTCTCAATCCAAGCACAACCACTTGTTTGTGTACCATCTGAAGCTTCCTTGACATCATTGTTGGAAGTCTGATCATTCTTAACAATATTAGCATTGTCCTTTGTCGATAAATTATCCATATGGTATTCTCCACATCCCATATCATGGACTTGGACCTTAGGGTTTGATGGTGCGGAAAATGAAGTGGATGCCTTGGCCAATGAAGATGGATCAATGTATTGTGATGAAGAGGAGGATGAAGCTTCTTGATTGATAGGCACTTGGAATTGTGTGGTCCCTCTCAGATTACTACAATACTAAAAGGGATCAAGATCACCTATGACTATAATTTCGGTGTTGTTGTGAGGGAACTTAAGACATTGATGGTATGTGGATTGTACAACTTTCATGGCATGGATCCATGGTCGACCTAGGGTGATCCCACAATACTGGTTCACAATTTCTGGGAGATCTTGATTTTTGCTAAAATCACATATTTTTTGAAAATATAATGATTTAAGCCTTGAAAAGTTCCATTTTAAGGATTCCGATTCAATAGGGTTTAATCGAACCACCTTAGGTCAAACCCCCTTGGATAGAACCTCACTAGTTTTAAACCATACCTATAACGAAGTCTCCTTTACACCTATCAAAATGCTGATAAAAAACCACTTTTGATTTACCTTTTGGGGGATCAAATGAATTCATTTAAAATTTATTTTTTGGAAGCTTCCCAAAAAATATAATTTTAAATAAATTTAATTTAATTATTATATTTATTTTTAATTTCTTGTGAATGTAGGTTTGTCACTGAAAATTAAGCTCTCTGTTCTATACATGTGGAAAAATGGTAGATTATCAATTTTTTTTTTTTGAAAAATATCAGTGCACTAGATATGAAGTCATTGATCCAAAAAAATAAAAAAAATTCGATACATACAAAAAAGTTATGTTGTATACAATCCGCCTATGTCTGAATTGTAATTGGTTTGACTTCGAACTTGATTAAGGAAAAAAAATTCAATAAAACACTATGAAACCAAATGAAAGCGCTAGATATTGTGCTACAAATCTAAATTTGAAAAAATTATAATTTTATCCTTCATGGAAAAAGAGTTATGTTGTATACAGTGAGCATTACTCCTTAAAAATGGTGTTTACTGAAAAAAAACTAGTTTTCGAAGGAGATGGAAAGAGAAGTGCAATTTGATTCCAAAAATTTTGAAAAAAATATATTTAGAATCTACAGACAAAATGTCACAAATCACTAGTTTGCATCATCTTCAAATTCCTCACGGTTTAGCTGCTATAGGTGCCCGAAAGTGAAGATTTAGTTAGAAAAAATTAGTTAAGTGTCTAGTTTGGCCAAAAATTGTAAACCAGTATTGTGGGATCACCCCCTAGGAGAAGATTATATGGAAGGTCAAGGTCCAAGAATTGGAAAGGAGTGTCCATAACTGTAGGTCCAACTCTAATGGGTAGTGTGATAACTCCTTTAGAAGATCGTTCTTCATCGTCATATGCTTTGATAACAATACTTTTGGTTGTGTCTACACATGTTTCTGAAAAGCCTAATATATTAATGAGTTTTGGGGTAAAAATGTTTAACCTTGCTCCACCATCTACCAAGACTCATCTAGCTTTGTGTTTGTGGATGAGGACTTCAAGATGTAAAGGGTCATTATGGTTTGTAGTTTGAGTTGAATAGTCTTGATCATAAAAGGTGGCATGATGAGAATTAGCCATGTAACCCACCATCTTCTGGAAGCAGTTGACATCAAGGTCAATGGGAATGATAGTGTCTTGTAAGGCCTTGTCTAGAATGGATTGATTATTGGGTGATATACACAATAACTCTAGGATAGAGATTTTCGTAGGTGTCTTTCCCAAATGGTCAAGTAAATTGTACTAGGATTTTGGTGGTTGTTGTTGTTTTGGAGGAGGACCTTGGATAGTCACCTTGGTTTGATGAGTATTGACAACATGTTCTAGTGGCTTCTTAATGGTAATGGTATTGACATGATCATCGACAGTGCGGATGTAAATTTACTATGGCAGTATAATCAAATTTAGCATTTGTGTAATTGGTAGAATTGTTGGTCTTATTACCTGATCTGGAGGCCTTTCCTTTTCCATGGTCATGTAAAGGATCTATAAAGACCTTATGGTCGCTACTAGAAGAGTGTTGTTGTTTTCCATTGACTTTGATAGTGTCATTTTCAACAAGGTCTTGGATTATATTCTTCAATTGTCAGCATTGTCACAAGTTGTGTCCTTTAGCTCGGTGATAGTCACAAGGCGTTATCATCTCACCATTATGGTTTAAATTATCCTGGATCATATTGTTTTGGGTTAGGAAGTTTTGTGACATTATGTTGTAAAAGTTGTTTAAAGATAGATTCAATTGTTTCCCCAAGAGGAGTGTATTTTCATCTTGTAGGAAACTTCCTTTGGACTCTTTCTTTTGCGTATTTTGAATGACATTTGTTGTTTGGTCAAGAATTCTTAGTGTGTTTTTGGATGCACTGGGTCCTCTAAGTGTAATGGCAAGGCCTATGTGTATTGCCTTGGCATCAACATCTCCATTATTGGTCACATTTTTGTTATGAGCCCAATATTTTCTTTTGTCATTCGATGTGTTTTAGGTAGTCATGTTTTTTTGAAAATCTCGACTTTTCCCTTGTCAATGAGGGCCTTCTCAAGGATAATGCCTTTTCTAACTAGTTCTGCAAATGAAGTACAATATTGCATTCATAACTCATGTTTCAAGCTTGAGTTTAGGTTTTCTATAAACATGACAACTTTTTATTTTCTAGGTATTTGATGGGACATCTACTAGCCAAACCCTCCATCATTGGAAGGTCACAAAGTTTTCACCTTCTTCTTGTATAGTATGACATAGGGTGGCAATTGTTATCTCATTGTCAATGTTGAATGCAAAGTGTTGTACAAATTTTTCTGCCAAATCTCCTCATGTTCTTATGCCAGTTGGTAGGTGTGCAAACCACTCAAGTCCTTTCCCTGTAAGACTTTATGGGAATAGTCTCATTAGATATGTTGGTTCATATGCAATGTCTATGCAAGCTGCAGAAAACTATCTTACATATTCGATAGGATTTCCCTTCCTTGTATACTTAGGAAAATTAGGTGTGATATAGCCATAGGGGAAAGGTGGCATGTATAGACTCTTGTCAAATGGATAGGGACATAAGTATTTTGTAGAGTAAGTATTCTTGTTGGACACTTTCATTTTTTCTATTTGTTGTTGTAGGGCAAGCATTTGAGTTTGTAGAACATCCACTTGAGTTAATGATGGGTCTTGTCTATTTTGAGAGCCCATGTTGGCATGTTGGAATCCAATATTATGGAATGAGTTTTGATTGGTTATGTGTGTATATGACAGATTTTTCTTTTACATATGTGTGTAAGGTGGTGTTTGGTTATGAACGTTTGGATTTGGAATATGAGTGTAGTGGGAAGGATTGGATTGTGTATGCCATGTACTTGTCAATGTGTGACCATGTGGATGTTGGTTGTGATATTGTGTGAATTGTCCTTGTGGGTTATGTGGAGTAGACCCATGGGTATTGTTTTGTACATGTACATGAGAAGTAAGCACTTGTTGCAACGCAATAGTATGTTGAGAGGCCCCCATATTTGGTATAACATTTGTTTTGGGAGTCTTATTGATAACAATATTTGGTATTTTGGTTGAGGTGTTTGTGCCAAGTGGATTGGAAGATGATTCCCCCATGGTGTTTGATGTGGAAAATGGGTTGAATGCCATTCCAAAGGGTTGTGATGTAGATTGCATCACGGTTGGTGTTGTCCCTTGTGTCACATTTTGGGTACCAAATGGTGAAGTGTGAATTGTCGTTGCATCTTGGGTGGATCCTCCTAATGGTATAGATGTGTTGACTTGTGGGATAGAGCCACTATAAGTAGGTATATTGTGTCATTGAATCTGCTTATTTGGTGTAGGTGCCACTTGTAGTGTGTTGATGTTAAAACCATGGGCTAATGTGGCTCCTTCTGACAATAGTTTTGCTAGGAAACATTGAGAGTATAATGCCATAATTTTAACCACAAGAGAGGCTTCTTTAGGATCTTGTGTGGCTACCTCTACTTCTTATATGGTGATAGTTCCTCTGGGTCTCTAAGGATGAATTTTTAAAATGGATTAGGGAATGACTTTCATGGTATAGGTGGCCCATGGGAGGAATTAACAAAGGGGTTGACAAACTCATCATCTTATGGGAAGGCCATTTCTTTTCATTTCGTTTGCAACCTTGTTTCAACCATATAAGACTTGGAAGAGGGAGATGAATGTGAAAGTGATATGGTATGATGTCTAGGATGACTATGACCAAGGTATGACTAAGACCAAGGTTATGCAACTATGTTTTTGGATTTTTCAAAATATAGGATATGCCTAGTGATGATACCAAGTTATGAATTCAAAGTGAAAAGATGCCAAGGTGTCAATAGGTAAATGTCACAATGAGGTTCCAAGTTATGGTAATGTCTATGCAAGATGTCTAAGGATGATACCAAGACAAAGAGTCAAAGTGAATATGATCAAAATGTCAATAGTGTCATAATGAGTTCAATATCTTGAGTATGTCTAAGGTATGCAAGTATGAAAGGATGATGGGTGTGAATGGTAATATAACCTAAGAGGATGACTAATAGTATGAAAACTAAGCATCTTGTAGTAAATCTAAGGTAAGGTTGCTTAAAATCAAACTAAGATAGCCAAGGTTAAAAACTGGATTTATCAAGACTTCAATGATGGTAAGGACTAAAATGATGAGTTGAAAAAGGTGGTCTCAAACTAGCCTTGTGAGTTGAAGAACCAACCTAAATGACAAAGGACTAAGATGGTAGAAAAGTGAAGTCAAGGTAAATCTAATTTTGTCACTATGGATTGCTCTAAAGTTTGACAAGTTTCCAA
The DNA here is from genome assembly GCA_007258455.2 of Sequoia sempervirens. Classification (NCBI taxonomy): domain Eukaryota; kingdom Viridiplantae; phylum Streptophyta; class Pinopsida; order Cupressales; family Cupressaceae; genus Sequoia; species Sequoia sempervirens. Next base: position 476,054,906 of record VDFB02281492.1, read on the forward strand.
AGCTAAAACCAACAACAAGGTGTAAGCAAGCTAAGGGATGACCTAACGTTTGACCTATGGCCAATGAAAATTATGCAATGATGCAGGAAGAATGGATGGATGGTAAATGGTAGTTCTGGAAGTCTGCAAGTCTATGATCAGAGGACAAGATAATGCTCAGGAATTGATCAAAAAATGGATTGTCTCAATTTTCCCTAAAATTTTCAATATCAGGCAATTGTATCATTTTGAAGGACATTTGCAATGTTTTGTAAATAGTTGCATTGTTCTAGAAATCTCAGTTACGGTTTTATAAATGTCAATTGTAGTTAACAATTTATCTTGCTGGGTTTTGATTGATTTTTTACCAATTTTGGTGTGATTTTGTGAAATTGATTTTGGAAAACATAGCAAACAGTTTGAAGACACTTGTTTGGTTTGATTTGAGTGTGAAAATTTACAATTGCAATGTGTATAAAAACACTCGTAGACAATGCACAACTTAGGCTAGAAAGAGATCCTACTTGCTGAGTCCCTACTTGGATTGCTCCAAATACTTAAGTAAAGCAGATAGCTAGAGATCTTGGTGACACTAGATCCCCCTTACACAACACGGGAACACCAAAATTATCTTACCCCCGAAGATCAAAAGATATTATGAGCTGAGGGATTTCCTGTCTCTACAATGAATAGTGGATGTAGGGTAGCTTCAGAGGTCCAACCTCTTGCACTAGCAAGTAAAAGGGTTTTTTTCCTCTACAACAAGTGGTTCTTAATCTATGTTTTGGGGTAATATTGGTGCCTATACATGCAACAGTTTGATCAATTAATATGCCTCCTAGTCCCTTCCTAAGAAAGGATTTTGATGAATCTAAAGGATATTGATGGAGACATCCATCAGTATAGGACATCCGCACTAGGTGATTGAAGACTTTCCCAACAATCATAATTATTTATATAGCAGACCGAAACAAAGTACTGCTTGGGTCATTCCCTCTCACAAGTTGGGAGGTAGACCCTCTAATGGTAAAAAAACTGAGACAAGTATGTTTTTGTTGATCCCAAAGATCACACAAAGCGCAAGGAGAGAGCATACACAACACCTTTTTCTCACACTCGCATGTTGTTCATTGTAAAAATAAAAATCCCAAAACCAAATGTGTGGGTGATTATGCAAATTCCAAAAGATGTTTTTGATTCTCAAGATCACCAAATAGTGCAAGAGAAGAGCATACACACCTTAAGACAAGTTACAAACCACAAGAAAATGAAGAAACTAGTTGATTTTAAGCCCAAATCCAAATGTGAGAAAGACACTCAATGCAAGATTGTTGTCAATTTTAAGTCCCAAATGAGTGAAAATGAAAGTTATTTTTAACCAATGAGTGAAGAAATGCAAATTGTTGTAAATTTTAAGCCCAATGACATGTAAATGCAAGGTTTATTTTAAGCCCAATGAGTGTATGAAAATGAAACAAGATAGATAAGTTATCAAGATTGAGTGAAATCCCCCCTTCCACCTATGCCACACGCTTGAAATCAAACATTAGTAATAGAAAACCCCTAGCCTATGGAATGAAAAATATCTAAACTAGTTTTTTTGACCAAAACCCTAAACTTTAAATTAATAGACAATTGCATCACAAAAAAATGATAGTTGTGGCTGAAGCAATTGTGTCATAGGAAATATTGACTGCATCATTCAGGATGTTGACTACGACTTAGAAAATAAATTGTGTCTCTCATTTGATCTTAGATGTGGTAAAACCCCAAATGATTGTGGTGAATGACAATCAAATGCATCACGTGAACCTGAACCTGCAAAATGTGAAAAATTCGACCAAATCTGAACAACTAATAACTAATATGATATGAAAATAAGGTTAATCTAAAAAGACCCAAAACTAGATAACAAATTTTTTCCAGAAAACCCAAGAAATCAAGCAAAGTTGAAATATGCTCTAATCTAGATCAATTGTGTCATTTGGTGTCACAGTTGCAACACTGTGTCACATGCACTTGCATTGTTTTGGCTAGCGATTGTGTTGATTCGTACATGTAACCTACAAAACTGAAATTTTCATACAAATTCTACAAAATTTCCCTTTCGCGTTGGGTTCACCAATGTAATCAGGGTCAAATTATCAAGGTTAGGAAACAATGCATGTAAATCAAACCCTAATAAACAATAAAGTACAAATAAGCATAAAGATATAAACATAAAGCAATATCACCAAAGAGTCTTCATGCCACCATTGATTCATCTCCATTGCACTTCTCCATCTTGCTTGATATGAATAATTTCCCTCATATTTTGAGTATGCAAATAGGCCTAATGACAATGAAAAAGAAAAATATTGAAGATTAATTGACTAGAGTACACTTGACTTAATAGCTAAGCAATAGGATTGACTAGATGGCATGTAGGTAGATTGACAATGGATAGATTGATAATGACAAAATAAATGTCTTTATAGAATGTCAATTTGTCATGAAGGGCTGAGATTGAAAGGTTAATTTGACCTAAAGATCAATGATCAAGAATGGAAGTTATAGTATGGAATAGGGTTAGGGAAATGATAAGGATGAATGGTCAAGATTAAATTATAAAATAATTTAATCTAGGGTGGAGGTTGATTAAGACATGGATAGATAAGGATTGACTCAGATAAAGAGGTGAGAGGAAATTAAATAATAATAAAATTATTTAATTTAGGTGGCCAATGAATAATTAAATAATTTAAAATAATTATTTAATCTTAGAAGAATGTGACAAAGGGGACCTTTTGAACTAAATAATAATTTAATTCAAAATTCAAGAGAGGGGACCAATTAAATAAATAAAATTTATTTAATTTATGACATAAGAGGTTAATGAATAATTAAATAATTGTAATAATTATTTAATTATAGTGGAAAGGTGATAATAATCAAATAATTAAAATTTATTTAATTATAGAGGCAAGGGGACATTAGTGATGTTATTAAATAAATTTATGAATTTTATTTAATTAATCAAGGAGGAAATAAAAGATAGAAATGAATTAATTAAATAATTAAAAATTATTTAATTAATAGAAGAATTATGACATTAACAATAATCAAATATTTAGTTATTTAATTATTGAGGATGAAAGGGGAATGATGAAGAAAATAGAGTTCACAGGCCTAGGACAATTTTTCAGTGTCTATAATTACTACTAGTGGAAAAGGGTGACATATTGCTTGTTTAACATACACATACATTGTTCTAGCCCTAATAAAAACTTTTATGACTATCTTATTTATAGTCTGTCTCTTGTTAGTCCACTTTCGTATAAAACTACATTAGGATATCTTGATAAATATTTACCAATATTACTATACATTATGTGCATGTTTAAACATTATTTTTAGGTGTTAAAACATAACATCATGCATAATAGAAGCACATCACTTTCAATTTGAACCTCATTAAATATAAATACAACTAGCTTGATTACTATTTGTTCATACTATCTTTAATAATTGATATTTACATCTAAAATTACCTTTGCATACTAGGAATATTAAATTTAGTTTGCACATTAAAGACACCATAAAAATTACATTCTTGTCATCTATTGCTTGTGGAAAAATATATACTTTCCCTTTGTATACTCATGTAATTTTATCATCTTGTTGAAAGAATAAAATATAATGAGCTACATTATTCAAAGTAAATTTTAAGTAAATGCCATGTAGGGAATAGTGGATCTAGATTTGTATACATGTTTGTTGAATTTATATGGGCCAAAGTTTTTCTTTACAATTACATGCTTAGATTAGATTTATTTATTGAATTAGTTAACATTGACCTTCACACTATAACAATATAAAAGTAAAATAATTAGTGGAAAACATTAAAAAATAAAATATATAGGCTTGAATGATTTTCATCCTTGCACTCTCATGTGTCTTGGGATCCAAATTGATATAGTGAGTTACAAGAAGAGGGCCTTCTCACTTATACCTTTCCCATTATTTTCCTTATTGGAGTGAATGGTGAACCCCATAAATCCTAGAAATCACTTGCAATAAATTACTATCACAATTGAGAGAAAAAGAAAGATAAATTATCTAATCAACTTGAGAATTGTATTGATGCAATAACCTGAATGAATTAATTACAATGAATGGTGAAGACTTATAAAAGAAAAAAAATAAAATAGATGAAACCCTAGGTGAGGATTAAGTTAAATCACGGCAAGTGTCCTCATCCTATGCTATGAGATAACATGACCTAAAAATAACTCAATCGAATAATATTTTTTTTTCCTAAATTTATCTTAAGTGTATAACGTAAAAGGGGCCTAATAATTAATTAATGACTAATTACTTATAAAGTGTTTTTCTTATTTACTATAACACCCCCTTAATATCAACTTAGGGAGAATCTAAAAACCTAATGATGAATACAATGATGGATGTAGAATGGGTCCTGACTGCAAGGCCTGATGAGGTACCCATGTACAAACAAATGACATCTCATAACTGGAGGAAAGGAGAAAACCTCATGAGAACAAACTCCTCTCCAAAAGAGAGAAAAAATAAATAAAAGCATACATATGACAAAATAATGTAGGACTCTACATATCCCCCAAATGTTGCTTTGGTCACATAAATGCAATCAAGATCCCCCATAGGAGAGAAAATAAGAGATGATGAATCCCCCATAAGGAAGTAGCTCCTCTTGTAAAAATGAATGCTTGAAGAAATGTTGAAGATGATCCAAAATTGGAAAAAATCATTCCTCCCCTTGGGAAGAAAAAAAACAATGGTTAATATAGAAGAAACTCTCTTGGAGAAGAGGTCTCAAGATGAGTTCCTTATAAAACTACTCAATTCTTCACATGTTTGAATCAAAGATGCCAAATCAGATGAAGTAAATGCAAACTACTATGAAAATCCTTGTAAAAATAACCTCCAAAGGAAATGATGAAGTGATGATAGGTGGGTTGTAGCTATCATCAAACAGGAAACAATTTTTTTTTATCATGACCCCAATATCTACAATGCAAGACTCAAAAAATAACTCTACAATGCCTAGAAAAAAGTCATCCCACAAAGCTAAAACTAAAAGACTAGAAACATTTTGTTGAACTAAGTTGATATTTGAAGATGTAGGAGGTGAAATCTCAACACAAGTCTCATGAACCAAGGTGGATGATGGAATCACACATAGGTTCAATGACCAAACTTCTCCTCAAGTATCTGATCCACTATGGATGCATGAGAGTGTATACCAATCAATCGTACTACGTGATCATCTAGAGAAAAAGGTGAGAAATCATACAATTGAGATGTATGATCAATTGTCCCATTTGAAACAGTCTCTCTATTATGTAAGCCTCTAATAAGCATTGAATCATGTGTGAACTCTATTTTCTTCCTTGCCCCACTATGTGCAATATGATAAATGGAAAGGAGATTGAATGATAATGGACACAAAGGACAACATGAAATGTGCACTAGTACAAAAACAACAATATACGATTAAAAAACCTACTAAAAACTGCATATAAATGACTAAACATGATCATGTGACCATTAGTAGTTTATTTCCAGTCATTTATAATGCGACCAAATTGATGACTAAACCATTTTTAGTCATTTATTGGTTGTTTTGATTGATTGATTTGGTTGTATATTTAGTCATTAATTTAGTCATTGATTGTTGTAAACTAGTCACTTATTTAGTCATTTTTATTCATTGATATATTTAGTTGTTAATTTAGTCATTGATTGTTGTTAACTAGTCACTTATTTAGTCATTTTTATTCACTGATTTCTATCCATTGGTAGTATATTTAGTCATTAATTTTAATCATCATTTTGATCAATTTGGTAGTTTATTTAATTATTTTTGTTCACTAATTTCTTTCAATTGGTAATATATTGATACATTGTTTATTAATTGCATAATCATTATATTTAGTCATATTTATTCACCGATTTCTATCAATTGGTAGTATATTTAGTCAATTGGTAGTTTATTTAAATTTTTTTTTCACTACTTTCTGCCTAAAAGTGTTGGAAATGAGACAATTCTTTTGAGGTATAAACATAAAATACAAAAAACATAATCAATCATTCATTTGCACATAATTAAAGAACTATTAAGAAGGAAAAATACTAAAATTTTATTGAGAAAAGGTGTTCTTACAACAGATACAAGACAAAAATATGTGTCTTTGCTTTGAAAAATGTGTTACAAAGTGTGTTTCTCAGTGTTGTGATTGAGAAAACTGAGTTACAATGCCTTTTTTTTCTTATACAACTCCAAAATAGACCAAAAACACTAAGATCCCTGAACAACACATTCAAACTATTGCATAAAGTAGTGGGCCAAGCTGGCTAACAACTAGTACATGATAAACATCAACTATGTCATTTTTTTCAAATATTTTAGTTGCCACCATGTGAAGGTCCCTTCTTTCTCTTTCAAATGGATAGATCCATCTATTTTGTCTTCATAAGCAAGGGGTATGCTACTTGTGACCTTTAAAATATTTACATTTGCATCTCCTGTTCCTTTCAATTTTACTCCATGTACAAAAGATAGTGAGTGAATATGCCCAATTCCCATAGCAACACCATCAAATGGATCCAACACCCCAAATTTATCCTGTTCTTGGAGTTTATCAATACATTTTTGTAAAAACAAAAAAATACACATTATATTGAGATATAAAACATTCGATAACACACAGAAAAACATTCAATAAATATTTATAAGAAACTAGAAAATAACAATAGGAAACCTGAAACCATGCACCTAAAAAAGATGTTGCATTAAATTTTTTAATACAACAACTTTGATCTGTGGATATTTTAATGTAGCTTTGATAGGAAACAAAGATAAGAAATTTTCACATCAATATTTTCACTCTAGTGAGAGCTACTGTAACATACCTGTGATGGACTGTATTGTTGTCATAAGAACTTCAACAATGCCAAATTTATAATTGATCACTGGAAAGGAAAAAAGAGTTTAAAATTTGGAACTCTAAATTTTATTCTCTAGTAAAAATATAATGTTTTTGTTGAACATCTGGAATACTAAGAAGGGGGGTGAATCAGTATTCCATAAAACCATTCACATAAAATCCATCTAACCATTATCACAATTTTGATTGAATCAACAAGAGAGAACATAGAAACAAATCAATGCAACCATACACATGAACACCAAGATTTTTACGTGGGAAACATAAAAAGGGAAAAACCACGGAGAGGATTAACTCACAAGATATATATCTGGATACAAAATATTACAGTGCTCATTGCCAAGACTCACTGTCCTTAAAAAGGCTCACTGTTTGAATACAAAAGATGGTTGACCGCCAAGATACAAAGATAGTGGCTCACTTCCAAGAGATTGAACTGATAGGATACACCTTAATGTACAAGATTTAGTTCCAATGAAGCTCAAAATATGAAGTACCACCTCACATAGTAGTCTCTCAACAAATTTTCTTTGATCCACAATTGATAAAGTATTTAGGCTTGGACCTTTCACTTACACTTCACACTTCACACCTCTTTCCACTTTCCACACTTTCTTTCTTCTCTCATTCCTCAAAACATCTTATATATATAAGTATATCTTAATCAACAATTAGGTCAGCCTAATTAGATGAAAAAAAAACAATCAAAACTCTCTTTTTTGGCACCATAAAACATTTTATCCATGTAGTGCATTGTACCAAGTCGACTAACATCCATAAAACATAACTAGTCTCCATAATGTATTGCATACACTAAGTCGGCCAAGACTAGAACACAATTCTCCAAACCAACAAATAATCCTCAAAGTAGACACCTTCTAGATCTCTAAACACATTAATTTCCCATCATACCACCAACATAGAGACTATCAACAAAACCATAGCATAAGAATATTCAACTTAATAAAATGCAGAGTCTCCCACATAGTATGCCGAGCAAGGAACAATAGTAGAATACAGAGTTGAACTCTGTCAAAGATAACTTTCTAGTCACGACCAAAAACATCTCAAGATCCAAGATATAGCTGTTTGAATGAGTCATGATAACATGGTTAAGAGATTAGAGTCATATTAGATCTTGCGGTGAATTCCAGACTCAAATACCAACATATTGATCCATCACAAAAGGGAATTACTAACAAAGAACAACTTATGGTCAACCAAGTAGACTTCTCATAGAGATCACCATGTTGACATCAATGACAACATAGGAACAACCAACACAAACCATCCATACTTCATGCTCATGTTGCAAGGCTCCATAATCCCAACAATCTCCCCCTTTGGCATTGATGGCAACATGCATGACAAAAACATTTTCCAATATGCTGCAACTGAATATTCTAAATACTCCCCCTATCAAAACTATTCTTCACAAAAATGTTTTTCCTTTCTTAACCTCTATCTCTTCATCTCTCTATCTCTCCATCTCTATATCTCTCCCCCTTTGACATCAATGATAAAGGATGGGGTCTGGTATATCTATATTATATGCATCAAAATGTGACCAAAAATATATGAACAAAAGTTGAATTAACCTAAAGAAGAACCTCTAAGACTCTCTAGGATGAAATTCCACGACACTTTTCCTTCTTCCCTTGAACCTTTTGCACTTATAAGTGTCTTGTGTAATAGCTCAAGTTTAGTTAAGGACTCTATACCATCTGCTAGAGTATTGGGACTAAGATTAATCTATGATAATTCACCAATACAACCAAGAGCACTAGAAAGAAAAGTGTAGCTGAGTTTAATCATGTCTCTGAGTGTCACAAATTTCTTGATAAACTCTGTTCTTTGATCCTGTAGAGAAAATAATTTTTCCTGAAGTTGGAAAATGTAGGACCACCTCTGATTATCTCTATCTTCTGCTAACCTGTATGTATCTGCCTGAGTGCTCATTTGGGATTCACTCATCCTTATCTCATTTGTTATGTTCAAAGTACTGATTGACCAATCTAGGAAAAAAGAAAGTAGTTCATGTGCCTCTTCTTCACAACCTCGTACACTCTCCAATTCCTTCATCACTCGACTATGTGCATTTTCACTTTTTTCTATGATATCTTCCAAATTTCCTTCATGAGACCTAATTTTAGTATGCACTTCAAGTCTGGAGATGTAGACCTTCAAAGAATCAATCATGCCTTTGAGATTCTCAATGACAAAAATAGATGAATAAAAATTAGCATCGACAATAACCTTCTACAATTCTTCAAAATCTTTCCAAATATTTATTCTTTTAGGCTCATGTTCAAAGTCAATTCCTTTTGCAACTTCTTGCTTAACAACACTCTTTCTTTTCTTCCCTATTCCAGTTGCACTACTGGAGGTACCTTCTACATTGAGATTCTTAGGGATTTCCAAAAGAATTTTAGCATAATTATAAACTTCATATTTTGAAGCTTCATAATCTAATTCAAATATCCATACGAACCTTGATTCAATTGCTTCCATGTGACAAAAATATACAAACACAAGAAAATTGATGCTTCCGAAGTACCTTTCAACAACACTTATTGGAATCCTAAACCTTCTGCTCATCCTCATCTAAAATGTTCCAAAGAATGTAGCAAGGGCAGTCTCTTATGCATCTTAGCTACCAAGATTTATCATGAAGTTCCTGATTTGATGGGAACTAGGCTCTATATTTGACCATTCTATCCTTCCTATTATCGGTAATTCTCTCAGAAAGTAAAAGAGGAGACAAACAACAAGATTTCCATACCAAAATGTATTCTTCTTACTCTTCATTTCCATTAAACTTTTCAAAAGATGTATACAAAGTAATTCACATAAGTCATAATCTATACCTTTTTTAACCATATCAATTGTAGTATGTACAACATTAGTAGAAACTATGAGGTCATTGTTAGGGATACAAAAATTGTGACCGATGACCATAGTAGCATACCTTATTATCAAATCAACAATTGATCTCAAATTAATCTCTTCCTCTTCAAGATTCTCACCGGTAACCTCAATTATCTCTTTCTCATACATAGCCTTCTGTTTGGGAATTGGTCCAGAGGAACACAAAATAGTTACATCTCTGATAGCTTCTCGAGTAATCAAATGTGCCTCATCAATCCACAAAGATTCATCGTGAATCCTGCTTAAGACTATTCAAATATAGTTGTTTTCAAATTCAAACAAAGGGAATTTCCTCCAAACATCCAACTTTTCTCAACTAACACTCTGTAGGCATCATGGCTCTCTTCCAATTCACTTTCCCATAGCATGCTAAATTGAACTGATGAAATTTCTTCTATCTTATTGTAAACAAATGCATAGATATCCTCTATAGGAAATACTCTTAGAGGGATACAAGAGAATGCACCAATAGACTCTTCTGACAGATCCTTCAAATATCTTCTCAAATTGTTTTTCTCTTTATCCACACTATTCACAACCTTTGAATTATCCATAGCAATAAAAGTGAAAGATTGTGCAAACAGAAATACCTCTATAAATGCCAACAAGAAATGTATAGATATCTTGCTTCCTGAGCTCACTTCAAATCCACTTGTTCTTTTCTTCAAACCTTGAAAATTTGAATTGCTCTCTAAGATTCCTTTGCATGCTTCTCCAAAAATACATAATATTCTTGAATTATCTGTATTTATTCCTTTCATTTCAAATGATTTTGCAATAAATGATTCATATTACAGGTAGATTTCCTCAAAAATTATGTACGCCTCCTTTCTTTCAAAATTTTCAAACTTTATCCTTCACACATGTGACTAAGCAAAATTCCTTAATTTCCTTATCACATTAATTATAATTTAATGTGATGATATGACACAAGTATCGATGAGGGGGTTCATTAGATTTTCTTATAATTGCTCCCCCTTAGCAATTACTTTACTTACAAATTGACAGGAGTATCTACATCGGAGGTCGGCACAGATAAAACTGATGATTCAACTTGCTTTCCTTCCTTTCTCTAAATCCTTTTCAGTTTCTTTCTTGCTTCTTCTGGATCAATGATTTCATCATTCTTCTTCGCCGGATAATTATTTCTTCTTCTTTTGTAGTTATTAATAGGGTGTTTTGTATTGGTGCACTTATAGCAAAAAACATTCTTCTTTCTATTCTCTCTTTTATTCAACTTATCTTCACATAGACTAACTTTATATTTGATATTTTTGTACTTAAGACATTTTTCGGGGAATGATAAAGAATCATTCATTTTACTTTTGCAGTCTTTTACCTTATGACCAAATTTCTTATAGGAATAACAAACACCATTGAAAGATAAATACCTTTTAGCATCATGTCATTTGATAGGAGTTCTTTAGAATTGTTTCTTAGATCTTCGATTTCTCCATCTGTGCACCAAGTCTTCTTATCAATAGATTTATTCGCTTTAGAACTTTGACCTTCCTCAAACCCTAAACCACTCTTATCCATCATTGATCTCTGAGAAGTAATCAATTCATGAAGCATTGTTGAGCTTATCTTAAATTTGTCTTCAAAACTTCTTTCCTTTTATAGATCAGATCTCAAGATTTCTGCTTCTTCCTCAATCTTTATGCATTCATCCATCTTCCTTTAAATTTCAATTTCCTGCCATTCTTCAGTTCTTTTCTTTTCATCCAATTGTTGCAGCAAGCTAGAGACAATTTCATCTACCTTAACCAATAGATCACATGATTCAACACTTTTACTTTGCAAGTTTTCAATATACTCATTCGATTTCATCAACTTGTCCTTTAGATCTTTTATTTCTTCTAAATATCTAGTAGAGACCACTTCTGGAGGAAAAAATTTCTTATACTCAAATTACAAGACCTTCCTCAAGCTGTTAGGTTTCTTCTGAGGAACCAAGCTCTGATACCAATTGTTGAACATCTAGAATACTGAGAGGGGGGGTGAATCGACATTCCATAAAACCATTCACATAAAATCCATCTAACCATTATCACAATTCTGACTAAATAAGCAAGAGAGAACATAGAAACAAATCAATGCAACTGTACACATGAACACCAGAATTTTTATGTGGAAAACCCAAAAAGGGAAAAACCACAGTGAGGGTTAACTCACAATATATTATATCTGGATACAAAATATTACATGGCTCACTACCAGGACTCAATATCCTTAAAAACACTCACTTCCTGAATACAAAATATGGTTGGGCACCAAGATATAAAGATAGTGGCTCACTGCCAAGAGATTGAACTGATAGGATACACCTTCAATGTGCAGTGTTCAGTTCCAATGAAGCTCAAAATATGAAGTAATACCTCACATAGCATTCACTCAACAAATGTGTTCTAATCCATAACTGATAAAGCATTTAGGCTCAGACCTTTCACTTACACTTCACACTTCACACCTCTTTCCACTTTCCACACTTTCTTTCTTCTCTCATTCATCAAAACATCTTATATATATACAAGTATATCTTAATCATCAATTAGGTCAGCCTAATTATATAAAAACAAAATAATCAAAACCCTCTTTTTTGGCACTATAGAACATTTTATCCATGTGGTGCATTGTACCAAGTCGGTTAACATCCATAAAACATAACTAGTCTCCATAATGTATTGCATATGCTAAGTCGGCCAAGACTAGAACATAATTCTCCAAACCAAGAAATAGTCCTCAAAGAAAACACCTTCCAGATCTGAGGACACATTAATTTCCCATCATACCACCAACATAGAGACTATCAACAAAACCATAGCATACGAATATTCACCTTAATAAAATGTGGAGTCTCCCACACAGTATGTTGAGAAAGGAACAACAGTAGAATACAGATTTGAACTCTATTAGAGATAAATTTTTGCTCACAACCAAATACATCTCAAGATCTAGGATATAGTTGTTTGAATGAGTCATGATAACATGGTTAAGAGATTAGAGTCATATAAGATCTTGCTGTGAATTACAGACTCAAATACCAACATATTGATCCATCACAAAAGGGCATTACCAATAGAGAACAACTTCCGGTAAACCATGTAGACTTCTCATAGAATATCACCATGTTGACATCAATGGCAACATAGGAACAACCAACATAAACCATCCATACTTCATGCTCATGTTGCAAGGCTCCATAATCCCAATAGTTTTCATGTGTAAAGATTAAATACATTTGAAATTGTATGATTTAAGTATTTAACATATTCTTACAAACCTTAGCCAAAGGAGCTAGGAAGTTAGTGGTATAGCTGGCATTTGAAAAAATGTTCAAATAAGATTTGTACTCGTGCTCACTAACCCCAAAAACAAACATTGGGGCATCCTTGCTGGGAGGTGAGATGACTACTTTTTTAGCACCTACCTGAGAATGATCAACAAGAAGAAAAGAATTACTATTTCCTACTAAAGTAAAGAGTCACCTAAAAATCATTAGTTAAGTTAAACACTCTTGTACATCAATACATAAAAAATTATTTTAAAACTTATTATTAGAGACATAAAAATTTCATTCAAATCCAAGTTATAGCCTGTAGGATCTATGAAACAACAAAATGACATATATGAATTGAACCATAATGTCTACACATGAACTGTTGCTAACTTTAAGATCATCTAGAATCACATTCCTAATTCTAGAACAACATTAATGTAACCAACTAGCTGCTTGAAAAGAATATCAAATACCTTATATAATAAAAGTATTAGAGACATGATATTTCCATGGTTCATTACTGTGTAATTTTTTTTGTATCAACAAATCACATTCTATGATCCAATCATCAAGATGAAGAAAGCCATATACCAAAAGGATCCCAGAATGATCCAAAATGATGATACAAAAATAAACTTGCACATAGTATTCTACCAAAAGCTTGCTAATTCAAAATTATTAGAGGTAAAAAATGACATACCTTCAAGTGTGCAGCTGCTTTCTCTTTATTAGTAAAGATTCCTATTGATTCAACCACATACTTTGCACCAACCTCACCCCATGGAATTTCTTTTGGATTTTTGAAGAATTGAATTGGATTAGACATGTACCTAAATATGCATAACAACACATAAAATAAAAGCAAAAACTATGACCCCTGTAAACACTTTTCTCATGAAATCTCTCATGGAACCTTCTCATTGGATATTTAAAATGACTTACCTAGAACCAAATACAGCTACATGTATCTCACCAAAAAGTAAAGTTTTTTCATCCTTGACCTTCACTTCATGTTTCTTCCATTGGCCATGGACACTATCATATTTGAACATATAGGTTTGAATGTAACATAAACAAAGAGAACAATGATGATTACTCACAAAATCTGATTATGCTAGTAGTCAGTCAATGAAATATATAAAGACTCATAATAACATAATTCATTATGGAATGTGCAAATCCTTCTAGGAAAATAATTACTGAAAGAAAAGGATCAAAATTTCCCAAAAAATCTCTATCCTTTAGAAAGCTATGATAATGTCCACAAATTCACAGGTGCATTTTTAATTGGTGTGCATATTCTTTAAATACATGCTTGTAAGGCTCTCTAAAATATGATTAGTTCACACCGAGGCCTTCTCAATCACATGAATCTAATCCCATGGACTTCATAGGTGGTTTTCTCAGCACCTAGTGCAAATACCACTGCATCATTGTTGTTTCTTATTGATTTCATTGCATGGACTTTCCTTGCCTTGAATTGAGTAAAGAGATAAGGATGTCACAGCCATATGCCATGCAAAGGTAGAAATTTAAAGGAAGATGTGATTCCATACACTTGGGATATTTGGTTCCTCTAAATTCAACAAAGACATGTCCTTCAAATGTGTTGTGATAGTGCAAATTACAAAATACAGTGATGTATCATTTGGCAAGCTAGAGCTAGTTCATGTTACATGTTATGATATCATCTTAGACCTAGTACATATGACAATTGGGGTTTGGTTATTGTGCATGTATGAAAAGTGAAGTAAGAAATAAGCCGATTTAATAAAGGTACTCATGCAAATTTATCTTGAAGGCATGCTTCTTTCAGTGGTTGCCAGGGTTGCATTGAAGAACATTGTAATGAGGTGATTGCAAAGATATGGGACTCTGCAAATTAAATGAATGATGCTGAGTGCAAGTTAGTGAATGCAATGAGTATCATATCAAACATATATATAATGAAAGTACAGTCTTGAAGAGGTTTGGTGAATAAAGTGCTTATATCAAAGCTAGCCTTGAGAGGAGCATGCAACATTATAACACTACCACACAAATGATACTAAAGGGGTAGGGTTATGATAGGAATCAATTATCTCCCTATAAAAGTAAGCAAATAAGGGTTTTGTTGTGAGCTTCACGAGAGATTGAAAGATAGGGAGCTAGACCATCTTAGTTCATTGTCAATATGAGGTCCAAATTCCAGGAGAGTCAGTATTAGTTGACAGTTTCATGAAGCCATGCTTAGATTTTGTGCTTAAACAAAGGTTCTTTTATGAGCATTGCACAAACAAGCATTGGAGATAAATATAGTTTCAGTGTCCACCATTTAAATCCTTTTTGTTTGAAAATATTATCATATAAAAATTGACAATGAGGATAGATTTATGCAAAGGATGTTATGATTGTGCAAGGGTTCATAGTGCAAGGTGGTAGTCCTCTTAATCAAAATCTGAACAATGCTTCAAAGATAGGTTGTTCTTGTGAAATGATAGGGAGGTGACTTTGCACGTTGATGCCAAATGCAAGCATAAAAAATATTTTTCTACAACATTGATTCAATTGATAGGAAAAGACATGGGTTGATTTATATTACATGGCCAAAAGATGACACAAAATCAACAAATATTCTCCATCTAAATTCATCTCCAAGATTGTTGCAAGAGAATTTGTTTTGAGAGTTGTGAACCATTTCCATCATTTTAAATAGGGACAAAATTCTTGTGGAGAATATTGGTGATGCTAAATGAAAAAAAATGAAAAATAGGCTTGTACTATAATAATGTGCACTACATCAGATATCTAGTAATAACAAAGGGACCTCCATCAAAGAATAACAATAGGTATTTTTTTTCATATGTTGTAGTTACAAGTTCCCTACTAGACATACATGAAAATTTGGAAGCATAGACAAGGCAAGCAAACTATTTCAAAAAATTCCTCAAAGAAATGTGATATCATGGAATGTCATGATTAAAGGATATGTTCAAAATGGGTTTTTTTGAAAAGTCCTTAGAAAATTTTAAGAAAATACAACCAGTGGGTGTAAATCCCAACTCCTCAACCTTTGAAAGCATCCTTCCTACTTGTGTTTGAATTGGAGCTTTGGATGAGGATATGAACATCCATCAAAAGCATATTTGGAAGTGGATTTTTCTTAGATATTGTAGTTGTAAGTTCCACTTCGGATCACCAAATCCTTCACAAAAACTTCTGCACAACCATCACAACACCACACGGTTGTTGTTGGGCCTTTATAGTGATGTAGGAAAAGCATGTTGAGTCAACATGCTCCCCCACATCATTGCGAAGTCCCAACAATAATTGTGTGGTGTTGTGGTGGTTGTGCAGAAGTTCTCCCAAGTGTACAAGTGTGATCCTAGGAGGTTGGATAGAAAAAGTGAAAGAAGAAATGTTCATGATGATTGTAATCAAGAGTATAGGTGGACAGTTGTCACATGAATGTATAGTCACTTAAAATTTGCATATCAAAATATTTAAAGTTCATCATGCCATGTGACAACTTTAAAGGATAGTTTGAGTGCATGAACACAAGATGTGTAGAGAAAGTCATATGAAGGTGGAGTATGGTTCCTAGCATAGAGGATATCTCTTTGAAGTGCATGATTGACAATGTTGGTTGTACTTTTCACTTTCTTTTCTTGGAACTCTATTAATTCATGACAAGTTATCTGTGATGTTCTTGGTTTTTTGAAGCCATTAAAATGTGTAAGATGGTAGGAGATAGTAGATCATCCCTACATAGTGATATGAAGGTGAAAGATTTTGTAAAAGAGTAGTAACATAGACTCACTATGAGAAAGCCAGAGATATGTACAATGAGATCATCACTATGATGATTTTTGTAAAAGGATTCAAGTCAATAATTCAACACATGACTAGAATTTTTGTTTACTAACATTGAATCAAAAGGATATAACCATCCCTTGCAACATAGGGATTTAATTTCATTTGCCAAGGAAGAGGTTTTTGGTGACAATATTCAAGAGCGGAGAAATAGTGCCATGTGGATGACATGGATATGAAGTTGTTAAGGTCACAATAAGTGTGTAGGTATGCATGAGAAAGTGGTCTTAAACCATGAAATGAATTCAATCAAAAGGCAGGGGTAAGGCAGTTTGAAATGCATAACATGGAAGCTTATAGGCCTTTCATGAGAAATGGTATAGAAGGTAGCAAAACTATGTGTCAAAAGGATTGTGCAAGGGTGGTGATCATATAGAAATGATAAGGTTTTTTTATTCCAAAATATAATGAATACTTAGAATGAGTCCAATAATGAATGAGGACAAGAATTTTGCATATGATTGATCATCATGATAGTGTCAAGTGCAAGCTACATGGAAAACTCTTAGTTATACCTTGGATTATGAGAGGTTCATGAAGATATGAAAGCAGAGTTTTGAAGAGGATAGTGCTCTATTAAATATAGTCATGTTACAAATGGCAAAGGATTCCACCATGAATGTCTCCTTGAGCATTCAATAGTGGTAGATTTATTAACAAAGGGAAATGAATTATGGAAAAACATTTATAAAAAGGTAGATTGTAGATAATAAAATATGGTTATAAGACATAAAAGATGATAATCATTGTCAATGGATATAAGGGCAATCCATATGCAAAAGATACTCTCTATGACTATAATAAATAGGACAAGTACCATGAAGCTAATGGAAAATCAAGAAGTAGGGATAGTTACTATAACCAATGGATAGTGACAAAATTTTATGAGGATAGTTAGCTCATACATGATAGTAAATATGACCTTAGTCATAGTTGAATCTAGCATAAGTGGATATCAAGTAATTGCATTGAGATTGACCTCATTGAAATAGGATAGTCATGGTTATCAAGATTTATAAGACATGAAAGGACATAACACAATTATCTTGAAGACTTTTAAACTACCATCTTCATATATGAATGACAGTCATGAAAGATCAATCATGAAGGATTCATGGGACAGTTATAGCCACATGACAATGGGTGATAAGGGAGATCTAAAACACTTGTTTATTTAGGTAGAAAAGGATGGATAAAAAGAAAGATAAACTATAGTCATGATAATTTAGATAAAGAAAACATGCAATGGTAGGTTACTTTTGAGCACCCACATCGAACCCTAATGAGATTTGTCTTGAGAATTTATTTTTAAATGAATAGATTTAAGGAAAAAATCTCGTAAATTGTTAGTAACTAGAGTAAAAAACCTATACTAGTTTGTAAATGGCCAAGGACGAAAACCTATTGGCCAAAGAAGCAGTTCTCACCCATAGGTCATGGCTGAATTTTAATGGCGGTTGATATTGGTGATATCAAGATAGTAAAACATACATATTGCCATTTATTCATCATTATTTTCCTTACAAAGGAATAAATATTTCCATTCATAACTAGAAAAGCTCCTCATAACCAGTAAAACCCATTGACACTTCAACAATGCAACTACTATCATGTCTTAAATGTATCATGGCCCATGATCTTCTCAAAAGATCTACATTGTGATATGAAAGTATCACCTATGAAGGTGGTTTTTTTCCTAATAAGAGATTTGACTTCCTAGTTTGGGCTTATGATAGGGATAAAACCTTCATGAGGAGATAAGAAAGATCTTCCTCAAAACTTCAAACAAAACTAAAAACACTAATGACATAGAGTATACCTGGCAAGATGTGAGGATGAAGGCTTCCAAGAAAAACTTAAATATTATCTCAATGTGGGAATGATCTATCCTCAAAACCTTGGACAATCTCCTCGTGCATGCAATGTGTCTTCAAACCCTTGTGAATATTTGTAGTGTGGATGAATTCAAAGCAAACAAAGAATGGTTTCTTTAGAAGAAACTCAAATTTCCTTTATCCCAGATCTTCTCAACAACGTGGATAGATACTGTTGCAACCAACTAATGGTTCTACGCCATGCCCTCAAAAAATATTTGGACTTCTTCCAACCTACAAACTAAAAAACCTCTAACCTTCCTTTTGTTATGTGGCTCAATAGACACAAGGAAATGAAAATTCTCTTTTCATTGTTTGGCGCCCAAAAAAAACTTAGTCTTTCACTTTCTTTTTTATTACTTTCCACTTTATTTTCCACTTCTCATTTTTTTACCCGATGATCAAATTAGTCACTTATGATGATCAAATTAGTCACTTATGATGATCAAATTAGTCATTTATTTAGTTATTTATAGCTGTGTTGCAAAAAATTACTAGAATTTAATCATTTTTAGTTGTCGCGACTAAAAGTTTTAGTCACGTAGTCATTTATTTTCCAAATTCTACTAGTGGTGTCATTGCCAATATTAATGGATCCTTTCCCACAAACACTAAAGTGATTTTTGTTCCCAATCAATCTATATGGTGAATTACAAGGCTCATATGAAGAGAACATACCTAGAGATGAATCCATATGATGTGAGGCTCCTCAATCAAGAATTAATTAGCTAGATTGAATACTGGTGGATGCAAAAAGTGCATGGCCTTTTATCTTATCTAGTATTCTTGCCACATTAGTTGACCAAGATTATGTAGGTGATGGTGTGGAAGAAGAGGAAAAATTTTATAGATGAAGGAATTTGAATATGATTCTTCTATAGAAGGTGTTTCAATTCATCAATCTTCTTTTCATAACACTAATGCTCATCATGTCTTGAATTTTTACAATATGCAAATTTTGGTCTCTCGTAGATGATTCCCCCTTAGAAGAGGAATAATAGAACTTAAAGGTATCTTGTGAGTGTGATTCCTTTGTTTCTCATTGTTCTTGGAATCCTTGTGTTTCTATTTCTTACCTTTACTATTTGAAGTCTTATGGTCTTTATCTTATGTTACAATAAGAGCTTGTGATTTGGAAGACTTTAATGAGCCCATTTGTACAAAATTTACCTGATCCCTAGTGAGTGATGTAGAGAAATTATCAAATGAAGGTATAGTAAATCTAGTACCAAGTGCATATCTAGTAGCATACAAGGTGGAAAAAACTAAATAGTTAGGATTAATCTTGGCAAGGATGGAGAGAATCAACTAGGAGTCATGTTTATCAATACCACATAATTTCAATTGCAATATGAGAGACTTGAGTTTTGTGAATAAGTCCTATATGCTATCAAAATATGTAGGATTCAAATTGAAAAGACCTCCAATTGGAATCCTCTCAAGGTATATTATTTACCAAACAGGGACTCTAATTGAGTCTACATTGATTACGTGTAGTGTAATATTCAATTCCATCACGTTAAACCATTTTTTGTTCTCTGCAACTCTAATGGGTACAAGTTATGCACCCACAATCACTTTGTATAACCCTTATTTCTTCAGATGTATCTCCATTTTTCTTTTCCACCTATAGAAATTGTATGATGTGAGTAGAGTGATGTGGGTTGGATCCATGATTATTGAATAATAAAGTATAAAATTTTAAATAGAAAAAATATATATGGACCCTCACATACAAGAAAATAACTTCTTGATGCAAAAAAATTGACCTTGTTAGCACTTTTTTAAGAAAGCAACCAAAAAGGGAAAGCCCAAATTTAGATGAAAATAGAAAGTACCTAGTAAATTTATATTAAAATAGGTTTGAAATTTGTGTAGAGGGCAGAACAAATTTTTTGATGTCATAAGAATCATTAAATTAGAAATCTAAGGAAAAAGTTATGAGTCTCTAAGAGAAAAACTTAATATGACTTCAAAGGCCTATAAAAATCACCAATAGTAGCTTCTAGAAAAATTAGTAGCACCACTAGATTGGTATCAAACTCATCTTTTCAATGGTATATGGTTTTCAAAAATCATAGTCCAGATGCTCAAGTTATAACTAATTTACAAAGAGTGCTCCAATTTGATTTTTTGGGAGAGCATGGGGCTAAAAAAACCTTAGCCACTAGTCTTATTATAGACTAGGGGGCTTGGAGTTATTATGAACTAGGGGATTTGGAGTAGGGGCTAGATTTGGGCCTCCAACCCCCAATCAATTATATGACTAGTGTGGGGAATATAGGGTGGATGGGCCATGATAGGGAAATGAGAAAAGTAGTTGAAAACACTTATGCTAGTAGTAGAGGGGTAGTGACTGAGTGATGAACGAGTAACAAAAATGATGAAATCACAATGCTAAGATTTGGCATCACCAATTCGATAAAAATGACGACAAAAAAAACTCAAATGTGGCTGAAAAAGGATGACATCATAGTCTATATGTCTACACATTTGAAGTATGAATTATCAAAAAAAATTATTATCACCATTGTTCTCGTACGATTCGTTAGATTTATTTATAGGAGTAGTTAAAAAATTATGTAGAAGCCTATGTAGTACATAAAACAATACAATACAATTTATGATATAGTACAAAATACATATTCATATAGGACAAAACCTAAATCACCCACACACTGTAGTCATATAATGTTACAAATAAATAGGTTGAAGACCAATAGAACTTATTGAGTTTTTATTTCTCTCTTGGCCAACTAATAAATGTGTTAATAAATATTTATTTTATTGAGTACTTTATTTTATTTGAAGCTTTGAGAAAGATATGAAGGTTGTGTAAGGGGGAAATCGATAGGCGTAGAGAAATCAAACATGAATGAATTAAGCTAATCTAATTCAAAAAAAAGATTAAGATTCATACCCGTTACTCATGAAATGAATGGTATGAGATTACTAAATTCAAATAACTAAAGCAATGCAATCAAAGAACATACAAATAATTCAATTAACTAATATCATTACCCATCTCATGTCAAAGTGTATTCACAATGATGTTGGATTGTTGTATCAATGTGAAGCATCCATTTATGCATTACAAAAGATCCAAATGTGTGTTGATGTTGATCAAAGATGTGTGTAAAATATTGTGTGAAATTGATTGTCAATTTGGAATTACTTCGTTGTACAAAAGATGTCAATTATCATATCATTTTTTAGGATGAAGATGATTGTTATATAGATTTTATGTTTTGAGTTGAACGATCAGGATTACGTAGTAGAATATCTTGATCAATGGTTAAAAGATGTTGAGAGGAATTAGATTGCTCAGTTAGCTACTGTGATTGAATCAATTAAGAATATTGATTGATTAATCAAAGGAAATAGATTGCCTAATCTATGGAATTGAGGAAATTAGGTTGAGTGTTTATTGGAATTGAAGAATAGATGAATCAGTTAGGAAATAGATGAATCAGTCAGCCAATCAAAGTGAGCAATTGAGGGATCGTAATTTCTCAATCATGAAAGTGGGTGTGGGTAATTAAGTAATCGAATTAATTAATTAATCCTTTTTGAGTTGAATGTGCAAATCATGTTTGAATTTTACAAATAAAGTTGCATTTGTTTATTTTGACCCTTTTGAATGATATTTGAATAATTTATTCAATTATTCATGTTAAGGGGAAAGTGATTTAATTAAACTATTATGTTTTAATAAATTAATTGATTTAGCCTGTTAAGGGGCCTGGTTGGGTAAATCCAACGTCCAAGGGCCTGGTGGAGGTTAGTTGGGAAAGGCCGAAGGAGGGATGGTGGAAATTGAATTTTTATGGGGCTTCTAAAGGAAACCCTAGACCATCAAGAGCAGGATTTATTGTTAGAGATTCGAGAGGTAATGTATTAGCTCTAGGAGCTAGGAAGCTAGAGGAAGGAACCAATAACACAGTTGAAGACTTAGCAGCACTAATAGCTGTCAGGCTTGGCAAAACACTAGGGGCTATGAAATTTCACTTGGAGGGTGATTCTCTAGTAAGAATTCAAGCAGTGATGAAAGGGAGCATGGGAGCCTGACATTTACAGAACATAATTGAAAAAATTAGAGAGGAGTTAGCAGCTTTTGATGACTTATAAGTAAGTCATATTAGGCGAATGGGAAATACAGAGGCAGATGCATTATCAAAATGGGCTTTATCATTTAAAGGTGTAGGTGAAACAAGAGTTGAAGAATTTAGGCATTTAAACTTAGAAGAGATAGCGTAAAGAGTGATGGTACACTTGCAGAAATAAATGCAAGGTGTTATTGACTTCTCTCCAAAGCATGAAGTAATCGAGAGAATGTGTGAGGAGTTAGGTGGCGGTGATGGTTGTACACCTATCATTTATGGTGAAGGATGTGAATTAAATTTTATTAAGTGTTTGAGGTATTTCCTTCTCAAGGCTTCTTCCATTGTGGTAAAAATAACATGAAGAAACGGTGGACAAGAGGTGGTGGGTTTGGAGTTGCAGAGAAGATGGAGGCTAATTTTTTGCTCACAACAAGGAAACAACTCTCCCCTTTCCATGGTGAAGCATTAACAAAGCAACTAAAAGGAATGTTCCTTTACAATGATGAAAGATTAGTGCAAGAAGTTTAGTTAATACTGGGGAAAGGGTTCGACGAACTCAAGTGTAGACACAAGATGAATATGGAAATTTAGTCATTAATAATGGCATGGGGTTTAGATTTGGGAGAGTCGACAAAAATTGTGAAAGGGGTGATGAAGGATTTGGTGCATGAAGATTACCTGGAGGGTATGGACACAATCTTGGAATGGGTCATTCCAGGAGTAGGTATAGACATCAGTGAGGGATTTAAGAATGAGGAGGATGAAGAAGCCAAACAATGTACACCCTTTGTGAGATGGCCGGAAGGAAGGCATAAAGAAAGTTGGAGAGAAGATGTAGCACACAGGTGGAAAGCACTAAAATTGTTTGTGGAATTAATGGAGGTAGAGGCGATAATAGAGCAAGCAAAATTTGAAGTAGAGCGGCTAGAGCAGAAGGAGTTGTGACCTAGAAAGAAGAAAAAGCTCACTAAGGTCAAAGAAGAAGCAATGGTGGGTAGCTCATCTAGGGCATACCCGTAAAAGAATTCTCTAATATGAATTTTGAATTTTTTGTTTTCCTGTTGCAAAAATTTTGGGTTTCAAATTATGGGAAATGTAGGGAAGGTGGTGTCGGTTGACAAGATAGTTAGTCTTTCTTCGAAAAACTATGTACAAATTTTTAGCGTAATTTTTGAGTTTGAAGTTGATGTATGGGTTTTACAGTGGACATTAATGTCGGGTGTTTGTAATTTTTTGCGAAATTGGGTTTACAGTAGATGATGTTTTTTAGATGGTAGAAGGTCTGACAAGAAGGAAAGAAGCTGATGTAATTTGACATATCTTTTTATATCAATAAAGCAATATATTATTATCGATCAAAAAAAAAATTGATTTAGGGGAATATGGTGAATTAGTGACATAATTAAAAAATTGATGTTATTTAATTAATCATGAGGAATAAAGTTATATTAGAACTTTATTAAATAAATGAAAGTTATTTAATTAGTCAAAAGTGATGAAAAGGTGAATTAATTAAATAATGTAATATTATTCAATTAATTAGAGGAAATTATAGTTTTTAATGTAATTGATGTGAAATGCAGTGATATTAGATGATAATGATGACGATGATGAGAAAATGTCATTTAGGATGTGTGATAAGTGTTAGGCCATTTTTACATGTCTACATTTTTCCCCTCTTTGAGACAAAGTACTTGTTGCTATGTTTCAACGATTTCAATGTTAAGATCAAGATTTGAAAAAATTTATATACCCCATAGTGCCCCAACAGTCAGCGGAAAGATGGTAGGGCATTGGGCTGCCCCCTTGAGAGGTTGGCCAATTTTTTTTTTTTGGGTCAGGCTGATGACAATGTTTTATTTCAGTTCAGATGAGTAGAGGATAGAAAGTTAAGCTTATAGGACCTTCATTGATAGTTTAGATGTTCTCAAGAGCTCCTAATTTCAACCTAAGAGGGTTTCCTTGTAAAAATTAGGGTTTGGTGGGTTAAAATAGGTAATTAGGGTTTAATTTGCCTCATTTGCATTTTGAGCCTTTAGTAATTTATTGCCTCTAGATTTCTTGATTTTTCAATTGTTGAGGATTTGAGGAGCCCCACATCACGTTGATGTAGTTCATGAATTTGGGAGGCCTATTGGAATTGGTGCACTGGTATGTACCATTTCCTTTCCTATTTTCAATTAATGCATGAAAACATTTTAAGCAAAAGCGGTAGTTTTATGATTTTTGCACTTTTGAATCATTTTTGCCACTTTTGTAGTTTATCTTTGTGCTGCTTCTGCTTTTCTTAGCCACATTTGATTTAATTGTTCACTTTTGACTCAAATGTTTTCTTTTGTTTACGTCTTTGATTTAGATGTTCACTTTTGACTTTCTTCATGTAAAATAACCACATTTATGAAAATTCTTCACTCTTGGGAAACTTTTTCGCTTTTGCCATTTGTACCACTTTTGATAAAAGAAGGTCCGCTTTTGAATGTTTTGACCATTTTTCCAAAAAGATAACTGCTTTTGCTATTTTTGGAAAATTTAGCCAATTTTTTTGCAATCATAGGTTCATTTTATGTTTTTCATAGTAAATTGTTAATTTGGTGGGTTGAATGTTTGCAAGCGGTTCTCAAACTGCTTTACTCGAGAGAGCGACAACTATGTGAGCTATTCGATTTGATCACTGGTTTCCATGAGCTTGAGTGGGATGTGCTAGAAACTATGAGGTTGTGACATATACACTACATACCAACCATCAGATGCCATAGAGCGATGATGACCGCTCTCGTGGAGAGATGGCATTCTGAGTCATCGTCCTTTAGTTTGCTGACCGACAAGGGCACCATCACCTTAGAGGATGTATGGACGATCCTCTGTGTATTGATTCATGGAGAGCTCGTGACCTATTCTGTATGATAGGGTACATTGGCTATGCACTGAGTCCTTGGTGTTAGGCATCTTCAAGTTCAAGAGTAGAGATAGACCTGTCTCCATTCATTGGAAGTGTAGATTCGATTTCATTGGTTTTATGTGCTTTGGTTTCTAGGCTCGCCATTCCTGATTGGTGAGGTAGACAGTTTCCCATTGGTTGGGGTGTATGCATCGAGAAAATGTTTGAGCATGGTACTAGCTATGCATGGGCTTCATGTCTCCTTGCTCATTTATATAGATATAAGCATGAGGTCACTTATCATGGAGGTAGTTCCATTTTTGTTGGGGTTACCTTGCTTCATGTATGGGCTTGGGAGCATATCACAGTTACTAGGCTTGATGGTATTTTGGTTCAGGACCTAGAGGATCCTTACTCTTATAGATACGATGATTTTCTTCATTACACCTGGCTTGGCCAGCTACATTACTAGTGTCACATTATTGATGACATGCCTGGTTTCATTTGAAGGTCATGGTTAGACTGTGATGCATGAAATGATGACCAGGAGCAGCTACCATTTTGTAGATAGACATGGTGGTTGATCAGTCATCTACATGATTGGGTACTTCACTAGTTCGGCAAGAGACAACTATTTTGCTGATGATTACTAGGCTCATTTTGGGAGGACCACCTGAGAGGTCCGGGTGTGGGGATGATAGGATGATTGTGATTTCATTATAGAGTTTAGGAGACTTGCCCCATTTGGATAAGGGTGCCCTGTTGGACATGTAAATCCTAGTACCACACTAGATTATGATTAGTGGTAGGCTCGTCGGGTTCCACTCAGGTTTATAGATCCTACTGGTGTTGTGCCAATCATTGGGAGAGCAGGGATTACTGGTTGGTAGGGTGATACAATGAGTTAGGATCATTGTGGAGAAACTTGATAGAGCTAGACATGATGAGCATCAAGATGGATAGGATGATCCTATGCAACAGGATTAGCCAGTGGCACTTGGTCCTCCTCCTCCACCTGGGGATGCAATGGTTTAGTTAGCATAGATGATAACTACTTGAGATGCAGAGGTTGTGTAGAGATAGGATGCAGAGGCACAGGTTGTTTTTTTTACTGTGGAGTGGGATGTCGTGAGGCAAGATATAAATGTTGCTAGATAGGAGCTAGCGGCAGAGAGACAACTAAGACAATTTGCAAATATTTCCTTGGCTGTATCAATTCCTATGGCTCAACATTAGTTTGACTGAGAGTAGCTTGTCTAGAGGCTTACTTACTATAAGACACTGTATAAGGCTTTTGTCCCCACAACTCAACGATGGCCTCATTTGAAAGAGCCTAGTATATAGACCGGGGTGGAGTTAGGAGGTCACTCTATTAGGCATCCTGATAAACTGCAACCTTTTCCTCACCCGAAATAGGATCCTTAGAAGTCTCCTCCCTGAGATGACCATCAGGGCTGATTATATCTTGATATGTTATGATTTTTCATTGTATCAGAGAATTATGTTATAGACATGATTTTTTTGTATATTTACGTTCATTGGCTCAGTTGAGGCCTCATATATATTTATTTTTTGTATATGATATCACACATGTTATTTGATGATGTACTTGACATTTTCAGTTTTAATGATATATGAGACATACCATGTTTTGATTCATCTTTATTATGTGTTATTATGGATGATAATGTATGCTCATGTTCATGTTTTTGTTCTTTTCTGATGTATGCATATGATGTAGATGGATGATCTATATCCATATGATATATGATGGATGATGATATCTTATATATGTGATGCATGATTATACATGATGCATGATGTTTTTTATTGCTTTACTATAATCATGATATGTAATGATGAAATTGTGGATGCAACATGGGTGTGGTACTAATGATATTTTGATGCAGGATGGAGTTGTTAGAAGAAATATTGGATAATGCATAGAAATTTGATGTTGTTAGTTACTGATGAGTTGCTTTTGATTTGCATAGAGGCTTTGCATCTTTAACAATCCTTTTTTATGTAGCAAACAGATACAATGCATTGGGGTATTAATAACCAAGATAGATTTGTATCCATTACATGGAATTTGACTTGGCATACAAAGAATATTCTTGCTCATACCAGACATACAAAAACCTTGTTAGAGTATATGGTTGAGTTGTGTTTAAAACTTTCAGACCACCTAACATACAACTGCTACATGAATTTTCTCAAAACAACTTCCATACACAAAACAAAGCAAGTATTCACCATGGTAGTATTACAAAAAATCTCACAAACAGAACAAACATAAATCAATAGTTAATGCCATCATTCCTTCTTCTCTAAATCCTTATGGACATTGTCAAGAGATTTTGGGAATGTGGTACTATGATAAATCAAAAAGATAAGACAATAAAAAGATAAACAATGTTACAATATCACTTGCCATATATATTTTTAGGTTTAAGGATATTATCTGGTGTTGATGATGTCTATTGTAGGAATGTTTTATCCGTTAAGACATATCTCAGGATGTTGTTGGTAAATTGTCAATAGATAGGTAGTTAATACTTTGGCATTGTTTTCACTTGATAGTTGTCTAATTGTTTTGATCTTCTCTTTGGCATGTTTTATTTTGATGTTTGTTTTGTTTGTTGTTTGCATTTGTCAAAGGGCGATTGTGGCAATGTTTATTATGGATGAAAAGTTTATTGCAGATTGTTGATAATGGACGTAGGACCTTTTTCTGTTTGATATTATTTGATGTTATTTTTTTGTTATTTTTAGGGGACTAACCTATGGCTTTGGGGTATCATCAAAGATAAGTCATGCCTATGTTGTACACACAAAGGCTCGTAGTTCACTTGTTTTAATATGAACATGTTTTTGATCTTTTTATGTTTTTCAAATGTTTTTTTGAATTTTGAATTTTTTGAATAAGTTAAAAGAAAGCATGATAGATATCTAAGGGGACTGACCTAAGGCCTCAGAGGATGATAAGCCTTACCTACATTATACACATAGAGGCCATGTAGTTCGACTAGTGTTGACTCAAAGCATAACATGTTTTTTAGGATTTTGATTTTTTTTTACTTTATTTTGATTTTGTTTGTTTTTTGGATGTTTTTGATTTTTCTGAATTTTCCAACCATGATTGGATGTACAAGGATCCAATCTGCTACTAGTTTTGAAAAGTTTCCCCTAGTTCGAGATAAGATTACCTTCACTAGGGGAGACAAATATTGAGGGTGCAAAAAGGTTCAATACCTGATCAGTCATCGAGCCATGGTTGGTTATATGTTTATTATGGGACAAAATGGGTGGATGTTTTAGATAGTGTGGATAGATAACAGTGCAAGTATTATTCAAACACAACACTTGCTTGCTAGGTTTTCAATACGGTACCTGTTCTAGAAGTGCCGCAAAGTGGTTTTCACTTAACGAACATTTTATTTCTCTTTATTGGTTTTCTACTTTTTGATTTTTTTTCTTTTTTATATGTTTTTTGCTGGGATACTATGATGTGTTTAATTGTAGAACTTTTTAAGATGGTTGTTTTTCAGTAGTTCAGCTAAAGGTTCTCCTTCAGGAGTAACCAATTGATAAGCTCCAGAGCCATAGATTGTTGTGATGATAAATGAACCAAGCCAGTTAGGTTCAAACTTACCTTTTCCATATTGATTCAGTTGTACCTTTTGATTCTATTTTAATACCAAGTCACCAACCTGAAAGTTTCTATTTTTGATCTTTTTATTGTAACTTCATGTGAGCAGATTTTGATAAACCTGAAGATGGCTTAATGTGCTCAAATTCCTTTCATCTAGGAGTTCCAACTCATTTAATTTGGACACCTAATATTCCTCATTGTTGACCATGCCTTTCAGTGATATTAATAGTAAGGGGATTTTAAATTCGATAGGTAAGACAACTTTAGATCCATAGACTAGGGAAAAAGGTGTGGCACCCATATGTAGGTGTGAGAATTTAATGTTTTGATAATTCCATAGGGCTAGGTTCAGTTACAAATTCCAATCATGACTGACGTCATTAATAGTTTTTTTTAGTATCTTCAGGATGGTTTTGTTAGATGCTTCAGCCTGACCATTTCCTTGGGGATAGTAAGGCATGGAGAATTTGTGTTGGATAGGAAATTGTGAATAAATATCTTTGACATCTTGGTTTTTGAATGGGGTTCCATTCTCCGTTATGATCATTTGGGGAATTCTATATCGACAAATCAGATAATTCAAGATGAACTTGGATATCTATTTCCTTGTGATGTTGGTTAATGGAATTTCTTCTATCCATTTTGTGAAGTATTTAGTTGTGGTAATAATGAACTTATTCCCATTGGAGGAAGTGGGAGATATCTTACCTACGAAGTCTAATCCGCACTGCGAAAAGGGCCATGGTGTTGTGATAGGTCTCAATTCTTGTGTTGGTACCTGAACAAGGTCACTGTGCTATTGACATTGATGAAATTTTCTTGAGTATTGAATGCATTCTTGTTCCATGGAGGGGGCCAATAATACCCTATTCACACCAATTTTTGTACTAGGTTAGGTCCACTAGAGTGGGACCCACAAACACCTTCGTGTACCTCTTGTAAGGTGGTTTGTGCTTCTTTTGTGCTAGGACATAAAAGTAAATTACCCTCTAAACTTCAACGATATAAGGTGTCTCCTAGGATTGTGAATTGTGAAGTCCTATAGGAAAAGGTTTTCTTTTAGGTGGTTGTCAATTCATGAGGTATGATACCATGCTAGATATAATCAAATGTATCTTGGTACTTAGGACCAACTACATCACAAGCCAGTTCTGATTTTGGGATATCAAATGCCGGTATGAGCAGTTGCTCCATAAGGAATTTGTACTTAGAAATGTTATGTGAAATGTCGAGAAGCGAACCTATTGTTTCCATAGTGTCAGTTGCTCTATTGTTGATCCTAGGAACCTGTTCAAAGGTGATGATGACAAAATATTGTTTGAAACTATCCACCATTATTTTATATGGCATCATCTTGTCATCCTTTGTTTCATACTGATCATTTACTTGCCTGATTACCAGTTGAGAGTCTCCATAAACCTGTAGTTCTTTTATCCTCCATTCGATGGACATCTTGTCCTGTGATTAGTGCTTCATACTTCGATATGCTATTTGTACATGGGAAATAAATTCTATAAGCCTTAGGTATATATCCCCTTATGGTGTGAGAAATAAGATACATGCTCTTGAGTTGTGTTGAGTGTGGGACCCATCAAAGTACAAGGTCCAACGACTTGTCTATTCTGTTAGCAATATGCTCTCATCTAGGAAGTCTATTGTGAGAGGTTGGTGATCTTCCATTGGTGCTTCTACTAGTTGATATGTTATGATCTATCATTTGATGGCTATCCTGTCTAGTACTCTATGCCAATCTCACTCAGTATCATCACCCATTAAGCAATCCTTCCTGTTAGAGCTTCTTTTGCTAATAGGTATTTTAATGGATCTACTTTTGAGATCAACTTTACTTGTCTGTTCAAGATATAGTGTCTCAACTTTTGTGCCACAAAGATGATAGAGAGACTCTCTCTTTCTATAGGTGAATAGTTCAATTTGTAGCCCACCAATGTTCGAATAATGTAGTAGACTGCTCTTTCCTTGTTATTATCATCTAGTTGTGTTAGGAGAACTCCTAATGCTTCTTGTGTTGTAGACACATAGAGTATCATTTCTTTATCTAGAATAGATGGCATTAATATTGGAGGAGTGAGTAGATACTCCTTGACTTTTTGGAATGCTTGATCACATTTTCCATCCCATTTGAATGTGATGTCTTTGTGTAGCAGATGGGTAAAAGGATGACACTTGTCTACCAATTGCATGATGAATTGCCTAATGGACTGTAGTTTCCCTTGTAAAATTCTTAGATACCTCAATGTCTTGGGAGGAGGCATTTATAATATGGCTTTTACCTTTGTAGGATCTACTTCAATGCCTCTTCTTGATACTATGTACCCTAGTAGTTTTCCAGATGTTACTCCGAATACACACTTTTTTGGATTGAGCCTTAAGTTGTATTATTCGAGCCTATCAAATACTTTAGCTAGGTTGGTCAAATGGTCTTCTCTTTTTATGGAATTTTCTAGTATGTCATCCACATAATCTTCCATGGTTATATGTAGCATATCATGAAATATTAGTCATTGCTCACTGATATGTTGCTCTTGCATTCTTTAGACTGAATGGCATGGCATTCTAGTAGAAGGCCCCCCATACACAAGTGTATGTTGTTTTATGTTGATCGTTAGGAGATATCTTTATTTGATTATATCCAAAGAATTCGTCCATCAGTGACAATATTTCATGCCCTACAACTAGATCTATGATCATATAATGCTCGAAAGAGGGAAGTCATCTTTTGGGAAAGCCTTGTTTAGATCTCAAAAGTTCGTGCAGAGTCTTATGCCCCCAGTGGGATTTCATACTGGTACTAGGTTCAATATCCATTCCAAATAATCAATTGGTCTGATGAAGCCTACATCTAGTAGTTTCTTTAGTTATACTTTTACCAAAAGTGCTATCTGGGGATGCATCTTTCATAGCTTCTGCTTGATGGGTTCAACTCCAAGAAATATGGCTAGATGGTGTACGACCAATGTTGGATCTAGCCTTGGCATGTCTGCATATATCCATGTGAAGTTTATCTTCCTTTCATTGACGAATTCTACGAAGTTCACCTTTTATTTAGGATCAATTAATGTTGCATGGCATGTGATTTTGGGTGTTTCTATTGTGCCTACATTGATAGGTTCAACTTCTTCAACTAGAAGTGTCAAATTCTCTTGATATTCAAAAATAGGGAAATTGAATCCTCTATCTTCGGGCACCTCAAAGAGGTTTTCACCCTTAGATTCATCCTTTATTTTTCTTTTTTCAAGATCCAATATAGCCACATCATCGTTTTCCCTAGGGGATTGCATTTTAATTTGTTTATTGTCCTTTTGAATTTTGTGACTAGAGGACACAATCTCCCCTCCAAAATATGCTTCCTATTTGAGTTCCATGAAAAACCCTGTTTGATGATCTCCTAATGGTATATCGGTTTGAAGTCCCATAAACTCTACAATAGCTTCATCATTCTAGAATTGATCAAAAGTAGGTGTATGATGTTGTTGGTCCCAATCTATTAATTGTGGGTAGTAGAGGGGTAGGCCATCATTATTATCTGTAAAAGCTTACAAAAGTTGCTAAAATGGTCAATATAGCTCTAGCATCATTCTCCCATTGGGTATCTACGTCATCGTCGCTAGAAGCGAGGGAATCCCATTCATACTCGTTAGAGTATGTTTCATAAGTATAGTTTTTAAATATAGGTTTGCTAGGTTGGGTGGGGACTATACTTATGCTAAAGTTTTCAAATAGGTCCTCAATCGGTAAGTCATTGTTTACAAGATGGTAGGTACCCACTGTCTTAACATCAGTAGAAGGAGCACCTTTCTTGAAAGAGGAACATCTAGTGTTTGGAGTAACCACGTCTATCAAACCATAGCCTAGTCCCATGTTCTTCTTTCCTTGTTCCACTATAATAGGTTCTCATCTATCTTGTTTGTGTCACCCAATGCCACCTTTTCCAGTGTATCCCATTTGTTTAGGTAGCTGATACCCTTTACTACTAGGATCAATACGAATGGGTTGTAGTTCTTCTGGTTCTTCTTGTTCTTCTTTGTAGATCATTGATGAGAGGTCCTCTTTGAATATTTCCTCATCCGTCATATATCCCCACTTGGTAAAGATCATGGGTTTGACTACCATTGTTACTGCTTGAACATGTTTGATATCCTTAGGCCCTCCATAAACCTTTGGTGTTGGGGGAAGCATTCCAATGCAAAAGGCATGATTGAAATGATAGTTTTCATTACCCTTGTCAAGTACTTGAATCTTGGGATTAGATTTTGGTTGCTCACTTGATGGGAGTTTAGCTAAAGTTGATGGTAATGTTGAGGGGTCAACATATGAGGAGTAGATGATATATCATTACTAGGTACTCACTAGATTTTGTTGTATTTCTCCTCCAATTTTGCACAGTAGTGGAAGGGTTCAAGATCAACATATAATGTAACCGCCTTTCCTTCGTGAGGAAATTTTAGACATTGGTAAAATGTCAAAGGAATTTCTCGTAGTGCATGAATCCATGGGCATCCTAGAAGAAGGTTATATGGTAGCTCAAGGTCTAGTACTTGACATGTTGTTATTGTTGTTTCCTATCCTATCTATACGGGAAGCCTGATTTTCCCTTTTGAATTTCTTTCCAGGTCATCATAAGCCCTTATAGTGATGCTTTTTCCTTTTTCAATTACATCATCAAAACACCCTAGTTGTTTAACAAATGTCAAGGTACAAATGTTTAGCCCTGCACCGTTATCTATCAATACTCTTTTGACCTTATATTTGTGGACACCAATCTCTATATAGAGGGCTTGGTTATGGAACAATTTATGTGGAAGGTCTTTCTTAGAAAAGAATAAATGATGAGTGGTTGTGATTTTTCCAACCATGGCGTGAAACTAATCAGGATTGAGGTCATTAGGGATCAATGTGTCCAAAGCTTTCTCTAGTATTTCCTTATGTGCAAGTGATAATTTCAATAGCTCTAGGATGGAGATCAAAGAAGGTGTTATCTTCAGTTGTTCCACAATACTGTAGTCATTGGATGACTTAGTTATGGGTTTAGGTGGGGCTCCTTGTATTGTGACTTTCCCTCAACAGGTGGTTACGTCACATTTGGGGTCCATGGCTAGTATAGTTAGCACATTGACTCTAGTGTCATTTTCTTGGGAGAGGGTACCTAGGATGGTGTCACCATAGGTGTAGTTGGTGTTGTGATAGTCTTGTTCCTTCCCTTTGTCATTTTTCTTAGCATGGTTAGGAATTGGATTCACGTAGATTTGGAGGTCTTTTTTTCTAGGACAGTGTTCTATATCAACTTCTCCTTTGTTAATAAAGTCTTGCACTATATGTTTAAGTCTCATGCAGTTGTTTTTTGTATGTCCCTTGATCATGTGGAACTCACAAGTCTTTTTCATTGTACCATGGTGTTTTAAAACTTGACTCTTCATAGTTTGTGCGCTCATTGACTTTGATGAGGTTTTGTTGAACCAATTTGTGCATGACTATCTCAAGTGTTTCTCCTAATGCAATAAACTTCCTCCTTGGTTGGTTATATTGTCTTTGTTGTCCTCCCTAAATTGTCTATTGGTTATCTGATTGATTATTTTGGGGGTAGTTGAATTGATTATTTTGTATGTTTTTTGGATTGTAGCCTGTTTGTGCAACTTGGGCATTTTTTTATGGTCCATTGGGATTTTGCACATTCCATACAACTCTAGCATCAACTACTCCATTATTGGTAAAAAAAAATTCTTGGCCCAAATCTTGGGTTTGTCATTCAAACTGGAAGGGTTTTCTTTTGAGATGTTTAGTTTAATGACTCCCCTTGCTATGAGACCTCTTTCTATGTGAAGTCCCTTTTCAATAGTCTCTTCAAAGTTATTGGGGCACAACATGGTGAGTTGGTAATTGATTTCTACTTGGATATTGGAAACAAGGATATCCACCAGTTCTTTGTTGGGAATAGGCCACTTGCACCTACTAGCTTTATGTCTCCATCTTTGTAGGTAGGATGTAAAGGATTCCCCTTGGCTTTGTTTAATCTTGTAGAGGTGAATATTGGTGACATCCTGTTCTATGTTGAATGAGAAGTGGTTCACAAACTTGTTAGTCAATTCATCAAAACTATTAATGCCTAGTGGTATATGGGAGAACCATTCCATAGTGTGGCTAGTAAGATTGCATGAAAAAAGTCTCATTAGGTAGGAATCATTGTTTTTCAGTTCTATGCAAGCTACTGAGAAATCTCGCACATGTTCTACCAGATCACCTTTTCCTTTATACTAGTCAAATTTTGGTGTTTCAAAATTTTTAGGGAAGGGGAACATAGTAATAGAGCAATCAAAAGGGAAGAGACATATATCTTGTAGAGTGTAGGTTTTCTTTGGTTTTCCAATTTGGATGTCCAATATCCTTTGATTTAGGGCTTGTAGTTTCATTCCTACCTTTGTGTTTGGTACATTTGTTTGGGTACCTTGTGCATAGTAGCCTTGTTGTCCCACAATGTTCATTTGGTCATAAGTTGGGTATGGTGGAGGTATGGGACCTTGTTAATCATTTTGGGTGGAAGGAGGGTTAAGTCCTTGTTGGGTGGAAGGAGGGTTAAGTCCTTGTTGTATGGAAGGAGGATTAAGTCCTTGTTGATTGTAAGGAGGGTTAAGTTCTTGTTGTGTAAAAGGAGGATTAAGTCCTTGTTGTGTGAAAGGAGGATTAAGTCCTTGTTGATTGTAAAGAGGGTTAAGTCCTTGTTGTGTGAAAGGAGGATTAAGTCCTTGTTGATTGTAAAGAGGGTTAAGTCCTTGTTGTGTGAAAGGAGGATTAAGTCCTTGTTGATTGTAAGGAGGTTTAATTCCTTGTTGTGTGAAAGAAGGATTAAGTCCTTATTGATTTTGTTGAAGAGGGGTACCTTGAAAGTGTGTTGGTGGTACACCTTGTTGTTGGGACAAATTATTTTGGAGGGTACCCTAGTAGTGCATTGGTGGTACACCTTGTTGTTGGGATGAATTTTTTTGAAGGTTACCTTGGTACTATGTTAGTGGTACACCTTGTTGATGGGATGAATTATTTTGAAGGTTACCTTGGTAGTGCATGCACCTTGTTGATTTGGCATGTTGGTTGAAGGATCAATATATGATCCATCCTATGGTATGTATTTTCCTTGTGGTGGGATGTTTCCTTGGGCCATGCATTGAGATGGACCTCCTTGATGTTGTTGGGCCACTGTTGCTTGCTTGATTTGGGATGGTTTTCTAAACAAAGGGTTGTCCATTAGTTGTTTAGGTTGATCATTTCTTTGTGAGAAGATTGGTAGCATGTTCAGATTCTCTATTGGTTTGGGTACCTTTCTCAAAACTAACTTATCCCATAAGGGAATTGGGCTAGGATCCTTCATACTTTCCAAATTAAAGTCTATAGGTAATTTAGCACCACTTTGTGCTAATTGAAGTATGCATTTGGATCCTTAGTAGTTTTTCCATCAGTTTAAGTACCTTGGGGTTGTTGGAGTGTTGAAATAATTCTTCCTTATATATTTCTTCCTCACTATCCACTTCTTCTATGACCATGTCTTTGGGATTTTGGTTTGACCTATCCATCATTTCTTGTTGTTTATGGATTACTTCCTCCTCACTTCGTGTTGGTTTGTTTATAGACCATGTCGCTTGGTCTATAACCCCATGGGTCACTTCCATCAATTGTGGTGTTTGTTGGGGGCATAGTAGAGCAAATTTTATTGGCTTCCATCTTTTTTCTATGTTGGGATCTCTTGGTTGTCATAAAAAAGTGCCAAGACTTTGTGAAAATTGGCGATTTCTAACTTATGGAATGAACTAATGCTTTATTTTTTGGATTTCCTATTTTTTGAGTGTTTTAGGATTTTCTATTTTAAAAGGATGGTATCTATTGCCACGTAGGAGGTGGTAATACGGGCCTTTCAGCTGCAAGATTCACTTTTTGTTCCTCTTTGTCTAGAATATTAGTTGTGTTTCTCCATTGAGTTGTTTCCTT
The DNA here is from genome assembly GCA_007258455.2 of Sequoia sempervirens. Taxonomy (NCBI): domain Eukaryota; kingdom Viridiplantae; phylum Streptophyta; class Pinopsida; order Cupressales; family Cupressaceae; genus Sequoia; species Sequoia sempervirens. Next base: position 476,092,415 of record VDFB02281492.1, read on the forward strand.
TCTCTCAAATATGAAACTTCTCAAACTACTAATAATATCTGATTGTTAACCTTCAATTTGTGTTAGACTTAGTTGTATGATAGGTGTTGTAAGATTTGGTTGTTGAAATGGAGTAGTCGGATGCCAAATGGTCATAAAGTGAATGATGAAGGTGTTGCTGTTTTGATATTGTTTTTGTGATAATCAAGACCCTAAAGTTTCAGTGATGTTTTGGATGTCTTGGCACTACAACAAAATAGGCAATTAGCGCCTAAAATAGCACTAGATTTTAGTATATTTGAGTTCATGAATTAGGAACTTCTACTGGTGCAAAACTTGGCGCAAAACGTCCTATTCACTTCAACGCCAGATTTAGCTCCAGATTTAGTTGTTGGATTTTGCACCGAATTTAGCTGTCGGATTTAGTGCCAGATTTAGCTGTCAGATTTAGCACTAGATTTAGCTATCAGATTTAGCATTGGATTTAGCACCAATTTTTGTTTCTTCCAGTTTGGCTTCTGATTTTGCTTCTTGTGTTGCTTCCACATTTGCTTCTAGTTTTGCTTTCGATTTTGCTTCCAAGCTTTCCTTCAGTTTTGCTTCCAATTTGGCTTTGAGTTTTGCTTCTAGATTTGCTTCTAGTTTTGCTTCCAATTTTGCTTCCAGTTTTGCTTCCAATTTTACTTCTGATTTTACTTCCAGTTTTGCTTCCAAGATTTCTTCTAGTTTGCTTCTAGTTTGGCTTCCTTCGTTGCTTCCTTTGTTGCTTCTAAAAATGCTTCTTGTTTTGCTTCCATTTATTAATTTAATATGTTTTATTTCAATTTAATTAGTTAAATATATCATGCCTCTTAAATAACTCATGATTATAGAGTAAGTAAATTAAATAATATGTTTTATTTCAATTTAATTAATTAAATATATCATGCCTCTTAAATAACTCATATGATTATAGAGTAAGTAATTTAATTATTTAACTCATATGATTAAATAACAAGATAATTATTAATAACATGATCATCATTTATAATTAAAACAAGTGAGTCAAATATGCCACTAGATTAATAACATGTCAAAATGATACATGTCTAACAGTCAACATAAATCAAAATCATAAATGTACAAATGATATAAGTAAAAATGATAAATTATATAACTCAAAATGATACAAGTCAAAATGATACATGTCCAAATGATACAAGTCAAAATGATACATGTCCAAATGATATATTTCAAAATGATACAACTCAATAATATGGTACTATAGGCCATGAAAATGATACATATGATAGTAACCATGAAAAGAGGCATCATAATGATATATCAGCAATGATCCATGATGTAGTCTATATGATCATGAATGTCACTGGCTACTACCAGCAATTGCCTCATCATCATCATCATCATCACCATCGTGATCACCATCGTCATCATCATCATCATCATCAACCTTAGTGTCTTTTGTATCTGTGTCATCATCATCCTCTACCATGTGATCTGCACCAGAACCAACATATTCTAGATCTATGTATCATGAGGATCATCTTGATCTTCTGGAAGACCTATGTTCTACAAAAAAAAAACATTTAAAATGAAAAGTTATTATTTATTTCATGCAATAATTTATTTTTCTGTTATATATCTAATATTACATGTGAAACGAAACCATAATCATATTACATCATATCAAAGTGCACATACCATAATAAAATTTCATAAAAGTTATAGCTAATATGTCATTCTAGTGATGTAAAACATGCAACAATTCTAATAAACGTTAGTAAAATATGCTAGCATTTGGTGGAAGAGGAAGAAAGATGACTAGAACTCTGGAGGCCCACCATAATGGATTTCAATATTCAACCATGAGAGTAGAAGAGATCTGATATCATGTATCAAAACATTAAGCATGCATTCTTCTAGCAAGAAGAGAAGGAGATGATTACTTTGCTTCATTTTCATTTGCATAACCATATCATGGTGTGAACTAAGAAGACCAAGGATGTCCAGTTTTATGTCGAGGTAATGGATGTGGTCCAAACTTTAGGAGGGGAAAGAAGGTCAATGTATGATCTTGATGAAATTGAGGAAGAACAATAAGAGAGGGATAGGAAAAATAAAATCAATGCAGAGTTTCAAGGATTTGTCAAGCGAGTAACAGAGCTAGCATTGCAAGAAAAGTTAAGCTAGCATCAAATAACCAAAAAATTTAAAAATAACATGAAAACTTTTAGTGGCTGCTATGTCAAGAATAAAATAAAAGGAAACAATGTTCCTTCCAGTGGCTTGATGATTGCAAATGAGGATTCACGATGAAATTCAATCTTATTAGGTTAAAATATTTTATTTTTTTTATGAAATAGATCAATATATAGAACTTAAATGGAAATAGATACAACCATTCCTCATGTTGGTACCCATATGAAACTCATCTCTTGTGCTCCCTTTTGTCATCATTTGACTTTTGATCTTGTATCCATCCAATCAATTGTGGTTCTCGTAGTTAGTTTTTAAAGTCATCTTGTCATTGTCTTTTCTTTGCTAAGATAGATAGAAGTGATCATCAACAAGTTTGATAAAAGATGACATTTAAATAATAGTATGCAAGAGCATAAAACAATGAAGTTCTTGGTTGGTGTTGACTACAATGAAAGAAAGAGGACTATGGAATGGCTAAGGCATGAGGTTTGAATTAGAAATACTCTTTTCCCTTGGCACATTTTTTTTTTGGCCTAGCCATGGAGGTAGTTTTCCTAATTAGCAACAATAGCAAGAATCTAAGTGAATTCTTCCAAAGAAGTAAAAATAAAAAGTTAGGGCACATTTTTGTGTGGTTGAAACCAAAGAAAACTAATCTCCAGTTCCAAAAAAGGAAAAATTGATTAGTGATCGATGCCCAACTTGATAAGAATTAAATTTGTTAAAGGGTACTCACTTTAGAGGTGGCAATGCCACTAGCCTCCTCCATCTAGCAATTTTTAAGATGGAAAAGTGATTGATGATCTTCACCCAACACTAAAGGGCTAAATGTGCACTGTTTCAAAGGAAAAACCCTAATAAATCTGCACCTTCAACATTGAAACCATGGAAAATGCATTATGAACCCATGCCTATGTATGAGATCAAGCCTTTGAGTGAAGTATGATACACATCTTGGTGGATTTAACCACTATAAATATCCATTGAATCATATGAAAGAGCGACAGTAAGTTAATAAAACTTTGCTCAAATTAAGTAATTATGCTTTTAGAGAGAAAAAACCATCATTCATCTCTGCTTCATCATAAAAAAAATTTGCAAGTACATTAGTAATTAGAACTCAGCTAAAAGGGGAAAAAATGAGACCTAAGGTAGCAATGCTTTATCATGGCAAATGCCATCCAAACCTCCACCTAAATCTTGGAATTGAGAGTGAATTATTAGATCTAAACCCAAGAAATAATATATGTCAAAATGATAGGAAAAGTGTACCTAACGCAAAGGATGTCAGTTCAAAAGATAAAGCACACATTTTCATGGCTCAAAATAGCAAGAAGGCTGCCCAAAAAAGTGGCAATTTTTTTTATAAAAGTGCACGTAGGATATGAAGCATGGTGAGGAACTAAGGAAAGAATTCTTGGGTAATAAAAATGTCAGAAAATGTGTTATGAATCTGTGCCTAAGTGTTAAGAACAACTTTGGGAAAGGTGAGGTACAATTTTTGAGTAGCAAAACAACTTAAAAATTCTACCAAGAAGATTTAAAAGTGGCAGGAGGTTAAGTGAAAAGAGCCTAAAGTAAGCATGAAAATAAATTAATGTGAGGTGCACTTTTTAGTGGCCATGATGTAGGCAAGGGGTTAGGATCACTTAACAAACTCAATTCAATGAGCCTCAAACAAATTTCAAAACACCAACTCTTGAACTCTTCAAATTTCACTTTTCAACTAGGCCTTTCCTAGTAGGTCTACTGACCATGTTTGGGTTTTTTCTCACAAACTTCACAAAGGAATTCACAAAAAAATTAGATATTTAGATATCTCTTAGTGAGTTACAAAACATACCTCAAAATAATCAGATGTCGTTTTGGAACATGTGCCTCAAAATGGGCCTTCACCGTTGTCCTAATTAGGCTAATGAGGCCTAATTTACACAGGAACTAACCTTTAAACTCTTCACAGCCCTCAAGACTTGTTGGGACAGAAATTTTCATGTGTCCAAACCCTAAAAACACATTTTTTTCAGGAGAAACACACCTCTACATACCAAATAACAAAGCCCTCATTTTAAGCCAATTTGAGGAGGGTTTATTGAAAGTAATGGTTCCACACCTTACTAGAACTTGCCACTATCTCAGAAATTCATAAAAAACATCTAAAAAAACATAAAACATCATTACATGTGCAGATCCATTCATATTTTGTCAAAACCTTACTTTGGTTCCTCAAATTCACATGGAAAACTCATGAAAACACCCTAGGGCATCACCCTAAAACCATAAAAAATGTATCCCTTGCATCCCAAACCATTTTCACACCTATATAATCATGAAACAAGACATTCCATTTAGTTACAAGTCATGACAGTAGGTGGAATGTCTAAAATTTCATTTTTTACACCAATCAAAACCCTTGACAGGCTATAAACAGGCAGTTCTAGAAAAATGAAAATATCTCACTCAAAACTCAATATTAGAACCTCCCACTTGATCAAAATGAAAGCTAACACATGCCCTCAACACATTACATCACCCTTGGGCCGTGGTACTTCTATACATATGATAAATTCAACATGTAGCAGCAGATTTCTTGAAAACAAAGAATTTATGCAAAAAAACTAATAGATTTTGTGGTATTTCTTTCAAATGCAACTTTCCAACCCCCATCACAAGGTGTACATGTATTTTAAATTTTTTCCAATCCAAAACTAACTCCTCAAACTTACCAACCACTTTTCAATCCCCAACTAACCGTTGGCCTTTACAAATTTTACATTTTTGCAAGTTTATTGTTGACAACTTTTTGCATATTTGCAATATTTTCACTTTTGACCCTCCTATTCACCTAAGACATTACCAATGACCCTTTTAGAACTTATTCCACTTAGAATCATGAATCAACACAATAAAAATAACATTCAACCTACCTTTACAACCTTTTAGTCAAAATTAGAAAGCCAAAAGCCATTGTTTTTATAGAAATTTTTTATTTTTCTAACATTTTCAGCAATTTCAAGCCTTGGTACGAATCCATACAGGCCCTTATTTCTCTACAGGTGCTTGGATCAGGTGTGTGATAGATATAATATTATTTTCATCATAATTGGAGGCTCTACATTGATTTTAACAAATTTTATTGTTGATCTACAGAAAATAGGTCTGAATTTGTACATACAAGGGTTTTGAAGCCTTAAATGGAGTTCGACCCATTCCACCTTCTGTAAACTGATGTGACTAAGTGGAATGGGTCTAGTAATGTATTATTAGGTGTTTAGATGCTTGAAGGAGCAGGGACAGGTCGTTTGAGGTCAATGGGCATGAAGCCTAGTTGCAAAAATGAGTGATTTTTGAGTGAAAAAGAGTGAAATTGTGAGGTTTTAGTATTGAAAAGTGTGAAATTTGTCGGGGCAGAAATTTATGAAGGTTTCTTAGGTTTTTGAAGACATATTTAAGCATGTTAGAAGTGGTGGTCAAGTGTTTTAAGGCCTAGATCATAGTTTTTCAAAAAACCCTCCTTGGAAGGACATAAAGTGAGGATTTCGCAATTGGGTGTTTTAGAAAGTGTTTCTCTTGAAGGGGAAGGTGGATTCTGAGGTTTTAAGACTTGATAAGTGGCTGAAAAATAGAAAATTAGAGGGTCAACAAGTTTTAAGAGTAGTTTCTTTGAAAAATATGCCAAAATTAGCCTTGTAGGACAATAGTGAAGTCCAAATTTGAAGAGGTTGTCCAAATTAACCATAGCTGGTTTTGAGATATGTTTTATAAGGCCCAAATGGGTCCTAGAATCTGGTTTTGGTTTTAGGATATTCAATTTGGTGTTGAATATTTACCTGATTTCAACTATATGGACTACTACAAGAGTTTAAGTCCTTGAATGCAAGAATTTGTGAATATGATGAAACAAAGTTTTCTGAGTGCTTTGTTGATTTGAACCTATCAAATAAATGATGTTCAAGGTGTACTAGAGGTCGGGTGAGAGTTGGAATCAAGTTTTGGTGGTTTTGAGTCTTTTTGGCCTTGTGAAATCAAGGTACAATGAAGAGAATTTGGGTAGAGTTCATGTCAAACAAGAGAATTTGAGTTTGGTTGATTTGAAGAACTCCCCTACATTGCATCAAAAAATTTCAAAATTTGTATTGATTCTTTTTATTCAATAAGTGGTAGCTTTGTTTATCACTTGGCACTTTTTTTTGGAGTCATGTGTTGTTCAATTTGTTTAACACTCCCTTGTTGATGTAAAATTACTAGTCTCTACATTAGCCAAAAGTAAGCATTCATTTGTTTTCCCTTCAAACCTTGATTGTAATGGAATATTGGTCTTTATTTTAGCTAGTAGGAAGTTGTGTCTGTTTGTTTGTGCTTGATAGTTTATCCTCTGCTATATTTGAAAATATCACTACAAAGCTTGACTGTTAACAATTTGGTGTATGCATTTGAGGGAAAAAATAGTCATTTAGTGATTTCCATTTAGGAAAAACTCCCCATTGAAATTTTGTATATTGTACATATAAATTTTTTCTATAATTTTAGTCTAGGGTTAGGTCTTAGGGAGCCTCCCCTTACAATTTGAAGAATAGTTCTGCAGTGTGCTATTATATTTTTAGAGTGTTTCAAGGCATATATTATGAAAGTCAATCTTATTGGGGAATGATGAAGAGATCAATAAAATTGTGGAAAGAGAACACAACTTCATTTCTGAGAACAAGAGAAATGAAATTATAGTTACATACATCAAAAGGAAATAGAACCATGTTTATTTTCATAATTGTGAACCATATCATCTTCATTTTTGTCTTGTTCAGAGAAAAATGAACATACCGAAAAATAGTGCAATTGTCTTGTGAAGCAGGTTCTGAAAAGTGAAAATGTAAAATTTTTGCAAGAAAGGAGAAGGATATGCAAAATATTACAAACCCATGGTTTAGGGTTTCTGGGCCAAGCCCCAAATGTGGAAGGATTTATTTTTCTTTCTGAGAAGTGAAAGATCATGCCAAGAGGCTTTCACTCATTTTTCTAAGAGCTCGTATCTACAATATGAGTCACGGGTTTTTGAAAAACCCCAGATCAAGACAAACCCAAAATGCCATTGAATAGAGCATGTGGCCATAATCATGGAGCTATGAAGGAGGCTCAAAAATATAATAAAGAAAATTTTACACTCTATTCTTTTTTGAAATAGAAAAAAATATTCTAGAGAGGCCGCAACCAAGCTATCACTAGGAAAGAGAAAAAATGTAGAAATAAAAAAATCTTTCATCGTTTGATCAAACCAAAAATGGAGAGTATGATTTGTTTCACTTCTTTTGCTAGTGAGCTAAGTCTAGAGAAGCTGAGCCAAGATAGAAGGGTTTCAAAATAAGGATGCATGGTAGAAACAAAACACCCATTCATTCGTATCTATTGAGTCCAAATCGAGCTTGTTTTGACAGAAAACAAAGGTAAGATATATAGAAATGGGGCATAGGAACTTACTCAACTTCTTGTTGTTCGAAGAAATGTGAGCTCCAGAAGTGATTTGATGTCAGCCTCAAGACAAGCAAGGTGTCGACAGAGTAAAGCAAGAGAAAAATGCATGAGAATCCGAGAAGGAATGTCTTTGAAAACACATTTAGATAAGTGGAAACAAATGATGAACCATGAAAGCTTTACCTAATTCATCCTCAACAGAAATTTATGTGAAGAAAACTCTCAAAAGAAGTGAGAAAATTGACAGAGACTCCTTCAAAAAGCTCGAGGTTTCAAACCTTAATGATGGCGGCATGTGCAGGGCAAGGGAGCTCAAAAAAACCAAGTGAAAATGAGAGCTAAAAAATTAGGGCTTTGGTATTTTGTTCTAACTCATCATGGCGGAAAAAATATTGATGTGAAAAAACTCCCACACAATCACATATAGTGTATATGTTTAATCATTGAATCTTTTAATATTCAAACAAATTTAGAAAACAAAATACATATATTTTATAATAAAAAATTACTACTATCTATTAAATTTATTAGTTTGTATGTTCAATTAATAATTAAAAACTATTGATGTTATTTTATATAAAATAAAAATATGAAAAATATCTTTAACAATTATTAATTTTAATTTTAAAATATATATAAAAAAAATATTTATTTAAATAAAACTAAAATGAATATGAATTAAATATATAATTTAATCATTAAATTATGATTTTAATTATTATAATTTAAAAAAATTGTGTGATTGTGATATTGCATTAGATTCCTCGCACCCTAATATTTTTTTTAATTAAATAGATTTTCCTCTTGCATTTCTTCCAAACCATTCATATTATTATTGTGAAAAATAAATTCTAAATAATGATTAATATTCAACATATAAATTTTATTATTATTTATTTATTTTATAATATGTTACAAATTAAATATTACAATTTTTAATTGAAAAGAAGATAAAAATTCCATTTAATTCAAATGCTATTAATTCTCAAATTTAAGATCATACTATTTCATATTATCCTTTAAAAACAATTTTTTATCCTTTACTCAAAAAATTTAAACATGGGAAAATTTGTAGATGATTGAATGCAGAAATGAGGTGTATTATGCCATAAAATGTACAAAAGGGATATAGTTGAATTTTTAGGCCCTTGTAGTCACACCAAGGGACGTATAGGGTTGAGGGTCCAATGTATAGGGTAGAGGGTATACTAGGGGTTGAGGGATTAGGGTTTAATGGTTGAGGGTTGAGGGTAGAGGGTAGAGGGTTTAAGGATTGAGTGATTAAGGGTTGAGGGTTGAGGGATTAAGGTAGAGAGTTTACTGGGGTTTAAGGGTTTAAGGGTTTAAGGGTTGAGGGTAGAGGGTAGAGGCCGGTTTAAGGGTTTAGGGTTTAAGGGATGAGGGTTGAGGGTTGAGGGTTTAGGGTTGAGTGTTTAAGGGTTGATGGTTTAAGGTTGAGGGATTAGGGTAGAGAGGGAGGGATGGATGGAGTGAGAGATGGAGGGAGAAGTGAGATAGAGAGGAGACTAGAAGAGGAGGGAGGGACAAAGATATATGAGGGTTGAGGATCCAATGTATAGGGTAGAGGGTTGAGAATTGAGGGTATAGAGTTGAGGACCTATAGGGTTGAATATGGTTTAGGTATTGGGTTGAGGGTATAGGGTTGAGGGATTAGGGTTGAGGGTAGAGAGTAGAAGGTTTAAGGGTTTAGGGTTTATGGTTTAAGGGTTTAGGGTTGATGGTTAAGGGTTGAGGGTAGAACGTTTAGGGTATAAGTTTGAGGGTATATGGTTGAGGGTCCAATGTATAGGGTAGAGGGTATAGGGGTTGAGGGATTAAGGTTTAAGGGTTCATGGTTTAGGGTTGAGGGATTAGGAGAGAAGGGATGGATGGAGCGAGAGATGGAGGGAGAAGTGAGATAGAGAGGAGATTAGAAGAGGAGGGAGGGGCAAAGATATATGAGGGTTGAGGATCCAATGTATAGGGTAGAGGGTTGAGAATTGAGGGTATATAGAGTTGAGGACCTATAGGGTTGATGGTTTAGGGTATAGGGTTGATGGTTTAGGGTATTGGGTTGAGGGTATAGGGTTGAGGGTAGAGGGTAGAAGGTTTAAGGGTTTAGGGTTTAGGGTTTAAGGGTTTAGGGTTGATGGTTAAGGGTTGAGGGTAGAGCATTTAGGGTATAGGTTTAACTAGGGTATATGGTTGAAGGATTAGGGTTGAGGGTTGAGGGTAGAGGGTAGAGGGTAGAGGGTTGAGAGTTTAAGGGTTGAGGGATTAAGGGTTGAGGGTTGAGGGATTAGGGTAGAGAGTTTACTTGGGTTTAAGGGTTTAAGTTTTGAGGGTTGAGGGTAGATGGTATTGGGTACTTGAGGGTAGAGGGTAGAGGTTGGTTTAGAGTTGAGGACCTATAATGTTGATGGTTTAGGGTATTGGGTTGAGGGTATAGGGCTGATGGATTAGGGTTGAGGGTAGAGGGTAGAAGGTTTAAGGGTTTAAAGGTTTAGGGTTGATGGTTAAGGGTTGAGGGTAGAGTGTTTAGGGTATAGGTTTGAGGGTATATGGTTGAAGGATTAGGGTTGAGGGTGCAATGTGTAGGGTAGAGGGTATAGGGGTTGATGGTTTAGAGTTTAAGGTTGAGGGTTGAGGGATTAGGGTTGAGGGTTGAGAGTTGAGGGATCTTTTCATGCAAGTGAAATGTAGGCAAGCAATTGAAGGCCAATGAATATTGGGGAAGGATTTTTTGTTCTAAAACCCCTAATCCCTGCTAGATCAAAACAATTAGGCGCTAAACCCAATGCTAAATCTAGTGCTAAACCCGACACTAATTAGCACTTGATTTAGTGCCTACTTGTTCTAATCAGCACACAAATTCCAAAAATGGTGCCATCCCGATAAATAGTGTCGACTTTTTCAAAAAATTGGAGAAAAATACATTAAAACAGTGGGTGTAAGCAAAAAAGGGAGCTAATCACAGGGATTTGTTGTAGTGTGGAAATGATGCTATTTTTGGGACTCAAAATGTTGAAAACCTAGATTGATATTTCACTTTCCTTTTTTAGAGGATATTCTTTGAAGAATTTACATGAACTAGCCTTGAGGTTCAATCAAATGTTGATATCTTAGAATTTTGAGTGAAGGAATAATCCAAGGTTTGTGTTTTGATTTGAAATCCTCAAACTAGGTTGTTGATTTTGATTGTGCAAATGGGTTGGACTGATGTAGATATGATGTGTTTTGGGAGTCTAACTGTTTTCATTCTCACAAGATTTAACTATTTTAAGATTAGTTTATGATTTTCACTAGAAAGCAAGGAAAAAGTGGCAATCCTAGAATCAGTAGTGGTAATTTATGTCAAAAGTGGCTAGATTTTGGTCAACTGTAGCCAAGTCTGAAGGATAATTGTGGTAGGATTTCTCAAAAGCGGATTCTATTTGTAATTTTTCTAACTAGTGACCAGTAAAAGCAAAAGTGGCATTTTCAGTCAAAAAGTGACCAGATTTTAGGTTGATTGCTGCAAGAAGTTAAGTCAACTGCAGTAATCTTAGGATCAAAAGCGATAATTTTGAGTTCGACTACATTTAGTTTTGCAAAAGCGGTAGGTTATTGATAGTGACTGTCATAGTCCAGAGAGCAAAAGTGGCCTATTTTTGATCAATTGTAGTATTCTTAAGGTTAAAAGCAGTAAAAATAGCAACAATACCAGTTTCTGTGTTGGAAGCAGTTTGGATAAATCTGTTGATTTGATGTCTCGTTTTGAGAATTTTGGCAAGTGATATGATAAAATATAACAATCAAAAACTATTTGACCCTAAATGTCTATAGTTTAAGCAATTTTCTTTCCACAAAAGCTCAAAGTTTGTGAAAGTTGAAATTCCAAAGCCATAGTTCCCAATGTTGACTTTATTCTTAGTGTGACTTGAAATGTAAGCCTAAATATTCAAAAACCTTTAGAGATATTTATTTAAGATATCTTTTAAGGAGTGCAAATATAGGGCTCTATTCAAATGGTATTCCCACTAAGTCCAAAGGGTTCAATGAGATTTGATAACCATATTCAATGCTCTTTTTGATGTGTTCTTTTTAAGATCAAGCAAAGTGTTTGATGCCAATAAAGTAACCTTGGCATGCATCAGTCAAGTCACCCTAGGTAGGTACACTCTTTTAGGTAGGCTTACCTCATGCCCCAAAGGGATGATTTTACATGTAATTTATGGAGTGTAGAGATATGTTAAGAATGAACTCTTAAGATCTATGCCTCAACCAAAAATTGGACTTGGTAAGTAACTTCTTAGAAGCAAAATTTTGATGCACCACTTTCAAAGAATATTTAGAAAACATGGATGGCTTCTAAAATAAGGCTTTTAATGACAAACTGTGAACACCGTACATACACTATAGTCTAATGGTCACTTAAGAATCTTTAACCATTCTCGTTCCACTTAAGGCGTGGGATTAGGTGTAGTATGTTTTCACATGGGATTAAAGCTACCTTCTCATGATTTCACAACCTTTGATATAACTCGCTAGTAAATGTGCTTCGAGAAATTTCTTATGAGTTATACATCATGGGATGTATCTCATAGCAAGCCCCCTCTTTAAGGTTATTTTTGAAATGAAACAAGTGCAAAATTCAAAGTGCTTTTCATCAACCAAGATCACTAAAAGACCCGAGGGGAGAGGATAGACACTTGGTTTGCCAAACATAGAAGACACAACATACAATTCATCATAATGTTCTTTTTAAGCCCCTCGAGAGATGCTATCCAAAAACAAAAATGAATGAAGTGTGAACAAGATAGAAATTTGTTTTTATGTTCACCCAAATGATGTGTTTCTAGATTTCAAACAAGTAGATAGAAATATGCAAATCAGAAATGATTTTTTCCAGTTTTAAGCACCAATTCTTGATTGTTTCTCAGAACCTTGTCTTAATGCGGTCAACAAAAAGAAATATTGTACGTTCTTCAACAAGAATGAAAGTGTTTGGTCCAAAATAAATCCTTCCGTTTTATGAACACCAAAAATGATGTGTTGTTCTAATCTATGAAAGCTTTTAAAATTTTATTTTAGAACACCAAACCAAAAGTGTGCAAGTTGTGGGGTTCATTTTTATAGCACCAAATTGAAAAATTTCTCTAAACTAGAAATCTTTTGAAAATTTATTTTTAAAGCATTAAGTCAAAAGCGTGCAAGTTTTGGGGTTCATTTGTTAAGCACCAAATAATTTTTTTTTGCTAAACTACGAAAGCTTTTAAAGAGTTGGACTTGGACCATTCACCTTCTTTGTAATAAAAGTGTTATTTGTTCTTGATGTAAAGTGTACCATATCCCTATAAGAGCTGCACAAAAAAAGTTATCAAACACAAAACATCCAAAACAACCACCTATTAGTGTTAAAAATAAAAAAAATACTTTTAGATTTTCAAATAAAAAATGTCAGAGCAAAAGCATAATTTTTTATCAAAAGCGGCCTTGTTATTTTTAGAAAATATTGTTAAAAAGTAAAAAGTGACCCTACTTTTGTGCAACTATGATCATCATTTTTAGAAGCGACCATGTTTTTGAAGCAAAGGAGGTCAAAAAATTCAAAAGCGGTTGAAAAAAAGGAAACTGCGACAAAAATAAAGGAGCGACAGTGTGAAAAATTTTCAAGTACATTTCTGGAAAGTGCATCTTTGTTTTAGAACCTACAACTTCTCAATTAAAACTCATAAAAAGGCTAGTGTCAAGGACCAAAGTCCCACTGGGCATTCCAGAATGTGTAAGGGGGAAATCGATAAGCGTAGAGAAATTAAACATGAATGAATTAAATTAATCTAATTCAAATAAAAGATTAAGATTCATACCCATTACTCATGAAATGAATGATATGAGATTGCTGAATTCAACAAACTAAAGCAATGTAATAAAAGAACATACAAAGAATTTCAATTAACCAATATCGCTACCCATCTCATGTTGAAGTGTATTTGCAATGATGTTGGATCATTGTATCAATGCAAAGCCTCTATTTATGTGTTGCAAAAGCTCCAAATGCATGTTGATGTTGATCTAAGAGGTATGTAAAAGATTGTGTGAAATCGATTGTCAATTCAACACTACTTCGTTGTGCAAAAGATGTCAATTCTCCGATCATTTTTTAGGATGTGAAGAGGATTGTTATATAGATTTTATGTTTTGAGATGAACGATTGGGATTCTAGTAGAATATCCTGATCAACAGTTGAAATATGTTGAGAGGAATTAGATTGCTTAGTTAGCTTCTATGATTGAATCAATTAAGGATATTGATTTATCAATCCGAGGAAATAGATTTCCTAATCTGTGGAATTGAGGAAATTAGGTTGAGTGTTCAGTGGAATTGAAGAACAGATGAATCAATTAGGAAATAGATATGAATTAGTCAGCCAATCAGAGTGAGCAATAGGGGATCACAATTTTGTAAGGAAATCAATGGAGCGCATCTCATAGAAACTCCAAATAGTAGTGCCTTCAGTAACTTTAATTTTGATTAGGTTGCCTCAAAGACATGTACTACTATGTCCTAAAGCGGAAATAGACATAGTTTATTTCCCACATTAATCCTTCTGAGAAAAACACATGTAAATTCAACAGCATGCATTAACAGATTCTTTAACAGAACCAATACAGACATGAAAGATGAGACAAAAAAAAAACACAAAGATTTACTTGGGGAAAACCCTTTCGGTGAAAAACCCCACTCTCCAAAGTTTGAGCCATTGTATTATTCAGCAACGAAAGTTACAATTTCGGGCTCATAGCCTTTTCAGAGATTACATCTTGTTCATTCTGGATACAACTGGTAGCAAACTATCCCTGAGAGATCGGGAGAGATTCCAACATAACACTACCTCTCTCTTCCTTCGCTTTGACCTCATGGCCTTGGCCTTTCGGCCAGCCACTTGGTCCTCACTTATCGCTCTCTGCTCTCGGCTCTTCAGCTCCTTGGCTTATCAGCTCAACTTCAGAACGTCCAATGCATACGTATATACATTCGTTCTCTGTAGGCTCTATGAAATCATTCTTTTCCAACTGTCGGATCAGAACTAACGAATCATCCAGCCCAACATCATTAGATGTTTCCACTTCCTCGTGTTTTAGTTTTCCAACTTCCACATAGAAATGGTTCAGCAAATGGTTCACATCCTGCTTTCTTTGATTGGTCCAAATCACACCACGTCGGATAGTCTTCACTTAGTCAAAAGGCATTCAACCTGTGTCGCATGTCGGTGAGACACTAACTGTGTCTCCCTCGATGCCATAGAGCCCATATCGTCTTTATCGCCAAGACTTCACTATTGGCAAGACGTTACACCAAGTCCAGAAAGCTATCGCTCAGACTTCTCCTTGTCGCCAAGACATCTTACCGATGTTCCCAAATCACATCAACCTCAGCACTCTCATCAGCGAGACAATCGCCATTCGATGAGACATCATACCGATGTTCAAATGTCACTCTAAAATGTCCAACAGTCGGCAAGACATATCGCTTTTTCCAGGAGATTACACTGAGCCCTCAAGTCATACAGAACACCAAGCAGTCACCAAGAGTCATACCGACATCAGGATTCCCATCGGCAAGACTATCGCTCTTCACCAAGACTCCATAACGAGCTCTTCATGTTATACCGAAACACCAGTCGGCAAGACATATCACTTTTGATGAGACGTTACTCCAAAGTCTTCAAGTCACATCGAAGTGTTCATCAGTCGGCAAGACATACAGCTATCGCCAAGACATTACAGCCTATCGGCGAGAGTTTTCCTTATCGGAAAAACTTCTTACCGAGACTTCCAAGTTACCCTGATGACTCCAAGTGAAAGCTATCGGCAAGACTTCAGCTATTGCTAAGACATCATACTGAAACAAGCCTTTCGGCCAAGGGTCTCCCTCACACCACTTGTCGCTTAGATTCTTACTGAACCCTTCGTTACCTATCGACAAGACATCACCCTGTCGCCAAGACTTCATATCGAACCCTTATGTCACACCGATGACCCGAAAGCAACGCTGTCGGTGAGACTTTCCATGTCGCCAAGACTTCTCACCGAGACCCTCGAGTTACTCCGATTGTATACAGTCGGCCAGACATCTCCCAGTCGCCAAGAGATCTTCCCGAATGTTCAAGTCACCCCGATGATTACAATCGGTGAGACATATCCCTGTCGCTAGGACCACATACTGGCACACTTGAGTTACCCCGATGATCCAGTTGCCATAGGTCACCCTGACATATGCTAGGCACCCAATAACAAACCCTTATGTCACTGAGACATTCCATATTGGTAAGAGATCTCACTGAGTCTCCATGTCATAGCGATAGGTCCATTCGGCAAGACTTAAACAAAGTCTCAGCGACCAGTGCAAACCATAGGGTTACAAAGCTTCCAGTAGGCTAGACAAAAGGAATGTCACACCGACTTTTCTTTTCCAGGGGTTACAGCCTGTGAGATTGAGGCACATATTCCAACAAATTTTCTCAATCATGAAAGTGGGTGAGGCTAATTAATTAATTGAATGAATTAATTAAGACTTTTTGAGTTGAATGTGCAAATAATGTTTGAATTTTTTTAAAAAGTTGTATTTGTTTATTTTGACCTTTTTGAATGATGTTTGAATAATTTATTCAATTATTCATGTTTAGGGGAAAGTGATTTAATTAAACTATTATGTTTTAATAATTTAATTGATTTAGGGGAATAGGGTGAATTAGTGACATAATTAAATAGTTGATGTTATTTAATTAATCAAGAGGAATAAAGTTAGATTTTTTTTATTTATTTTTTTAATTTTTTTTTAGACTGCAGGAATCGGGTAGCACGACCCCATATAAACTGCAATGCACCTGGTAAAATTTTTAACGTGACCGGCGGCACTGGCGCGACACACCCTCTGGTACCACGAGGGTGGAGGAGACTAGACCTCGTGACCAACCTCCTGCAATAGGAAAGATTTAGCCAACCGAGCTAGGGCCCCAACTCCAGGAATAAAGTTAGATTAAGACTTTATTAAATAAATGAAATTTATTTAATTAGTCAAAAGTGATGAAAAAGTGAATTAATTAAATAATACAATATTATTCAATTAATTAGAGGAAATTATGGTTTTTAATGTAATTGATGTGAAATGCAGTGATATTAGATGATAATGATGGCAATGATGAGAAAATGTCATTTAGGATGTGTGATAGTGTTAGGTCATTTTTACATGTCTACAAAGGTAAAAAAAAATATGAGGTAGATTTTGGATGTTATTTATGGGAATAACCATGTCCATTAGGTCTAGAAGTTAATATTACCTAAACTTACCATGAATGTGAACTTATATAAATCCCCTCTTCGATTGTACAATTTCATCATAGGTGTTGATTTATTATATGACAACACATCCTTGATTAATTTTCCAAAATTTTAGAGGCTCTAGATAATCTAGGTAATAAATTCATACTCTAAGGTACTCAAAGATAAATAAACCCTAGGAAAATTAGTGCCATGTAGTTAAAGAGGGCACAACATAAAGGGTGTCAAGTTTATATGGTTAAGGTTGAAGATTTTGAGGAGGATAAAGTTATAACACCTAAAGAATATCCCTTTTTAAAACATTTTCAATATGTTTTCCATAAGAAATTACCCAGGTTTCCACCTAAGAGGACATTTGATCTCACCATTGAAGTACTGCTAAGAATTGAGCCTATTTCCAAATTTCCCTACCAAGTGACCACCACTAAAATATTTCAATTGAAGACTCAACTACAAGAATAAGAGAGAATTTATTGTATGGAATTTTTTAAAAGTGTACCTTCTTCCAAAATTAAGAATAGTATCTTAGACACAATTTAGTTGATGGAATAACATAAGACCCATCAAAGATTTCAACTATTTTGAAATAAATTTATCCTATGAGTGTCTTTGATGTTCTAAGTTCTATGGGGTTAGGTAGATACCACCATATACATGTTGAAGGATTCTCTAGAAACACAAATTCTATCAATTCCTTATAATGTAAGAGGATATATTTAGTGGATAGGAAAGTGTCATTAAGTGTTTGAACTATTAAAGTAGAAACTAATCACTACACCTATATTTAGGGTCTTAGACCCAAAAGATCATTTTTGTAGTAACTAATGCACATTTGAAAGGTTTTGGTGTATTTTAATGTAGGATGGAAGAATTTATTTTATACGAGTCTTAAAAATTAAAGCCATACAAATTGAATTATGTGTTCTATGACCTTGAACTTGTTTCCTTAGTTCATGATTTACAAAAATGACACCATTTTCATCTGAAAAGAACTTTGAGCTAAAGAATAACCACCTAGGTAGATAAATAAAATCTTTACTCAACCCCACTCGAATGGAAAAAATATGGAAGTTGGATTTTCTTAGTCAAATAATGGCTTTAAAATACAATATATTAAAGGAAAAGAAAACATGGTTTTAGATGCACTTAACAAGCATATGCAAATCATGATAGTGTCAGTTACAAGGATAAATTTTAGACATGCATTGGGTTATCCACATTATTGGAAGTTGTGAGAAGCTTAGGAAGAGGAAATTTGATTAAATTTGATGAAAACCATTTATAAATGGATGGTTTGTTACTTTTCAAAGATATAATGTACATTCCTAAAAAATGGAGACTTAAGAATAAGGTAATGTAGGAATCTTCTAATACTTTTTTTGAATATTTAAGAGTGAAAAAGATGATAGAAAATATTTGACCATTATATTTTTGGCTAGGAATGAAGAGTGAAGTAGTCAATTTTGGGGCATCATTCCCTATGTGTCATTAGGTCAAAGCTAAGCATGCACATCCATCTATTTTGGTATATTTGCATGCCATTTGTAAGTACAAGTAACAAATAATAGGTATAAATTTATGCAAGGTTTAGCACTATCAATTTTTAAGCATGCACAATAGTAGTAGTTATAAAAAAATCTAATAAAGTAGCACACTTCACACCAAGGAATCTAAACCATGATTCATCTGCTTTGGCAAGAAGGTTTGTAAAGGAATTTTTCATTTTTATAGAGTACCAAAAAACATCATTATTTAGAAATGCGGGAATTATTTTTCATATTTCAAGGATAATACTATAGTTAGATTTGGGCATGACATTAATTTTTAGCTCTACTTATTATCAAAAAACATATGGATATTAGAGTCACATGGGATTGCACCCTTGTTGATCCTATTGTTCAACAATTCAACGAAAACATGGGATTGATCTTCAGGTGTGGGACTCTTGCAATGAAGATCAAACCTCTGGAGAAGTCCAACTTCCTCTCTAATATAGATGCAAAAGTTCTGATCCAACTCAACACTAAACAATCCTAAGATAGTCCTATTCTATTAGCTTATAGGAAGAAATGGAAAGAGAATGTATAAAATTAAGGGGATGGTGATGCACCATGATCAGAATGTGTTTCTTCCTACTTACTACAACACAAAGAAGTAATGAAAATTTCAAGGAAACTCGCATAATCTTTTATTCCACTAGTTCCCACAAGTTGTATGAAGGTTAGGGTTTAATAGATACTAAGAGGGAGAATGCAAAAAATTCATAAGTTTCTGTAGAGAAGTAAAGGCAGAACCCTTTATAATGAGGCTTAACAACCTTTTATTCTTCTACTAGGTGTTGAAGGGACAATGAATGTGGAAAAAAATAAATTCTATCCATGATCCTTTGTAGAAATCTAAAATATATATATGAAAATATTTGATTATAGTGTGAAAATCCCTCAAAAATTCCTCTACTCCACTCGTATTGATGAATTATGGGTTGTGGGTGGAGAAACTCCAATGAAATTTTTTGCTACAAATTATGCCTAGGAATGGCTATTTGATGAAAAGGAACTTTGTAACTTAATAAATGCAACATGACACCATAAATCCTCCTAAAAATCCATAAAATATTTGGTAGCTAAGGGAGTCACTGCAACATTGATGGTATTTCCTAAAATTTGACCTTTTGTAAAAGTTTGACCCTCATTTGGATATTTGGCTTTGCTATTGCTTTGGCCAAAAGGAAAAAAATTGATCAAGATATGGATATATCCCATCATCTCCCAAAGCTTCACACCATCCCCCAACTTCCTAAAAATCCATAGAACCCTTCTATTGCCCTTTTATCGTTATTGGGTCCTCATTCCTACTCCTTGTAGAACCTTGAACTTCATCTAGGTGTGGTGGGAAAACACCACAAATCGAGACATATCTAGGTACTTGTAAATTCTCTACGAGTTCCCTATGGTGACATAAAAAAAGAATTATGATGACATCATTTTGGGAAGGACAGTATTTGGGTGGAATGACATCAACATGAGAGGAGGAGGCAAAGAAGGGGTGGAAGTGGATATGCAGGTGAATCCAAATGAATTGGATGAAGAAAGTTAAAATGAGGAAGTTCAAATGAAAAAGTATATACATGGAGGCATGAATATGATATGCCAAAAAAATAGGCTCCATCAAGATCATTTAGGACTTAAAATGGTAATTGCACATTTTAAATGATATTTGGTTTAGTAGGAAACCCCACAAATTTAGATGGTCATTAGATTCTTGTAAATGAAAAAAGTGGTCACTATTGGGCTCATATGAAAAATCAATCCACAGTTGAACATGTGAAATGTTGACATCCATCTACTCACAAAAGCTATACTTAGCCGAGTTTAGGCTTCAACAAGTTCTTGCAGGAAAATAATTTGCAACTAAAACTTTGAATTTGGATGGTTCATATAGAAACACTTGCAAAACCAATTACTCATGAAATCCCCACAAATCTTCAATTTGCAAGACTTTTACCCCCATCAAGCTATATGGGAAGATCACCTCCATTTGTCTACAAAAACCATAATTAACTATTTTTTATAATTTTCTTAATTTTATTGGGGAAACCAAGTGAACTACACTTCATGGGGAAGCCCAACCAAACTACACTTTGAATAATGTCTGGTTGGAAGGTGAAAACTCGTAAAAGAATAAATTAGTCAATTTTGACTCAAAATTCATCAAAATTAAATTGATGATACCCACATGGGTGTTCTACATGAGGGAACACTTAGAAGACCTGAACACTTAGCCAATTTTTACATATTTTGCATTTAGATGATTGAGTAAGGGACAAGCAAGGGAATACAACAACCTAAAACATAAATCAAGTAGTATGGCCCATATAAGATCTCTCAAATCAATTATAAATGATGGTCTATAAGGGGGGCATTGAATTCTAACCTTTTGGTGGCTTCTACAAGATGTTTTCTTGCTATTTAATGTGGATAACCAAATACCTTAAGCCTCTATTGGGAAAAATATTCATAGTGTTAATAACAACTAAAATATGGCAACCTCAAAACATGGAAAAATAGAAAATATGCAAAATACACTTGGAGGAAAACAAAAAAAGATCTAGATCATACATTCTCCTAATGAGAATACAAAGTATGCAACAACCTTCATAAAAAAGGAAAAAAAAACTAGACTAATATAGACATGGTTGAATCATAATCTCAAAATAATGCTTGAAGTGCATCCCATTCACTAGGATAGGAAGAACCTCATTGCCCAAACTAGAAAGATCAAATGCATTGACTTCTTTGCAATTATAGATAATATAAGGATAACTCCATATGACATCAAAATTTGTATGTCTTCTATCCTTATATTTTTTCACATCCCACATTAGCACCAAGTACCCCTCTTTGAATACTCTAGATCAACAACCTTTCTGTCAAAAGTCTTCTTATCTTGTGCTTGATGGGCCTCAAGGGTCCACACAATATTATTTTTGATTTTTTCTAAATCTATTAGTCCAACCTCCTTCACTATCATGACATCATGTTTTTCTAATTCTAGTTGTGCTAACTTAAGAGATGAAAATTATAAAGACAATATAATCCTTTCTTCCCTCCAATAAAATAACATGAACATGGAATTTCTAATCACTCTTTTAGGGGTCATTTTGTCATCCCAAAGGGCTATCTTGAGCTTAATGTGCTAGGATATCTAATTATCCTCAATAGTTCTCTTGACTATTTGAGAAAATTCTCGTTTGTGGGCTCAATCAAACCATTACCTTGGGGGTAATAGTTAGATGAGGTATTCAAATAAATATTGTGTTTGACTTCCCTCTCATTGATTTGAGCTCCTTCAAATGCTTTAGCATTATTAGAGATGATGGTGGAAGGAACACTAAACTTGGTTATGATTCCATTTGGGAATTCTAGGACTAAGACCTTAGTAGCATCCTTCAATGCTAAAACTTTTGTCCACCTGGTAAAATAATATATAGCTATATTGATCCATCTATGACCATCATTGGATGGCGAGTTTATTAAACTAATGAATTCTAAACCTCATTGTGTAAATTTATGATTTGTTATAATAGGGTGAAGGGGAAAAGTAACTAATAATTATTTTCTAGAGAAGAAAGCACACCTTTTACAACTTTTTACCCAACTATGACAATCCTTGAAAATATCTAGATAGTAGTAACCAACCCTCATGATTCTTTATAACAATGACCCTTGTAGAGAAATAGCCACTTGATGAGCCATCATGGAGTTCTTCTCATATTCTTCTAACCTGTTTTTGTTCAATGCACCTCAACAACACCCCATTGAGATCTTTTCTAAAAAATTATTCCATCCAATAAGAAGTAGGGAATGAACTGGAGTCTAAAATTTCTTCTCTTTATCTTGTCTAGATCTAGGGGATATCTTCCTATTTTCAAAAATATGGTCATATCATGCATCCAACTATTTTGGGTGTTAAGGTGATTGTCAACTGACTGATCATCCCACAACAATAGAGTAAATTTTGCATTATCTTCCACAAAATGTTCACATAATCCTTTTCCCCTCACAAGCTTGGTGATATTGATATCAACATCATATTCCATCACCTTGGTGATTCACCCAACTCTTTTCTCATTGATATCCTTGCTCAACAAAAATCCTTGATGCTAACATGAGGGACCATCAATTGAATTTTATTATTGGATAAACTATGCCTAATTTTTTTTGGCACCCTAACAATAAGGACTTATTTTCTACATATATGTACTAGAGCTCATAATATTTAAGCCCTTTACTAATGAAGGAAATATGTTAGGACAATTGATATGCTTGCTTCTCCTCCAAAAGTGTATAGGATGAAGTCTTTATCATAATTTATATTGACTAGTGTAGGGGCTTGAGTAATGGATTGCTTGATGGCCTCAAAATTACCCTTCCCTTCTTTTGTCCAATTGAAGACCATGCTATTTTTTAACATGGACATGAGAGGCTTTACTAGGGTAGCAATATTGGGAATTAACCTTCTCATGAAATTAGTTCTTTCAAGGTAACTTTGTAGTCCTTTCTTGTGGTTAGGAAGTGGAATGGACAAGATGGACTTCACTCTCTTTGGATCAATGGCTATATCCTCTTTAAAAACAATGTGTTGCAAAATTTTACCTTGGTTGGTAGCAAAGAAAAATTTGTTAGGATATAGGGAAATTCCATATTCCATGCACTTCTTGAAGACTTGTTTAAGGTTGATAAAGTGATCACCTGCATGTTTTGAAAAAAAATGTTATATTATCCAGGTGTACCAGCACAAGTTCTTTGAATAGACCTTTAAATGCCATGTACATAGCCCTATGGAAGGTAGAGACAACATTGGTTAACCTAAAAGGAATCTTGAAATAAGCATAGGGTACCACTTGGTGGTAAATTATATCTTATATTGGTTACACTCTTGGACTAAAATTTGATTATAGCATGAATAGTCATCTAAGAAAGAGAATATTTCTAAGTTTCTAACCTTTTATAGAATTTTATCTAGAGAGGAAAGGGGATAATGATCCTTTAAAGAGGCTCAATTTAGGTCTCTGAAGTCCAAACACAACCTTATTTCCCCATTCTTCTTTCTGAATAGAACCATTTTTTCTACCCATGAAGAATGTTTGATGGGAAATATAACCCTAGCCTCTATTAAATTATTTAAATTCTTTCTCATCAAAGGCTCAATTTTGGGGTTGGAATATCTTTGTTTATTTCTAAAAGGCTTAGCATCTAGGTCTAGTTCAATGGTATGGTAGGAAAAATTAGGGTTAAAACCAAGGAAAAATTTAGTGGCGAATCTTCACCAATTGGCGAATTCTAGGAATCGGCCAAGTCAAAATTGGTGAATTTCTCACACCCAACAGGGTGTCCAAATTGCCCAGATTTTACGAACTAAAGGTCCAATGCATGTCCATTCACCAATGAGTTTTTTTATGAGGCATTTTAAGTAACAAATTCGCCATTGTTGAACTACGCATTTCAATTGGACCGGCTAATATTTTCACCTGGAATCCTGAAAGCATTTAATAAAACACCTACATATTCACCAATACTATTAAAACAACATTGTATCATGACCCATTTTTCCAATTAAAATTTATAAATAATTTCTCATGAGGACCTATTTTTCCAATAACATTAAAAAATAATTACATTTGAGGACACATTTCACCTTGAAAATTACAACGTATCATTGTATAAGCATGCGGGATTCACCAAATTTTTAATATACCATTTAAAAATCCTACAGAATTCGCCAAATATGGAATCATGGATTGATATAAATACAATCAAAAGTGTCATTTATTCTTACACATTTTGTTCGGTTCTGAGGTTCTACTTCTCGATTCAGAAGTCAGTGAAAGCCGAAAATGTAGACTTAAAAGGTGAGTGATAATTTGTTCATAGTGTTAATAGTTATAATAATAAGTTTTCTTTATCTCTTTTCAATTCTTGCTTCAACAAAGTGAACGTTAGAACCAAACTCTGAAGCTTCAAAGTTTTCAAAACCTCTGACCCACCGAGTAGAAAGATGACCAAGAAAGACTTGCAACTCAACAAAGTGAACCATCAACCTAGTCATGGAATCACGAAGTTATGAAAATTTAGAACTTCGCAACAAGGTTATAAAACTCTGAGGACTAGTGACTAAGTTTAGGAAAAGCCAAAAATTTTATATTGTATTCCATGGTATTGAATTTGATATGTGATTCTGCATCATTTTTAAAGAACAACACTTATCATACTACTTATAAATTCCTATTGCATTGCCATTCACACAATCTTTGATAAATAACTGAAAGGAATATTAATATTATTAATCCATTCCTTGAACAGAAATAAATACAATCGAAAGTGTCATTTATTCTTACACATTTTGTTTGGTTATGAGGTTCTACTTCTCGATTCGAAAGTCAACGAAAGCCGAAAACGTAGACTTAAAGGTGAGTGATCATTTCTTCATAGTGTTATTAGTTATAATAATAAGTTTTCTTTATCTCTTTTCCATTCTTGCTTCCATCTTAAAGATGATATTGAGTAGGGAATGGGATCTATATTATTATTCTCTTTCCTTAAATAAGAAGAAATTTTTTCCAGTTTTTATTCAAAGTGAGAGATGAATATGTTGAGTGACTCAATCAGCAAGGGTAAGGCTCTTGCCACTCCTTAGGGTGGTGAAGAGACTGGGAGGCCATCAAAATGCCAAAAACTTAGAAGTACCATATAGTCTTACTTTGGAATTGCCAAAGCTTCAGATCCATCAGGTCAAGATGGAGCTACATCATCAACTCTTCCACCAAATATTGGTAGCATTCACAATACCTCACCGCCACCGGAAGGTCAAGTTGAGATTGTCATTGATTTAAATCAAAATGTATAAAATCAAGATGACAATACCGTAGAAGATGTTCCAAGGGATACCCTGGGCCTGTTTAGCTAGAATGAGATAATTGACTTGGATGAGGATGATGATGTTGGTAGCAAGAAAAGGAAAAATAAACCAAAAAGGGGGCATGAGTAAAAAATGACAAGGAGTTTTCAACTTGGTTGGTTGTCAAAGTACCCATTCATGGTACCGGTGGGGATTGCCAATGCAAACGATATTGAAAAGGAAACATTGGCCAAATGTAAGATTTGTAGTTGGAAATGTGGAAGAGCCAAGATGTTGTAGCTAAAGATTGACACTATAGAAAAGCATATCGGTAAAGTTTATGAAAAATAAATCATAGACGGAAAGGAAGAATCAGTCATACAATGGAAATCAAAGGAATAATGTCTTCATGTTAGGCATGTCGTGGATTATGAATAGCATGAAAAAGGAATGTCGAACATTGTTGCATGTAAAGGTACACTTGAGGCTTAATTTGGAAAAGCAATGGAAGGAGAAAATCTATCAAAAACTGTTTAGATGAGTGTTGTTTTTCATATTTTATCCAGAGGGCATCCTATGACAGACTACCCAAAATATTCTGGTTTATTATCTTATTTGCATGTTCCTCACTATCCCTACTCACATTGGTTTCTAAACGCTAGATGGGATTGGGAAAACTGTCTTGCTATAGTGGAAAAGGAGGATTTAAAGGATAAAGTAAAAGAGTCAAATTTCATTGCATTATCTTTAGATGAAGTTACTGCGGTAGACAATACTTGTTGGGTCTGTATGCATTTGTATATTATACAACATGTTTGCATAGGTCATCTTCTCTGTGTTCATAAAATGAAGAATAGTTCAACATCGCAAAATATATTTGAACTAGTCAAAAAAAAATTTGAATGAAATTGCAAGTATGGATGAGTTGACAATTGCGAAAAAGTTGGTGTGTGTAGGAGCTGATGGAGCTGCAGTGATGCAAGGTCAAAGGATCGGTGTTTGCACAAATTTACAAACTACTTGTGCACCATACATGCTTGGCATTCATTGCATGGCCCACAAAATGAATTTAGCTTTCAAAATTGTAAGCAAGTTTCCTATAGTATCAAAAGTCAAAAATCTAGTCCGTGAGATTTGCGCATACTTCTGCCGAAGTCCTAAACATTTCACAGAATTTCAAAATTTTGTTGAGGGAATAACACCAGGAAACAAGCTTCTCAAGGATGTTGATACCAAATGGATCTCCTTGCATGGACTAGCGCAACGAGTTCTTTCAAAATATCAATCCTTGATTGGAGTGATGTACAAAAATCACATCACAGTAGACAAAGCTCTTGACCTCTTACATAGGTTAAGTGATATAGAGACACTCTTGACTTTAACTAGTCTTCTCCCCATGCTAGATGTGATGAATGAGCTTGTGAAGAAATCCCAAGACAAAACTATGTATATTAATGAATATGCTAATCTACATAAACATACATGCTTGGCCCTCGATCATCTATATCTAGATCTAATACAAGATGACCCAAATTATTTCATGTGGCAGAAAATTACTGATTTGAATGATCCTAATAATTATTTATAGTTTAATGCAAGTGGGCACTTATGCATCTTTGTACATGGATATGAGATACAAATGTACCAATGTAAGAAAGTCAGGTGCTCTAGTAGAGAAGTAGCTGTTAACGAGGAAGATTTTCAAGGCATTGCTAAATCTGTTGGTGATAATTTGAAGGAAATTGCAAAATCTCTTTCCTCAGAGATTCGTGAAAGATTTCCTCGACATGAAATACTTGAAGCCATGAGTATTGTGTATCCTCAATTTTGGGCAAACCAAGGTAACCCAAAATATTTTCATGCTCAGGTAAAAATCTTGATCGAACAATTTTCAAAAACTATAACATACAATGAGCAGAAAATAGAAGGAATTTTAGATGAAGCTAAGCTTAGAAAACAATGTAGGGATTTTGCAACAACTATGAAGGATTTTGCAACAACTATGAAGGACCAATATAAATCCACGGGCAAGGACAAGGCCTTTGAACCGGGATCAATAAAAAAGGTTTGGACAAACTTAGGTTAGAGTGAAATATTGTGTGGTTCGATATCAGAATATTTCAAACTTGTTGATTTATGTCAAACAATGATATTGGGGCCGGTGGAGGATGAGAGAGTTTTTAGTACATTGGGGTTTTTGAAATCAAATTTAAGAAACAAACAAGACAAGAATTTGGAAAATTGCTTGAGGATGAAAGGAACTGCGTATAATGTCAAAAAATTTCCTTTTGAAAGGGCACTTGCAATCTAGAGGTCCACATGTGAAAGAAGAGGGACTGGGTTGTGCAACACTCCAATTTCAAAGGTCGGTACTAGTGGCACTGGTAGTGGCAATGGGACTGGGACAAATGACATTGACAAAAATGACACAACGAATGTTGAATTTGAGACATAGGCCGAAGAAAATGAAGAGTAGACTTGGAATCAAATTCAAGATGACTCTTTTACTTTATCTAATGATGAACGTCGGTTTGAGGACCCTGAGTCCGTTTGGGAAATGGAAGATAATTAGTAGCTTTTAGGTATTTATACTGCACTTCATGGATCCTAGGATTAGTTTCCAATTCCATTGTTCCATACTATAGTTGATGATATTTTATATTGTATTCAATGAAATTGTGAATCATTGCACTTCATGATATTTTATTTTATATTGCACTTCATGAATCATATTCCAAAGTCAAATTGTAGTTGATGATATTTTATGTTATATTCCATGAAATTGTGATATTTTATATTTTATATTGTATTTTATATTTTACATTAGTCCGTACATAGCATTCAATGAGGTGTCATATGATGGTGCCTTTGAAAGGTTAACGCAAGATAAGTCCATAATGTTGCGTGGTTGCTGAAACTTGGAACCTTAGAACCAAATTCTGAAGTTTCAAAGTTTTCCAATCCTTCGACCCGTTGACTAGAAAGATGACCAAGAAATACTTGTAACTCAACAAAGTGAACCATCAACCAAGTTGGGGAATTGGGAATTTATAAAAATTCAGAGCTCTGTGACAAGGTTATAGAACTTTGAGGACTAGCGACTAAGGTTAGGAAAAGCACCAAAACCACCACTTTGAGTGATAGTAACCACAACAATGAAACTAACCAAAAATCCATCATTCCAATTCCAATAATAGATAATCCATGACAAACTACTCAACAAAAATAGAATAAATCCACACACTATAACTCAAACTCAAAGGTTAGGTCTAAAACACTTGCAACTCAGTTTCTCAACAAACTGAACCAAGTCGAGGAATCAGGAAGTTATGAAAATTTAGAACTCCATGAAAAGGTTATAAAACTCAGAGGACTAGTGACTAAGCTTGTTTTTCTCCCTTATTTTGAGTCTATCTGTATTGTTTCTCCAACTGTAACATTTTACATGAATTATTAATGAAATCTAATCAATGATCTTTCATTAATCTTCTTTGTCATTAATATTATGCATTGATGTATGTTTTAATTTTGGCTCTGGTTTAATGAACTAGTTAAAGTACCTTGATTAAAGCATGAATTCATATAAATGTTTAGTGGATATGCTAAGTAGTCATGGAGATTGAGTATTGATGTGTGAATTGTAATGCAATTTCGCTAAGATTATGGATGCTTGGAATTAAAATCACCTTATAGTTCATATTTTAATTGTGTTAAAAGTAAAACTTGAGCATGTACTCAGTGATTCATCACTCAACTCAATGCTTATTAGATTAATAACATATTAACAATAGTATTAGTAGCATATACAACAATGAACATCAACAATCGTTTAAAGTGTATCTAGAAGTTGAAACCACTACCAAACTTTTTCTTCAAATGATATAATAAATAATACAAATAATTGAACATCAACACATTACTGAAGTCTGAATTTGAGCTTTTAAATTGATTATCACATGAAGGAATACATAGAGGCATTGGCAATGCAAAATCATGCTCAAAGACAACTCTGCACAAAGCTGAGTTGGAACTTGGAAACTCATATTATCAAAACTTAAATCACTGCATCACCTTTTCTAGCAACTTCCACTCTTCAAGTGTTGGAATTGTCATTTGTTCTAACTGATGCTGTTTGACTTGAAGATTTGTTAACAATTCATGATTCAAATTGGAACCTATCTTGGATTCTTTAGTTAATTTTGCATTTTGGGTTAGCAATGTTTTGATGAAATCCAAAAAGGTCACCACATTTGGGTTCTAAGGGTATCAAAAGCCTCTAGAAAACCAAGCTCTATGATTTTTCTTACCTTTCCATCCACCATCTTCATCTTGTTTGCAGCCAAATGCAAATATTCCTTTGTTTCACACATTCTCAAACACTTTTCAATGATAGATGACAACATCATTAATGTAGCAAGCCGATTAGTAATCCCTTTTGATTTCAAAACATTGTCACTGGCTTTGTAGACTATTTGTTGAATTTGATTTGCTGATTTCTCTAATTTTGTTGTCCATTAAATATTTGTTGAGCTTATTATGATGTTGTCTGATAGCATCAATCAATTGAAAAATTTCACACAAATGATCAATCCCCTACATTATTTCATCCCAGAGCTTTTGTTTCATATGCCTCATTGTTTCTCTACAAAATGTAGATAACTTATTTTGACAAGACTTAATTTCATTTTTTGCTTCCATCAGCTCTGCCTCCAATCTTTCATTTCTTTTTCTCTCCTTCTCCAATTTTTGATCCCACTGTGCATTTCCATTTGCAATTCCTAGTCTTAATTTTTCTAAAGTGGATTTTTCCTCATCATATTTCTTGTTTCTCTCATCTAGCCTTTGCTTCATTTCATTCACTGCAGTCTCATTCTGCTTATTCTCTTTGCTTGTTAATGTAGAGGCAGGTTTTTTAATTCTTTTTTCTAATTCATT
This sequence comes from Sequoia sempervirens, assembly GCA_007258455.2. Classification (NCBI taxonomy): domain Eukaryota; kingdom Viridiplantae; phylum Streptophyta; class Pinopsida; order Cupressales; family Cupressaceae; genus Sequoia; species Sequoia sempervirens. Next base: position 476,122,711 of record VDFB02281492.1, read on the forward strand.
ACTCTTGTTATCTGCTGCTTTCCTCTTTGCTTTCTCACTTGCTAGGTCTGCCTGTAACTTTTCAACTTGAGTCTACAACCTTTTTTTCTCTTTATCTTGCTTTAGCAATGATGTGTACACCAATTCATTGTTCTTCTTTGATACATTAATTTTGTCAGTATTTCTAAGTCCTGAAAAATCCAATTGAAAATTGTTCACCTGGAATTCAGATGGAGCCATTTGATTTACTGGTTTGTTTTGAACCGCAGGAACAAGAATTGTGTACTCCATGATTTCTTTACTTGTGTCAAATGTGGGTAATACCAGGGTTGTTGTAGGCTTTGAAGTTAGAGAAGATGCACTTTCCATCAGTTGCTTCTTTTCTTTTTTATTCAATTCTAATTTCTTTTTAAACTCTTTAATGTAATCAAAACCTGAGGATGCAGGAACAATGTAATGCTTGAATGTCAAAGGAATAGGAGTACTTCCAGTTGCTAATGATTTCATAGCCAGACTAACTGACATTGGGGGAGTGCCTGGAAATAAGTCCTTTGTGGTGGATCCACTGCTAGTGTGACTTGGAGTTGGACCTGTCAAAATCCTTTGCCTCTTTTGTATGCCTTGATCGCCTGGTGTTTCTGTGGTATATTGTGTTGTTGTCCTCTTGTGTGTAATTTTTTGTTGTAGCACATGTTGACCACTACTAGTACTACTACCCATACCATCACCACTAGGGGCAGTGTCAGTTGCACTAAGCCCTCCACCATGGGCATGTCTTAGTTGTGATTGTGTTTGACCATGAGGATGAGGATTTGAAGCTCTAACAAATTGAATTTTTTTGGCTCTACTTGTTTGCCCTTGGTCTACTTTATCAGCTCCAAGGCCAGATTTATCAACTGGTTTTCTATGTTGTACATTTATTACTATAGGAATTCCTTGTCCTTGGGACCCCAAACCACCACCTTCATAACCCATTTTTTTAGCTATGGCTGCTCCTGTAGTAAATACTTCTTTTGTGGCCTCACTTAAACCAAGTTTGAAATTGACAAGACTTTCTGCTTCCCTATCATCATCACTTTCATCATTTTCTCATTCATCGAGATGCTCTATATTCCATAATTTGCTAAACTCAAGATCTTCTTTGTTATCTCCATACTCTGCAAGAGCTCTTGGATCACCTAGATCCTTCCTCATAGATCAAAAGGTAGTAATTTTTGATCGTGACCAATTTTTGTCTTTAACTTCCTTCTCTATAGAATCTGACATTTTTACTCTACTAGATGATTGATGACTTTTTTCATAAAAATTGTTGTACCTCCTAATTGTCTTTCAATGCAATGCCATAATTTATGCTAACAATTGTTCAAAAGAAATACCATTCTCAGTAGCACTTTTCTCCATTGCTACTTTGACTTCATCCCAAGAATCCTTGTTTCTCAAGTTTTCAAGCAAGGGTTTACTTTGATGTTGAATTCTACTTCCAACATTCTTATTGAGCACAAACATTGATTTAATGGTGTCACATGGATCATACTGCCAGTGATAGATAGCATCAAAATCAAAAAAAATCAAAAGATCATGTGCCACACTAAATGCTTTTCTCTCGAATGTCATTCCTCCACATGAAAAAGGTAAAGAAGGAAATAAGGTCTTCTTCCCCTGACCGCTAAAGTGTCTTTCATCAGTACTCTACATCTTCCTTACATATTCCAAAGAAAAAACCCTTTTTGTCACATGTATTGGAAGTTTGTATGGCTGTACTTCCGATCCATAAAATCTTAGCACAATATATTCTTCCATTAAGTACCAATCAGCCAATTGTATTTCTTTTCCTAGTTGAATGCAGTTTCTACATGACATAGGCAATCTAGGCATTGGAGTATTTGTAATTGCTTGATGCAATGGAGCCAAAAAGTAGTCTACAAAATGACTGTAGTTTCTTCAAGAATCATGCAGCCTTATAACAGTGGTCCATTCATATACTGGAGCCATTTTCTTTTTCTCAAGATTACTATTACCATAGGGCTGAATCTGAAGCTTGTTGGTCTGAAACATTCCTCTGAATTTGAATAGAAAAAGATAGAACAAGTAGGTTGTGAACCTAAATGTCTTGGTGGAACCTCCTTTAATCATTAAAAAATGTTTATGCATGGATTGTACAATGTGCTCAATAAAATTATATTTGGCATGTGGAACACCATAATGGATATTATACACCATTTCAAGGAGGCATGCATCCACTTCCAAATTGTTATCCAATCTGAGGAAAAATGCTAGCATGGAAATAGTATCCTAAACCCATGGTTTAAAAATATCCAAATCATAAGGAGGCTTATGATCACCTTTCAATTTTTTTCTATCCTGAACTATTCTATTTAAGAAAGATTTTTTCTCCATTTCATCCACTACTTCATAATCACTAGCAAGTTTTTCTAGGTCAATGTGGACATTTCCAAATTCTTCGATTGTAAACCTCAAGGCCAACACTTTTCCAAGTTCTTCTGCATTAATGGATAACAATTCTTCTTTGCTATCTTTATTAACAATTGCTCTTTTGTTATCATCATAATTTAGGGCACAAACCATGATAAATTCTGGGCAAGGGAAAACCTCATGTAACTTCATGCACCCTAATCCAGTTACCCATAGTGCACTGATACTATTAGTATTAACTTGCAATTGTATTTTCTTTGCAGCCTTATTCTCAGATGAAAATCTAAGTTCTGAGGTATGCCTACCATAGGTTTCAGGATCATAAATATCATGGTATTCATCAATGAAACTTGGGGTTTTAAGCAATTTTGCATAATGTAATTTTTTATCCGACATTGCTCTAGTGGTACTCCTAGTAGACATGCTGATACAATAAAAAATATGAAATTTGTGAATTCCCTATTAGTCCTTAATTTTTCTTAATTCTTAAGCCTCTTAACCCTAAACCTAAACTTCAAAGTTTGACAAAATAAGATTTTAAGAAACGTCAAGCGATGAAACGTAGCAACATGAATTCTTTAACTAACCCAAATTTTGAATTTTGATTCTTGAAGTTGAAACTAGGTTGAAACTTGAAAATGGGTTACTAGAATGGCTTTGTTGGAAGTGGAACTATAGAACGCAGAACAGGGTGGTGCACTACAATGAGCAAACTAAAGAATGAAATCTCCCCATGTGTTGACCCTCTTCAAAATAAAATCACTTAGCAATAGAAAGTGTTGTTTTTTCGAATATTAAAGTGAATGAAACCGAAATGTTTATAGGTTGATCTTTGTTAATCTAACGGTTATAGGGTGATTCCAGAGGTTTAAGTTTGCAAGCCTAGTGCTTTGTGCATTTCATTCCAAAATGCAACTACAACCATAAATAATAAATATAAAACATGTGTTTTAAATTTGCTTTAAACTTTAATGTGCTAGGATTGACATCAAGGCCAAGGGGACATAAACTTAATGTTACAAAGACCTTAATAAAATGAATTACAATGTCACATTAATAGCACATTGCACAACCATTAATAGAACTTAACTTGCAAAGGAATTAATAAAATGAATTACAATGTCACATTAATAGCACAACCATTTATTTTATTACAACTGAATTACAATGTCACATTATTACATAGTACAAATACAAATGTAAGCACAAGCGCCAAGCTTCTGCTAGACCGCTGGTAAATAGTTGAAAACATAAATGTGATACATGTATCTCTAAAAATAAATGGAACTTGTCGGGTCAACCATGAGCTCTAAAAATAAACACACGGGACTTGCTGGGTCAGCCATGGTATTTGAAAATAAATGCATGGGGAAAGGAGGCCCAATCAAACTAGGGAAATGGGAGCTGTGAAGATACAAAATGTACTTAGCCCCTTTCAGAACCAGATTCATGCAAAAGATGAGGGGTTGTAAAATTACTCCCATGCAGAAGATGAACACTTAAAATTAATGCATGGGGCTTGCCTAGTAGGCCATGGTGTCTCAAAATAAATGCAAGAGACTCTCCTGGCCAACCATGCAGACGATGAGGGGTAGTAAAAATGCTCCCATGTAGAAGATGAGCATTGAAAATAAAGGCATGGGAATTGCTTGGGAAACCATGCAGAAAATGAGGAGTAGTAAAAATGCTCCCATCTTCTACTTGCAGCTTCCATGCACTAGGATAGCACTTATCTCCATCAGAGCTCTGCATTTTAGTTCAAAACCTGTCTGAGAAGTCAGGTGAACCAAATCAACTTCTTTCCAATTCCACCCATTCTGAACTTGAAGGAAATTGTTCTTTTACTCTGTAACTACATAACTGGAGGCAGGAGAATTTAGACCATCCCCAATAATACCACATCATCTTCTTCCTGAATCCTTATTAAGTTATTAACCCTACAAAATGAAAACCCTTATGAAAATTCAACAAATGATTTTAGTTGTGCTCACTATCCTTATTTATGGGCCAAAAGTTCTGCCAAAAGTGCCACTACCAACCTAGTTCCTTGTACACCTCACACGTGTCATGTGTGAGGTTGTGTATAGTTTTGTGAATAGTAACATTTTTTACTACTGACTAGTAATAATTGTGATTCACGCAAATGAAAAATCCAACCATATTGGTACCTCAAGTTGGCTACATGCAAAGTTGCAAACTGTAGCTCAAGCTGACAAGCTGTCAATTGTCAAAATCGACAGTGCCACGCAAGTTGTCGATTATCAAAATCACTAGATTATTGACATCATCATCTATGATTCTATAGTACATCATGTAGTTTTCAATATAAACCTATCCAATCAATCACTCTGACTATTCATATGGTATTAATCCATGTCGTCGCCTAGTACCACAGCCAAATTGAGAATTTCAATAGAATAAATGAAAGGTAGAGTACTTCTATGCATTGAAAAGAGTGAATTAAATGTCTTGTTTTACCTTAATGATTATCAATGTCCTAATAAGTCACAATAAATTTTTCTCACTTATGATCAGAACTATATGTTGATTTTTGAAACCAATAATTAATAAAATCTCAACCATTTATTTCTAATAATCTAACGATTCTAGTGTTATTCCAGAGGTTTCAGTTCGCAAGTCTAGTGCTTCAAGGATTTACTTTTGGAATGCACCTATAGCCGTCCATCGAAAATTCATTGAATGGTCCCTCTTTTAAAACAAACTTTATGCACGTGCATAATTTAAAATGGGGACATCGCTAGGTTGACGAGACTCGACCCTCATGATTAAGGAGTTAACATTTAAGGCTTTGTCATAAAATATTTTGGTCTGACTTAGGCAATATTAAACGGTAAACAAGAGTAGGATGACCAAAAGACCTAAATAATTAATAAAATCTCAACCATTGATTTCTAAAAAATCTAACGGTTCTAGTGTAATTTTAGAGGTTTCAATTCGCAAATCTAGTGCTTGAGAGATATACTTCCAAAATGAAACTACATCCATCCATCAAAAATTCATCGAACAGTCATGGTCCATAATGTTGCATGGTTGCTAAAACTTGGGACCTTAGAACCAAAGTCAGAAGTTTTGAAGTTTTCAAAACCTCCAACCCACCAACTACAAAGATGACCAAGAAAGACTTGCAACTAAGGTTAGGAAAATTTGCACTAACACTTCACCACCGTATTTTTTTATTAGTTTGATATTATGTTTAATTCGCCAATGTTTTTTTCTTAATCATTTGAAAATAGGTTTAATTCGCCAATGATATTATTTTTTCTAGTTTGAAAACAAGTTTGATTTTCCAATCGAAATATTTTATTGGTTTGAAAATAGATTTTAATCGCCAATGGAAAAATTTTAGTGGTTTTAAAAAATTTGCATTTCGCCAATATTTTCCACAAACTTCTAGCGATTAGAAAAGATTTTCCAATGGTCATTTTTTTCATGAAAAATGAAAAAATTTGCCACTAAAACTAATATTTTTATTGGGAAGTATACAAGATTCTCCAGGATTTTACACCTTCACTAAGGGGGTTTCTTAAAGTTTTCCTTGGTTAAAACCTTTTAAGTCTTCATAAGTCCATGCATCTACATCATGATAAACCTAATAAAGTTTAATAAAAGTTTTATTTTCATATTCAAAAAATACCTTTACCAGTTACAAAAAAAATTCTTTTGTAATTGTGACTAGCTTGTAGTCACCTCTCTTTGCAGGTAGGTTCATTTTCTTCTACTTGAGCTAGTCATTTGAATTAAAAATTCATTCAAGGGTGACAAGACCCTTTGGACACTTGTTACTATTTAGTTGTGCATGATTTGGGCTCCATATTGGTCTTGCAACTTAGATTTATTTTTGGTAGAAAATTTTACCTCTTCTTGAGGAAAATTGACAAATTTTTTATCATTGTCAAAGACTTTCAGACTTATTTGATTATTTGCTATAACAAGCCTAACAACAACCCTGATATGCTATAACTTAGATTGATTTTTGGTAGAAAATTTTACCTCTTCTTGGAGAAAATTGACAAAATTTGGAATGTGGTTATGAAGAGTGGAGAAGCTCCTAAAGTCTTGACTAGGTCGGACTTTGCGATGGATTTCTCCCCTAATAAGAAAGGAAATTTTGTTTGTTGATGTTATGGCTACTGAGGGTAAGCTGACGGGGGAGGATTATGCTGCTGTTAAGGGTGCTACTAAAGGTTTTGTTTTGAGTTGTGAGGTAAAAACTGGTGGGCCTAGGGTTAGGACTAGAAATAGTCTGAAAAATCAGGCTAGGGCCTCAGGTATTGAGGTTTCTGATACTGGGGTTAAGGGACAGAAGCTTGCTGCTAGTGAGATGGAAGCTGTTGAAATTCTGAACAATATGTAGTGGTGTATTCCAGTTTATGGCTACTTTTTGGCTGGTGGTTTGTTGACTTTGGGTTGATGGTTGTTTAATGTTGTTCCCTTTTTTATTCAGCTGTTCCTTTTTGTAAAGGGTTCCAGGCCCCTTCAAAACCCATTTTTTACCTCTAATCAAAACAACCCTGATATGTTGTTCCTTCTATTTTAATATAATATTGGAAGGTCTTTCAAATTATGCTCCAACTATTGCAAGTCTGTCATCATGCTTATTTTGTGTTATTGTAAATAGACTTATTATTTACCTAGTTACCTAATCACCTTTCTATGATTGACCTTTTCACACTCATAGATTGTTTACTTAGGTTTCTTTTCCTTTTGTCTAACTTTATAGCACTATGAAATATGTCCTCATCACTTAAGATACCTATTAACACTTTCTCACATACTTTTCAAGTGATCTCACAAGTCTTCCATCTTTGGAGGGGTAGTTTGTAGTTTATCCCTATCTTCGTTATACCTCATCCACCTTGCCTATATTTGCAAGGTTCCTCATTTTATTTACACACTCTTCATTATATATTGATAGACATACTATTGTGCTTATTTTGTTCACTTGTGAAAGTTTCATGCTCTTGATCTTGGTATTGTCTAATATGGTATCAAATCCATGAGAGCACATTCCTTCCTTCCTGCATCAAGGTGACTCCCACACATGGAACATATGGTTGAGGTCATCCCTTGGGGTGATGAAATCCCCAAATAGATCCCCTATAGGGAAATAATCACGAGACACTTTTTGTCTCCAAGGTTGCTCAAGGCATGAGGAGAGAGCATAAATGTGGCTAGTGCTCTTGGGATAGACACAACAAGACTTGGATAAAATGAAGGATTTTGATCTAGATAAGATCACCAAATGGTATGAGGATAGAGTATACCCCTATGAGAAGACCCCAAACATGGAACACAACTTTTTTGACCCTCTACTTTAATTTATTGTTCCTAAACTAGTAGAAAAAAGTAGATCCTTTTACCGAGGGGTTGCAAAGTGATATTGTTAGTATTTTGTTTGATTATGCATTGGACTAACGTAGGCTACAAAAAATTGTTAGATTGATCACAAGTGAAAGAAATGTAGTAGATTAATCTAATAAAAAGATTAATGACAAAAAAAATTAGTAAATTTTAATACTAGATGCAATCATCAAAGAAATATTTGTTGATCTATGAATAGAACCGCCAAAGCCCCTTTGTTTACGAAATCGTCAAAGTACAAAACACTTATGCTCATTTAACCAAATATTTTCCAAAATATTCAATCTCCACAAAAAAAAAATAGATTAGTAAATAGAGGGTTAATTGACTAAAATGATGAAATGGATAGTATAACGCCTTATAAAATTAGTTTCCTATTAGAAAACCAAGAGAATTTAAAGTTGAAAAAATGATAGAAAACACAATTTAGGATAGCTAAAATATGGTTATCATTCTATGAAATCATTGAAATCAAGATGCATTTGTCGAAGAACAAAGCATATCCACCTATCTAGTACAAAATTGTCGAACGACACTTGCAATGACAAAAAAACTAAAATAATGAAATTGTATTAGTGGACTAGGGACTTGGGTTCCACTAAGCATGCCTGAGATGTGTGTAAGTAAATTGTGTTATGAAGGAACAACTTAAAACACTAAATTGATCAACACAACTAGCTACAAAACACTCCGATTTAGAATTAAAAATATATTAAAACACAAAGTATGCAATATAATCCATGTTAAGATCCCTTAGTTACACATGAAGCGGTTTTTCCCAATTGTTTTTTGGATGTGTGCTCACAAATTTTGTAGCATAACATTGCATTCAAGGTTTTCATTGAAATGGCTTGGATAGTGTTGCATTTATAGGTTTTGGGCATAATTCATGGAGGGGTACAATTAGCTTGAGATATCAAGGGTTAAGAATGCTTGAGATATTTCAAGCATGGAGAGGGTGACAAGTGGAAAATGGTAGTTGGATGAGAGTGGAATCTCTAATATTAAGGGAGAATCAATGAATGAGATTGAGCATGTGAGTTAGTGGATGGATGGTATTTGGATAGGGTACTTGGAGGTACCTCCAAGTACCATGGAAGGCTCCCCATAAAGGTGGATTTTTTCACCACCCATGCTTTTGGGGTACAAAGGGGAATTTAAAATTCCCTTTTATAAAAAAGAGGAAGATATGCCCATGCTTGCAAGGTACTTGGAAGAATTAAAAATTGGGGCATTTAAGGTTGACCCATTCCTTGAGGGTACTTGGGGGGACAAGTAGATTTTGTGGGGATTCGGGGTGGTCAAACCCTCACTTAATCATTGATTTATCTACATGCACTTGATTATATTGGGATTAGGGGATAATGATAGATTAAGGAAATATTATGGAGAATGCCTAGAAGTTAAATTAAATAACATTATTTATTTAATTTTTGAAGGAAAGGGGGAAATTAGGGTAGACAAATAATTAGGAAATGATTGTTTGCTAAGGCTTAGGCTTAGGGGGAATGAAGAAATTTATTTTATATGGAGAATAGGATAGCATGGTTATTAATGAAATATTAATTAAATAGAGAGAACGTTATTTAATTAATATATGAGTAAAAAATGAGAGAAATTGAGAGATATTAATCAAATGTGAATGATCAATTTTAGGTGTCTACAAGTGGCATAAAAGGGGATGCCCCAAAACAAGGAGACTCAAGAAAACATATATAAGATATAAAATAAGGCACAATAAATAATGTAGAGGAGAAACATAGGAATACATGAAAGAAGGGGGGTCACAACAAATGTTGAATAATAAAAATGCCAAAGTACACATGAAATATAAGATAATTGAAGATGTGAGAAAAGAGATTCACAACATACGTAGCATAAATAAAAGGCAAAAGAAAACCAACAAGTTTATGGTCAAATTTAAGAAAGTGGTTGTCAATCAATTTTTGCTAACATATAATTCCAAATCTATAGGAAAAATATACCACAATAGAACACAACACATTTTCAAAGTCACTTGTGTCAAAATACACCACTAAAATGTCTCCTCACGTCATCCAAATGAAAAAAAAGAGAAAAGAAATAATAAAAATCTAAAGAACTTAACACTAAAGACACAAATACGATCTCACATAATTGTTTGGGAACCGTATTTTTCTTTGAGAAGATAGAGTTTAATGTAATCATACTCAAGTTTTAATTATTTTTTAATTTAAAAACATTCTCATGTTTTTTCTCAAGTGGATGATGGGATAAGTATACAAAACCACATAATAGCTATTCAATGTTTAAAAATTAGCATGATCTTGCACACACTTGCAAGGAATAAAAGTGAAATATTCTATTAAAGCATATATAAGATCCATAAATGAATGATAAGAAGCATGATTTGAATCAAACCATAATAAGTATGGATTTGGTACATGGTTTTATAAAACGAACTTTGTTTTCTTGCTTCTTCATGTTCTATAAATTGGGTGCTTGGGATGGAGTATTTATGGTTAATTTGTATATATTTTATGCTATAGAAATTGGTTTAGAACTTGAATTTTGGTGATACTCTTGTAAATGCATAGACCAATACTTGTATTATAACCTCATAGTTAATGAATTACAATTGGTTTTACTTTCGAGCACAGGTTATTTCTCGTGAAAGTGTTTTATCCATATAAATAATCTTGTAATGGTATTTTTTATGTTTTTTCTTTCTTTGTACATTCCTCCCCTCTTATATTAGTGTAAGAATCATATTTAATAACTCTACTTCCTTTTAGACATCATATCTATGTATAGGTTTATCTTATAACTACATGCTTCCATGCTTATGGTATTCACGCTTATATGTTCCATTTACTTATGATTGCATGATCTTATCTAGAAGCTTACTCATACTTGTTCATGTACCCCATTTGGGGCATCATTGGAGGTAGCTATCTTTTGCTCCCTTACACAAAATTTTAATGATCTATCTTAGATTAACCTATGATTCCATGATGCCATGTATTAGTGTGAGCCTAGTAATATTATCAAATTTGAAAATAGGAATATCAATAAAACCCAATTCAAAAACAAATAACTGCATCAATGTGAGTGTGTGCACAAATAAGAAAGTAAATCAAATTAAACTATTTTATCTCCACATAAGTGCCTAACCTTACTCCATTGTATGTGCTAATAATGTAAATAATGGTATGTGGATTGCTCTTAGTTTAGTATAACCTTGATAGAAAAATAGATGCAAAGATGACTTGATTTCTCAAAATTTGTAGATATCAATATTTTGAACAAGACAACTGAGAGGGGGGGTGAATCAGTTGTAGCAAATTTAACTTTCAAAACATTCACCAGAACTTAGATCAATCTCAATTCCTTAACTCTGCTAAAATGATTAAACATTAAGTGCAATTCTAGAAACTAAAAAACCATCACACAAACATAATAACACTAGATTTACGTGAAAAACCCAATAAGGGAAAAAAATTGTGAGGATTAACTCACACTATAGAGAATATCAAAACCAATTACAAAGGCTCACTTCCAAAATAAAGGATTCACTGTCTGAATTAGGACTCATTATCCAGCAAGGTTAACCACCCGAAGGGCTCATTGCCACAAAGATAAAAAGAAAAAATAAGAGACATGTTACAGAGAGAAGACAATCTCAATGCAATAGAGATTTCCACCACAATTTACTTAGCCACTTATAGACATGCATGAATGATAGAGTACACCTTTAGCTCACTGCATCTAAAAACTCAACATTTAAACTTCACACTAATCTGCCACACTCGCATCACACACACAAAGATTCACATCTATTTCACATCTATCTACTTTATTTCTTTGCACTTATCTCTTTTCCATCTTTCACCACTAGCTCATCCTGTATTTATACCATCTTCAACTTTGAAACATATCCAAAGTTGTCCATCCATCATTAAATTCAAATTAGGTTGGCACCAAAACATCCTAGGGTGGAATTACAATGAGGGCAACCCAAACACATGCTTGATGAGGACCCAAGTAGGCCCCAACACACTTCATCAACTTCGAAGGTAGTGTTCAACATAAGGTCGACCAAACCGGTGTAAAACACATAGAACAATTAAGCTCATGCAACCCTTAGCATGATCAAATCCTTCCAGATACCAAAATTATCTTCAACACGATCATAATAACTTAACTCTAGAACCGCAAGTCATAATACTTAACCAAAAGGAAATCCAGACCAACAACATTTCTCTCGGACCTCAGCCATAAACACAAAAAATCATAGTTCACCACTGGTGAACATAACTTGCATTATACACTGAATCAGAAGCCAAAACTTCAAATATAGCAGCTTCTAACAACCATGATCAACATGTCTGAACCACACAAACATAGAAGAAAATCCTGGAGCAAAACCCAGAGCAACCACAAAACACCTGCAACCTTTCTCCATTACAATTTTCTCAATATCCTCGACATATACAACCAATAACCTATTGTGAATGGTGATCCTAGACCTACACAAACACAAAGAAAAAACACAATTTTAGTCCAATATGCAAGTTAGAAACATTATTCCCCATAAGATTCATTTGAAATGAAAAAAAAAAAGAAATAACATGAAGAACACAAGTAAAAGCTATCAAATCCTATTCAATGCTCAAACTCTCAATCCCATGGGGGAATTGGTGTTATTTTGATGTGGAAAATATCCCTTTTCCCAATTCCTTGCAAGCTTGAAGATGATCAATGGATGAAGATTGAGGCTCCTTGGTGAAATTTCTCCATAACCTAGCTATGAAATGATGAAAAACTATGAAAATGGATGAAGATTGCTCCAAACAATGAAGATGATAACTTTTCATAAGTTGTGGATCTTAAATCAATATGAGAGCCTTCTATTTATAGAAGAGAATTATGGAGGAATAGGCAAAATGGATGAATGTGGGATCAAACACCAACCAATAGCACAATGCCACTTGTCAACATGTGAGTGGACAAAGGTGGAGCACATTTTGATGAATTTGCACATTAATGCTATTAGGTGGAATTTCAAAATTGGATAAGTGACATGTTGGAGGGAGATGAAAGATGAATTAAATGTCACTTGGCTCAAGAAAAGGAAATGTAAGAGGCCTTTAATGCCTTGTTGGATGGACAAGTCCTTTTGGGGGGAGATTTTCATATTTGAGGAATATTCCATCTTTGATGCCTTTTTGAATGAAAATGAGAGATTTATAAATTAATTAAATTGATTTTCATGAGCAAGTTGCAAAAGCTAGAGGATTTGAGTGATTAGTGTTAGCATTAATCATGATTTGATTAATTTTAATGGAAGTTAGTTGATTTGACATTGTGATTTAGATTTTAGGATTTAAATAAATCAAAATGAGAGGAATAATGATTTTAGACTTAATTAAATAAATTTTGATTTATTTAATTAAAGAGGATGGTGTTAGACTTAAATCAAATAAAGATTAATTTATTTAATTTAAAAGAGATGACTTTAGAACCTAATTAAATAAAATGAATTATTTAATTAAAAGGGGGACTATATGATTAATTAGACAAAATGATTTATTTAATTAATAGAAGAGAATGATATAATCAAATAAAATTGATTGATTTAATTAAAAGACAAAATATGATGAATTTAATCAAATAAAGATTATTCGATTAAATGGTTAGTAAAGGAGATGATTTAGGATGAACTAGTGTTAGTAAATCAGGATCAGGTGTATAGGATCAATCAGTATATTTTATGTTTCTACATCTACAACCATAACATTAATGACAACAACTAGTTGATAACCAATTGACCAGTTGACATCAATGACACCACCTTCATTCTTGCAACAATAACCTCCTTTGTCATTGATGATAACACATGATGTAAAAACCATCAAAGACAACATATTAGCTCTGAACACACTTCTCATGATTTTGCTTTTTGTTTCTCTTGCTTAGTAGATAATTTTTTTCACATGATACTCTTCTCTTCTCATCTTCTTCCTCTCCCCCTTTGACATCAATGACAAAGGAAAATGATTTTTTACATTGATTTCCCCTTTTACATTAAAAAAAAAATCATACAATGACAACACATGACACTACCTACTCCCCCTAAGAGTTAGCCACCAAATCAATCTAGAAGAAAGATAGATCCATGGACCCACTGGACTGATGCATCTCCATATGCATCTAGTTCAAGAAAGGAGGGGAAATGACCCCTAACTTCTCTAGGAGATACTCAAAAGTATCTTTAGGAAGAGCCTTCATAAATATATCAAAAATTTGATCCATCGTAGGGACATACTCAAGCTTTACTTCATTCTCCACATCCTTCTCTCTTAAGAAATGATACTTTATAGATATATGTTTTGTCCTCGAGTGCATCATTGGATTCTTTGAAATGCTAATTACACTTGTGTTATCATAGAAGATAGAAATAGGATCATCATACACAATTGTGATATCTTTCAATGTTTGTTTCATCCATAGAACTTGTGTACAACAAGATGTCGTAGCAATATACTCAGCTTCAATAGTAGATAAGGAAACTAAATCTTTCTTTTTACTCAACCATGCCACCAATCTACAACCAAGAAAGAATGCATCACCACTTGTACTTTTCTATTATTTACACATCCAACGCAATCTACATCTGTATAAGCACTTAATGTAAAGTCAGTATCCCTAGGATACCATAAGCCATAATTCAAAGTGTCATTCAAATATCTGAATATTGTTTTAACAACAACAACATGTGTTTCCTTAGGATCTTCTTGAAATCTAGCCACAAGACAAACAACATGGATAATATCTTGTCTAGTAGCAGTCAAATACAATAGTCCACCAATCATAGATCTATATTTGCTCTGATTAGCCTTAGGTAAATCACCATCTTTACCTAATTTGCAAATAGTCACCATAGGACTGCATACTAGTTTGGAACCATCCATCCCAAACTTCTTCAACATCTCTTTCACATTCTTAGACTGTGAAGTAAAAATTCTTTTCTTAGTTTGACTAATTTATAGCCCAAGAAAGAAATTCATCTCTCCAGACATAGACATATCAAATTCTGTTTGCATTTCTTTCGTAAACATCTTACACATAGTTTCGTTTCCTCCAAAAATAATGTCATCAACATATACAACCACAATTAATATTTTTTCATTTTCAATTTTAAAATATAGATTACTATTTGTTGTACATTTGTTGAAACCTTGTTGAATCAAGGACCTATCTAGCCTTGCATACCAAGCTCTAGGAGCTTGCTTCAATCCATATAAAGCTTTCTTCAATCTTCAAACCATATCCAATTGATTTGAAAATTGAAATCCTTCTAGTGTTTCCATGTAGACCTCTTCTTCTATCTCACCATTCAAAAATGTAGACTTGACATCCATCTGATAGACCTTGAAATCTTTATGAGCAATAAATGCTAGGAACATCCTAATAGCTTCCATTCTTTCCATCAGAGAAAAAATATCCTAAAAATCTATGCCTTCTACTTGTGAGTAGCCTTTACACACAAGCCTTACTTTATTTCTAACCACTTCTCCATTCTCATTCAACTTATTTCTGAAAACCCACTTTGATCCAATAATGTTTTTATCAACCGGTCTTGGGACCAATTCCCAAGTTTGATTCTTCTCAATCTGTATAAGTTCTTCTTTCATAGCTTCCATCCAATGCCCATCTTTACATGCTTCACTTACAGTCTTCGATTCAATCTCAGAAAGTAAACACAAATTTACCTCACCAACAACAACTCTACTTCTTGTCAATACTCATTTTGTCTTATCTCCAATGATCTAACTTTTTGAATGATTCTTCTGCACATATCTAGGTGTCTTATGGGAAACCACTAGAGCTTCATATTCTTCTTCATTTTGTTTCTCTTGCTCATCCTTCTCCTTTTCTTCCACAATTTCTTCAATCCTTATGCAATCAGGTTCATCATATACATATCCATGAACATCAATTGAATTCTTCATTGCTTCATCAACCTTGACGTTTGAGATTTATACAATCTTCCTCAGTCTCTTATTGAAACATTTGTAGGCTTTGATTTTAGTAGAATATCCAAGAAAAATTCCTTCATCACTTCTTGCATCAAACTTTCCTAAATTTTCTTCATCCTATCTGATATAACATTTGCTTCTAGATACCTTGAAATACTTAACAGTAGGAATTTTTCAACACCATAGCTCATAGGGGGTCTTTGTACTGTTTGCTCTTGCTTTAACTCGATTGAATACATAAACAACAATATGAATAACTTCTCTCTAGTAAACTTCTAATAGACCAGCCTCAGTAATCATTGATCTAGCGACCTCTTGAATTGTTCTATTCTTTCTTTCAACAACTCCATTCTGTTGAGGAGTTCTCGAAGCAAATAACTGTATTTTATTCCATGCACTTCACAAAACATATTAAACTCATGGGAAGTGAATTCACCACCTCTGTCAGACCTTAAGCATTTTATGCTCAAATTTACTTCATTCTCAACCATAGCTTTGAATGTCTTGAATCTATCTAATATATCAGATTTATCTCTAAGAAATGTAGCCCATGTATACCTAGAATAATAATCAATCAAAAGCATAAATTACCTTTCACCTTGTAGACTTCTCACTCTTGTAGGACCATAGAGATCTGTATGAATTAAATCTAGTAGTCAAGTAGTAGATTGTTCCTTTGATCTATAATGGTTTTTTTCTTGCTTTCCAAATTGACAATTCCTGGAAATAGCATTAAAAGGCTTTGTAATTCTTGGTAAATATCTCATGGCCTAAACTGCACTAATCCTCACCAAGTTTTGATTAGAGGTAAAAGACAGGTTTTGCAGGGGCCCGAAACCCTTTACAAAAAGGAACAGCTAACACAAAAAGGAAACATCAAGAAACAACCATTAGCCCATCGACAACAAACCACCAGCCAAAAAGAAGCCAAAAAACAACACACAACACTACATATTGTTCAGAATTTCAATAGCTTCCATCTCACTAGCAGCAAGCTTTTGTCTCTTAACCCCAATATTCGAAACCTCCAAACCCGAGGCCCCAACCTAATTTTTTAGTCTATTTCTAGTCCTAACCCTAGGCCCACCAGTATTTACCTCAGAGCTCAAAACAGAACCTTTAGCAGAACCCTTAGTAGCAACATAATCCTCCCCAGCCCGCTTACCCTCAACAACCATATCCTTAGCAGAAAAAAATTCCTTTTTCTTAATAGGGGGAAAAGCCTTCACAGAGTTTGACCTAGTTAGGACTTTAGGATCTTCCCCATTCTTCATAACCATGTTCCAAATTTTTCAATTTTCTTCTCAAGGGAGAACATTCTAACCTCCATACTCTATTTTAGATTGACGGTTTCCTCCGCCACAGTATTAGCAACAGTATTAAGACTAGCCATTAGATTATCAATTTGGCTCTGGATCGTAGGATCCTCAGCCTTACAAGAAATGCTTCTAATGCAAACATTAGTCCTATTAATTTCATGAAAAAACCATTTAAAAAGTTTAAAAAGAACATTGGCATTGTCACGAGCAGAACCCAACACATAAAAAGATCCTCCCTATCAAAGTTTTCAATGTAATTTCCCATAGAAACATCCTCTTTAGAGGAACTCTCATGGACCTTTTCCTCAGAGGCATCCTTACCTTTAGCAACAGTCACAAGAGACTTCATCCTACGAATGGAGTCAGCAATTTTCTCTGCAGCAATCAGCCTCTTCTAAATCCTCTTTGTGTCTGCTTTCTTATCTCCCGCAGCTTGATCACCACCCACAACTCTATCCTTCTACTTAGGTACCCCAATGAAAGCGCTCAAAACATCCCCACCATGGAAGCCACCAGCCACAGAAAAAGGGGCATTCTTCAAAACCCTTCTCTTTCGACTTCCCTCCTTAGGATCCTGCACGAGTCTAGATGCAGGGGGAGGAGAGGAAGCTTCCCCATAAAGCTCATTTTTATCTTTGTTCCCCTTTGAAGGGACAATCACCTCTACATCATCACTGTAAGTTGTATAGCCCACTTCCTCAGTCAACTTCCTTTTCCCAGATTTACCCTGAACAAGGGATATGGGGACCTCCTCTAAAGAAGCATACGAATTAGGGACACAATCAACATCATCCCTGTCTGACTCAGAATATTTATTTAACATTAGCCTCCTCTTCCTCGGTTTCTTAGAAGCCCTTTCCTCACCAGACTCAGTATCATAATCCTCCCTAGCTTTAGCTTTCAGAGTAACCAGAGTCTTTTGGGCATCATGTGCTTTAACATATTCATATATTAGAAGAATCAGCTCCGCATGCAATATAGGGATTTTGGGGTTCTTCCTATTCTCTTTAATCCCATAATCCATCGACACCAGTAGATAATAGGGAAAAGACACCCATTTTTTGTGCCTAAAATGATTAAGTAATAGAAAATGGTAATTGTTAATGGTTGTATACCTTCCTTCCAAGGTGACATACCTCATGATTTCTTCAACAACATCCCGCCAGAGAGCCTTCAAGGAAGTCCTAAGATACCCTCCACTCTTTGCAGGCTTCAAGTCATCACTCTCATTCTGCTTGAAGAAAAGAGACATTGCAGACAGTGACTCTTTTTTGTCCCTATACACCTTCATGCCCTTAATCGAAAGGCCGGTAATTTGGGCTATAAACTCCTCATCCACCTCAATTTCCTTGCCTCCCAACTCCAGGGTTCTCCCTTTCCAACCTTTCTCGACTAGAGTAGTAACCTGAGTATTATTTCCATGCAGTTTCTCCATGAAGGGAGTTAGGCCACCCTTCTCTAAAATCACCCACACTTCCTTTCTCTGCTTCGTAGTGTCACAAGATTTAGGCTCAGTGTGGTTTCTATCCCCACCCATGACAATGGAAAACAAAGACCAAGAACTCAACATGGATCTTAGAAGTAAGCAATAGACACCACACAGAATCAAAAAATACCACATAAGACTCTAGAAACTTATGCAGCTAACACCCACAATCCGTGCGAAGGAAACCACATGAAAAAAAAACCATAATGAAGTCGAACCCCATGCCATATAATAGCCTTTCCTCAAAATCATAACCTTACCCTCCTTCCTAATGATATGCCACCACGTGAGCAAGGACGTGCACAAATTGCAAAATAAATTAAATTTCATTTATAACAATAGTCGTGACCTCATAAGGGAGGGGATCATTTAAATCCCAAACCTTACTATCTCTAACACCAAAGTTAGTGAAGAAGTCAGCTAACTTATTTCCCTCTCTCAAAATATGGGAAATATAAACATTATCAAAGGATTTAATAATTTTAATGGAATCCTTGATCAAGGCCTCAATTGTCCAAGATGGAGGAGATAAATTCTTCAAATTATTAATAATGTTCAGAGAATCACCTTCCAACCAAATCTTTCTATACCCTCTTCTTTGAGCCAAAGCAAGACTATGATAGGCGGCGACCACCTCCACAAAGTGGTTTGTCTGGTTTCCCAAAGGGAGTGCCACCACAGAGACAAGCTAATCCTCACCAAGTTATCAAAATTCATATGACACATTCTCTGATGCCACAAACAATTATCATTAATCTGAGTCATAAAGCATCATTCATCAACACCCTTAAGTTGATAGATATTTCCTTTAGATTTCTTTCTTGCAACAATCATTGTTCTAGAATCTTTCCCGATCTCACACATTTCATCCTTAAATACAAGATTATATCCTTTACTGCACATCTGTCCAATACTTAAGAGATTATGTTTTAAACTCTTAACATAGTAAACATCATCAGTGTTATGCTTGCCATCAAAACTTATTGAACCTATCCCATAAATCTTAGCACTAGTATCATCTCCAAACATAACTAAGCCTCCATCATATTTTTTAAGTTTAAAAAACTTACTCTTATCACCAGTCATGTGATGTGGACAACCACTTTCAACATCCCAATAATTCTTTTCATGTTTAGTATGTAGGGAAGACACTTCAATACCTTCATTTTTCTCCTTCTCCGGAGGGCATTCCTTCACCTATTTTATAGAATTAGCAGAAGTAGGTTCATCTTTTATAGCCAAGAACAAGCGTTCATTTTCATCAGGATCTCCATAATCAAATTCCTCATCAGATATACTGGCATCCTCATTCACATAATATACTTTGTTGATCTTCTTACCTTTCTTTTCTTTCTCATATCTTTGTTTATTCCTCTTAGCTCTTTTTAGACACCTCAAAGCATAATGTCCAATTCCTTCACAACTAAAGCATTTAAAGGGTAACTGACCTTCACACTTTCTAGAGCCTTTCTTCATAAACACGGTAACACCAGATTTATGTGGAAAACTCAATAAGGGAAAAACCACGATGGGGATTAACTCACACTACAAAGAATATCAAAATCGATTACAAAGGCTCACTACCAAAACAAGGACTCATTGTCCAGATCAGGACCATTGCCCAACAAGGTTAACCACCCGAAGGGCTCACTGCCATAAAGATACAAAGAAAATAGAAGAGATATGTTACAGAGAGAAGACAATCTCAATGCAATAGATATTTCCACCACAATTTACTCAACCACTTACAGACATGCATGAATGATAGAGTACACCTTCATCTCACTATATCCAAAAACTCAACATTTAGACTTCACATTGATTTTCCACACTTGCATACACACACACGAATTCACATATATTTTGAATCTATCTACTCTATTTCTTTGCACTTATCTCTTTTCCATCTTTCACCACTAACTCATCCTGTATTTATACCATCTTCAACTTCGAAACATATCCAAAGTCGTCCATCCATCATTAAATTCAAATTAGGTCAGCACCAAAATATCCTAAGGTGGAATTAGAATGAGGGTGACCCAAACACACACTTGATGAGGACCCAAGTAGGTCCCAACATGCTTCATAAACTTTTAAGGTAGTGTTCAACACAAGCTTGGCCAAACCGGTGTAAAACACATAGAACAATTAATATCACACAACCCTTAGCATGATCAAATCCTTCCATATACTGAAATTATCTTCAACACGATCATAAAAACTTAACTCTAGAACCGCAAGTCATAAGGCTTAACCAAAAGGAAATCTAGACCAACAACATTTCTCTCGGACCTCATCCAAAACACAAAAAACCATAGTTCACCACTGGTGAACATAACTTGCACTATACAATGAATCAAAAGGAATTTTTTTGGATATAGCAGCTTCCAACAACCATGATCAACATATCTAGACCACACAAACATAGAAGCAAATCCTAGAGCAACCACATAACACTTGCAACATTTCTCCATTACAATTTTATCAATATCCTTGACATATACAACCAATAACTTGCAACCATGACATTAATGACAACAACAACTAGTTGATAACCAATTGCCCAGTTGACATCAATGACAACACCTTCATTCTTGCAACATAATATTCATGGAGGAATTGAATGGCTAAATGATGGGTGTAGGATGTAAAACACCCATCATTTAGCCATTCAAGTCTTCACCCTAGCACACAAATTAATGAATTTCATGCTTGAGTTAAATAGTAATGACTAGTTGGAGTAGAACAATTTGAACTCAAATTTAAATTTAAATTTAAACATTTGAGTCATTTTGCATTCTAGAAATTTGGTTTCATGTGCACATATTTGATTTGATGTAAGGAATTGATAAGTGGATAAATGATATCAGCCCTTAGGGATGCATCCATATGGAATTGGATGATTTTTAATTTATTTCCCGACTTTTAAAATAAAATACACCACTTGTACACTCATTATTGCATAAGGACAACTTAGTCAAAATTAACCTAAAATGAAGGGGAAAAGTGCAAGGTATGCACTTTCTGTTGAACACTCAGAGTACTGAGAGGGAGGGGGGTGAATCAGTATTCTATTAAACCATCCAATCATTAACCATCTAATTACCAAAGGATACTTAGCTGCAATAAGAAATGAAAGCATGAAACATTCATAACACATAACACATGAACACTAGAATTTTTACATGGAAAACCCAAAAAGGGAAAAAGCACGATGAGGATTAGCTCACAATATATTATAACCGATTATAAGATATTACAAAAAGGCTCACTGCCAGGTGGACTCACCGTCCAAGTGAACTCACTGATCACAGAGAAAAGAAAGATAGAAAGAAGTGGCTTCACAACCAAGGTTTGAACTAATACAAAGTGCATCTAACATATATTGGATTTAGTTCCCTTGAAGCTCAAAAATACTGACTTAATACACTTCATCTAACTCAGATTACAAATCTTTGCTTTGCTCTACATTCACACACCTCTTCTCAACTTTCATAACGTATTCACTCAACTCTACAAAATTTCACATCACTGATTGTATTCAGATTATGTACACATAAAAAATTGATGTCCACAAACTCAAAATAACCTTGTATATATACCAAACTCCATCGCAAATAGCAATTAGGTCAACCAAATTAGATGTAGCCCTAAAACATACAAAATGTGCCTTGTCGACACCCAATTCAAACCAAAATGCCTTTGCGCCCAAAAAAATGTAATATATGCTGGCATGGACCTATAATAGTTCCTTCTTATATTCACATTGCATACTTAATCTCCACAACACTTTACATACATTAGGTCGACCAGGCATAGGACCTAAAAGCAAAATACTCCAATTGATCATCACCATGTAGGACACGTGTACCTTAAAATGTCATGCCAATTGGAAAATACAATGCCTTGAAACCTGTTAACATTCTCCCAAAACCACAAGGTCTAACTCAAATCTACGTAGGAGTGCAGACCAGATAAGTCATATCCATTTCACAGAAAATTGTGTAAACCTTTATATGCCAATCTTTTGTTACTTGCAACTTTTGAACCACTTATCCAAATCAAGTGAAATTTTAAATGGAGATACTACTGACATCCATAAAAAAAATATTAGAATCACATAAGTAAATCTATAAGATTGAACAAATGGAGACCAAATTACCAGAGGGCTCTGTGTATTGAAACTGCTAGTGTAGATACTTAGCAAAAATACTTGACTGATCCTGTGTGTGGATCAAACCATCTTGCACAATAACTCTTCTACAATCATAATGTTGACATACATCATGTAGTGTTGACATCAATGCCAACTCATTTATGACAACCTTCTTCATTCTTTCAACACTTTCAACTGTTACAATGTTATAATAATTTTTAAATATTGCCTCTTTCTCTTAGCAAATTTATTATCATTGAATATCAATCAAAAAAATATATTTAAGAAAAATCTACAATTTTATAATATTTTAAACTATTTATGATCACTATCATATAGAAAAGACAATTTTCTTAATTTATGTGTTCATATAAACCTATTGCAAGTGATAAAAACATTTACTTTACCCTTTTACCCGTAGTTTTGTACTCACTTTTGGTTCTATTATAGATATGTTGTGCTAATGCTTAATTTTGTTTGTTTTGCACATAAGATGACCCTAACTTGAAAGTTATAGTCATTCAACCTTATCTAGTCCCAAATGGCCTAGACCAATCTTATCTACAATTTCATTAAGTCACCTTGGACTAGACCATAAGTTCAAATCTATCCCTTTAGACCACAAGTTCAAATCATCCCTTCAATAGAATTGCCCTTGTGACCTAATCCTCATAATTCAAATATCATTTCTCGCTAAAAAAAAATGTAACCCTTTCTTAGAATCTTACTGTTACTTGTGGGATTGCACATTAAAACACTTCAAATTAAGCATCAATGATCTTTCATTTAAGCATAACCCCAGGTCCTTAGTGAATATCACATCATTGAATCATCTCATCATAGTTCATTTATATCACATCATAAGAGACTTATAGTTTGCATTAGCACAACATCATATATTAAATTGTCAACTCTTTAAGGTGAGCTACTAGATTACATTTACTATTACTACAATTGGAGTTGGCTTATTGGTTAAGACATATGATTTCAATCATTAAAGATTACATGTTCAAAATTATTACATTATCATATACAAAATTAGTGTCTTACTAATACAGTTTGATTTGGTTTAGTGGTGGAGGCACACCCACTTTATAGTTAAAGATTATTTATTAAAAATACTTACACAAAGAGGATTAACTATTTGTGCATAATGGAAAGACCATTTTAATTGATGTAGTAAATTGTGACATTGTATATAACTAAATATTAAGAATAACGACCATTTCAATTAATTAATTCCAATAATAATACCAAGATACAATTCTATTTAATAAATATTAAATTGACATAGAATTGATACTTTATTTAATTTGAAACATGTAAGTCAAATATTATAAATAAAAATGTTTAATAGATATGCAAATATTATTAATAGTATTTTCAATTTTCAAAAACATCAAAATAATCAAATACCAAATACTCACTACAAATAATATTATTCATTTTACCCATTTTTATTTTCTTACAAATTTTCTTGTTCTATAAATTCTCATTTTTAATAAATTTTTTCTTCAGAATCCTCCTTTTGTCTTGTTCTCTTCTTCATGATGAATTATTTCATCGTCGAGGAAAAAAAACTTACACTAGATCAAAACCAGAAATTATACTGTAAAAATCATATATATAAAAATTTCACTTTCCCAAATATGCTATATCACTATCAAGTAGGAGCAGTACGCTACTTAAACATAAGGGGAAGGGGAAGGGGAAGGAGAAGGAGAAGGAGAAGGGGTGAAGGGTTGGCGTCACCGTGTACATTTTAACTTCACTGCAGTGGCTCAATTTTCTAAGCCTGTTAGGTGCAGATTCATTTCAGAGAGATTATAGTGCATCTACAGATATTGGAGAGCACGTACACCGTCCAGTACAATATGTTTTGATACGAAATTCTTTTGGCAATTCTGTATTTCTCAGGATTAGGGACATCTGGAATTGAAATTAGGTTTCTTTTGCTCTGCTTTAATCTGCCAATTTTTCTCAGAATTAGTGGCATCTAAATTAGCCCTTTGTTTCTTTTGCTCCGCTTTGATTTGCCAAACCTGAATTTGTCAGATCAAAGCAGAGCCAAAGATATAAAGGGCGAATTCTGCACCATGGAACCGAAAAATGTAGGGCAGCTTCCTATGTAAGGGTTGTGATTTTGCAGGCAAATGCTCTCTGTAATTAGGAAACTCTTTTCTCTTCATCTGCTGCCTCAATCCCATTGGTGAATGTTGTGGTGTTGCGCATGAAGCCCCTCTTTTCCCCATCAGTACCATCATAGCTGCTCCTCTTTTTGCTATTGATTTCCTCGAGGCTTGATTCAACTGCCCTTTCGTCACGCCTCCCCATAGCTTCTTCTCCTATTGTAGTTTATACGAGCATCTAATTCCTCTGTTTAAGTGCATCTTTCTCTGAATTTCCAAATAAGCAAGATTGGGAAGGATTAAATACCTGTTTCGGAGGCAGAGATGATGTTTGAAGGAAAACTCTGATCGAGAGATTGATGAGCGCATTTATGTGTATATATTCGGTGGCAATCCCATTGACGAATGCAGCATTTTCAGGCACAGAAGCAGATCCAGATCTTGATGCAGCTGCTTGCACATATCCATCCTGATCTGTGACTTGGTTCTGGTTATACAACCCGTATTTTAGTAACAGATTGATGAAATGACTGTAGAGCTTCACACATGGTGGACATTTTGGGCAGATCTACCTACTCCTCTTTCAACTGACACACAAAATTTGATGTGGGATATCTGATGACGCAAGTGATTTGAACCTTGGTTGCATTTTTTTTTTCCATCACAATTGGAGATGCTCCGGAGTATATATGCTTAAATGAGGGGTAATCAAGGTAGGAAGCCATTGAAGGTATTAAAATCAATGCAGGCAACCTTCAGATTATTGTACACCAGCGACATAGATCCAAAATGAGCGTGCACCAATGATGCGGTTGAATAGAGACAACAACAAACAAATTGCTTTGAGACGAATGAAGCAAATGGAAAACATTTAATTGCTTTAAGAGTGAGTTGTTTTCTTTTCTCTTCATTTGAGTGCCGAGACTTAAATTGCTTTTGATTTTCTTAATTTGAGGTTCTTTGTTTTTCAGTTCACTAAGAAGTGGGTGGCAGAAGGAATCTGAGTGACAGGTAAGCTTATATTTGAGTCCTTGCTTGGGCTGGGCTTAGCCTATGAAGTTTTTCATAGTGTTTCAACAAATTCATCTTACTCTGTCTCTTCAATTTCATTAAGAATTTATGAGGCAAATTGTTTGCTTTTAAAGTTTTCATCTCTGCATCCTTGTGCTTGTATTATATTATTTGTTCATGGGAATTTAGACTGTTAAGGATTGGATTTATTCAGAGATTTGACATGTATGGTTAAAATTGGAATGCTCAGTGATGAGAATTTGGTCTGCAGCCAAATCAACCTGCAAAATACTGTATCAATTTGTCTGTCTTTTGGCTTTCTGCTCTACAGCCATATAGACAATTGGAATGGACATCATCTGTAGTAGCTTCCCAATTGTCCAGTAGAACAGCTGTGGCTCATCCTCTGCAGCCCATGAAAAACCCTAAGCTGGCTGGGAAACTTTCAGCCCAGCTAGAGTGTAGGGCTCCTAGTTTTGGGGAACAGATTTATTTCAATGTTATAGCTGTATATTTTCAATTCCCTCCGATGGAAACTGCATTTTAGGGTGAAAAATGTATAATTTCATTTTCTAGGCAGACACAGTTTTTAGCCTAACCCCATGTCATCGAAAAACCATAAAAACAAAATTTAAATTTAATTTAAAATAGAATTAGAGAGAAAGTAAGGTTTGAAGGGTTTTGAACACCTAAGAGTCTGCTTTTATGGTTTGAGGTTGGATTTGAATTATATGTATCTCTATTTAGCACCAGAAATGTGCATATTTTTGTTTTTATGATTTTTTTTATCATTGAAATGATTCTTATTATCATGGTTTTGTAGAAAAAATAAAATAAAAATATTTCATAGGGAAAGAAACAATTTAAGCTTGGATTAATTAGTAATCTCCAAAGGATACTCAAGGAAACAATAAATGTGACAAGATAGTATAGTCATCAATTTCAATAGTCTCTTTTGATTTTTTTCCCTAGGTTTGTATGTAGATGTACTAGTTTATGATCCACAAATATTTATCTGAATTATGGAAAAGGATTTTATAATTATGAGTTTCTCATCCTTTAAACTCTCAACCGTTAGTCTTATTACGAATTCTCTCTCCCCTAGAGTTATATTAGGTGTTTACATATCATTTGATTTGTATTGAACTTAGTAGATGCAAAATGGACAATCAATAATTTATTTAACAATGAGAATTATTTAAATATATTATTAGATTGTAGAATGCACAGTAGTATTCTAAGCAATTAAATGACATCAAATTAACAAATAAGTTTTATTTAACTAGCACTTGTAGGAGGTTCAAGGAATACACCAATAGGAAAGTAAAGGTAAAACAATAGTGAATTTGAACATTGCATAATTAATTATATTTAAATACAAATCTATATAATTACATTATATAACTGTTGTGGATGTCTCCATCCTTTTGAAACAAGTAAATTCATGTGATCAAGTAGTAGCCAATTTGCATCTATTAAAGTGAAATGAGAGTAATTTTTTTTTTGTAGCTCCTCTTTTGAAGTCCTGAAATTCGTAAGAATTGCAACACAATGTTGTTAGATGAAAATAATATAACTTAGAAATATGTTTCTACATATGTAAATATAATGATTATTATTTTTTTTTTAAAATTGTTTTGAGAAAGAGGTTAAATCTTCATTTTTATTTTCTTAAGCATCTTATTGGCCACTTGTACAAGGAGAAAATGTTGTCTTTGATTAGTTGTAGTGTTTTTTCTCTAATAATGGAGGAAGTATATAAAATTGTATCTTTGAAAGACAATGTAGTAAATGTGCTTACCTGAACATGTTATTGGGAAAGTAGTTGTAGGTGAGCTTCTTCTTTCTTTCTAATAATGTTGTATGGATTTTTTTCATTTTGGAATAACGATTGAAAAAAATGTAGGCTCTATGCAAAGGCCTATTATGGATTTGACTCTAGACATTGATGTAAATGTGAGGCCTTGTCTTTCAGTTTTTCTAATATTGATTGTTGCTTTATCTAGTGTAAGGCCTTGTGATTTGTGTATAGTGATAGCCCATGCCATAGATAGTGGTATTTGTCTATGGATACCTCGAGAAATAGGTTGTATTGGTATATTTTTTGGGTTTGTTTCATCCCACGATGGACCAATATAGTTATTAAATGTGATTGTAACATATGTTGGTAATTCAGGTGGTTTAGATCCAATGGGACATACAATATCTTTGACCTCTCCAAGAGATCCATTTACAAGTCCACCTTGGATCTATAGGTTTGTTGTAAGCATGACACGTTGAAATTTTCTTAGTAGTACTTCTTGGAGTAGTTGCTCATCATTGGTATCGGTACATAATTTATGTTGTATATTTATAGCAACATAGAGTGCAATAGGTAGATTTAATACTTACCTTTTTTTTGTGTAAAGTTACTAGCTCATTCATAGCAGCCAAGTGTATTGATTGGTCAAAATATTCTTGTTCAACTATCGTTAGTTGCTTGTTTAAGCAAGTTATTAATAATTTCCAATCTTGTTCTATTGGTTTTGCATTGTGCATGTTTTGTAATGTATGACGAAATTGAGTTTGAATTGGATTGTCACCTTGTTATCTAAATATTGTTTGTAATGTAACAAATGTATTATATTTGTGTCATAAGTTTTTTGTATTTGTGTGGGATGCATAGATAGGTTTATCCATAATAGGTCGAAGTTGTGCAATGTCTCCTATAAGAAATATAGAAATGCCAGCAAAGCAAAGATGATGTTGTTGTGGGATTGCTTCACGTAACCTGCTATACATTTTTAATAGTAGCTTTGGCCCAATGAAGCTCATTTCATTGATTAGTATGTATTGTTTATTTTTTAGGTCTTCTTGAAATGTTGTCAAATTTTGTCCTTGTAGTGGTTGCATTTCTCTATTTGGAATCTTGAGGGCTGCATGTATAGTTGAGGCTTGTATATTAAAAGTGTTGAAAATGGAGGTAATTATGTAGCTTAATACTTTGTAAAACTATGAGATTGTAGATCTAATTAAGTATTTTTTGTTACAAATTTCTTTGTGGATGATTATCTATTTAATTCATTTTACCATTTGTAGAAATAGATAGAAGATTGTAGAAGAATAAGACCAAAAGATAGAAGTAACACAACATATACCCTAGAGAAACCCTTTCTAGAAAAAACTCCACCACCATAATCAATAGTGTTTGTATTATTTAACCTTAGAACAAGATTACAATAATTCTTTATCAATCCTTGCTTCAGATGCTTCTTTTTCCTTCAACAATTCTTCTTCACAACCTGCAATAAACTTTGATGAAACTCTCTTCAACTTGCTGCAATTTATAGACAATAATGAGCCTTGTAAACAATTACAAAGCACAAAACTTATCTCACAAAACCTACGCCTATTCTTTGCAAGTAGAGTTCTCCCATGAAAAACAATGTCAAACCAAGTCCATCAATTTGGGCATCCCAAATTGAAGTCCTAACTCAATGTTGATTACAAAGATATCTTATAAGCTTCTCCTCAAAGTTGGCGCCCAAGAATGGGCCCACTTAACTCAGCCTTATAAAATATCTTCTCATGCAAAAGTGTTAACTCCAAGATGCCAACTTGGGCACCCAAGGTGGGTCCAAGTCAATCTCTGTTAACTGAAACATATCTCTCCACCATTCATGCAAACATGATGCATGATTGATCATCCCCACTTAATTGAATGTATCACCTTTTATCTGTCATGCAACTTCAAGCTATTAGTCATGCATTCCAAGTCAACTCAAGTCAACTAGCATTCAACCTAAACTAAACTACATGCAATTGAAGATAATTTGAACCCATAACCGAACCGACATCGAATTGAACTCAACCTGATCTAAACCTAACTCTATTGAATTGAACTCCATGCATTTTAAAACATCAATCCCTAAACTCTAGGATCTTTACATGCATTATTGAAGTGTTATTCTTTTCCAACAGTTAACTTAACTCAAGGTGGGTTCCACCTTCCACGTGGGTGCCCCATGTGCTCCTATTTTGTAGGAGCTCTTCTTGGGCATCCCCACATGTTCCTATCATTTAGAATTGATTACAAATGTCAATTTACATGTTCATTTCATTCAAATTTAATCTCTTTCTAATCCTAGTGTTGGGGAACACTTTCCAAGGATTTAGGAGATACATGAAATATGTTTAGGATTGCAATTAAATGGCATCCTATTCCCAACATTCTCCCACTTGACATTATACATTGAAATTATTCTAAACAAGGAATCATTATTATAAATCAAGTACATGACTCAAGGCCAATGGCCTTCCTGCACCAACTAATCAATCCATGCCAACTTCAAATGCAACCTGCATAATCATGAAGCTCCAAGCAAATGATTAATACTCAAAACCAAGAGAAATTATCTATAGGAATTGGTTTAATAAGATAATCTGCAACATTAATCAAAGTGTCAACTTTCTTAATTAATACCTTCCCACTCAACCATTTCTCACACAAAGTGATGTTGAACATCAACATGCTTAGTAGGAGCATGATACATAAGATTTTTGGCTAAACAAATAGCACTCTGACTATTACATTCAAGTTTAACTTACTTGCAATTAAACCAATACCTTTCCCAAGTCTTTGTAACCAAACCGCCTCTTTGGAGGCATGTGAAACCGCGGAGTGTGTTGAACTCACGTCCAACCAAGGTGTAGGCTTCTCAATCTTTACTATTGAATTTTTTTTTCTTACAAGTAACCATTCCAACATATATCTCTTACCATAAGAGAACTCAAGCCTCACCTATTTCTTCAAGTATCCATGAGGACCTATAACCAACCAATCCATGCTAAACTCCAAATGCAACATAGCACTATCATGAAGTAATCAAGCAAAATTAATGTGCCCAATACATAAGAGAACTACACAAGATCAATGTCAAAGCTCCAATCATGAATCAGGAACATAAACATGACATCCATGATCTAACCATCTCCTCCAAGGAGATCACATGCATCATAACATACATAACCATCCTAGTCTCAAGAGAACAAGTACCATGCCAAACTCTAAACGTGTATCAAGAGTAAACCATGACATAATATCAACCACTCTAAACCAACAAAAAACATATCCCCAATCACATGAAGATAACCTTACCAATGATGCATTCACGTCACTGCCAACAACTTCCACTGAACCCTAATATGAGCTACACATGGCATCATGTCTACCATCCTCTTCATGAAGATCACTCTTTAGCATCAAGCAAAGAGTCATCACTCACATTTTTACATGAAATGATCAATGCATGATTACCGTCATCCGAGGATTCCTCTGTAGAAGAATCAAAACTCTTTTTCTTGTTCTTAGAATCCTTCTTCACATGTACCAGTTTCCCACACTTCCAACACTTTACCTTACTCTGTCCTTCGAACTTACCCTTTCCTTCCTTGTCTCCCTTAGGTTTCTTTTTCTTAGGCTGACCTTTTACAAACAAGGCATCTTGGATTTCCGTTTTAGACTTCCTCCTCATCTCCTCTGATAGGAAAGTAGGAATTATATTGTCCATCTTCGGATCTGCACCACTACCACTGATAGCAACAATTAGATTTTCCCAAGATTCTGGTAAAAAACAAAGTAACAAAATGCATTTATCTTCATCTTCTAGCTTTACATCTGTAGATGCTAATTGACTTAGAATCAAATTAAAAGAATTCAAATGATTTGCAACATAATCACCATCTTTCATCTTTAAAGAATACAACTATCTTTTCAGATACAACTTATTAGTAAGACTTTTGATTTGATAGATATCGCCTATTCTCTTCCACAACTTATATGTAGTAGTTTCTTCTGAAACATTCGAGAGAACAACATCATCAAGACATAATCTTATGGTCCCTCTTGCCTTCTTATCAAGCTTAGCCCAATCCTCATTTGACATTGTTGTAGGTGAATTTATCTCATTACCAACAACTAACCATTGATACCTCTCTTCAAGGAGATCCTCCATTTTTGGTTTCCATGTCTCATAATTAGATCTATTGAATCTTTCAATATCTAAACGAGAATTAAAACTCATTGTAACAAACTTATTTTCCAAAATCAGCAATAACACAATAGTAAAAGCTCCCACTACAACCAAAAAACCTTCAAACTTTTAAGAGAAAGGCATCCCAAACTCTACCCAAACCTTGCTCTGTGCAAATGTTGAAAATGGAGGTAATTATGCAGCTTAATACTTTGTAAAACTATGATATTGTAGATCTAATTAAGTGTTCTTTGTTACAAATTTCTTTGTCGACGATTATCTATTTAATTCATTTTACCATTTGTAGAAATAGACAGAAGATTGTAGAAGAATAAAACTAGAAGATAGAAGTAACACATCATATACCGTGGAGAAACCCTTTTGGGAAAAAACTCCACCACCATAATCAATAGTGCTTGTATTATTTAACCTTAGAACAAGATTACAATAATTCTTTATCAATCCTTGCTTGAGATGCTTCTTTTTCCTTCAATAATTCTTCTTCACAACCTGCAATAAACTTTGATGAAACTCTCTTCAACTTGCTACAATTTATAGACAATAATGAGCCAAAGAGTTTACAATTACAAATCACAAAGCTTATCTCACAAAACTTACACCTATTCTTTGCAAGTAGAGTTCTCCCATGAATAACACTGTCAAACCAAGTCCTTCATCAATTTGGGCATCCCAAACTGAAGTCCTAACTCAACGTTGATTAGGTTTGTTGTAAGCATGACACGTTGAAATTTTCTTAGTAGTACTTCTTGGGGTAGTTGCTCATCATTGGTATGAGTACATAATTTATGTTGTATATTTATAACAACATAGAGTGCAACAAGTAGATTTAATAGTTACATTTTTTTTTGGTGTAAAGTTACTAGCTCATTCATAGCAAAAAAGTGTATTGATTGGTCAAAATCTTCTTGTTCAATTGTCGTTAGTTGCTTGTTTGAGTG
Organism: Sequoia sempervirens; assembly: GCA_007258455.2. Classification (NCBI taxonomy): domain Eukaryota; kingdom Viridiplantae; phylum Streptophyta; class Pinopsida; order Cupressales; family Cupressaceae; genus Sequoia; species Sequoia sempervirens. The sequence goes on from VDFB02281492.1 coordinate 476,155,597, forward strand.
AGTCATTAATAATTTCCAATCATGTTTTTTTGGTTTTGCATTGTGCATGTTTTCTAATGTATGACGAAATTGAGTTTGAATTGGATTGTCACCTTGTTTTCTAAATATTGTTGAACTGAACAAATTAAACTGAACTGTATGAATAAACTCCATGCATGTGGGATCAATCCCTAACTTCTAGGATCTTTACATGCATTGTGAAGTGTTATCTTTTTCTAAACAGTTAACTTAACAAAGGTGGGTTCCACTTCCATGTGGGTGCCCCATGTGCTCCTATTTTGTAGGAGCTCTTCTTGGGCATCCCCACATTTTCCAATAATTTAGAATTAATTACAAATGTCAATTTACATGTTCATTTCATTCAAATTTAATCTCTTTCTAATCCTAGTGTTGGGGAACACTTTCCAAGGATTTAGGAGATACATGAAATATGTTTAGGATTGCAATTAAATGGCATGCTATTCCCAACAAAAAGGTGCAATGCCTGTTGGTGCAAGAATAAGGAGTGGGTTTACTCTAGTTGGTATGGTTGTTTGAAGTGCATTTCTTATGCAACTTATTAGATAAGATTTTCTTGTTCCTGCAGTTCCTAGTATTACCATATGTAGTGGTTGTTTAGGGTAATGTTGAATCGAGTGATTTGTAATGATAGTAACTGCTAGTTGTTATCTTATTGATCATGTATAGTTTTGGTTATACAATTTTAAGAGGGAATGAACATCTTGTTGGGGCATTTTGTTTGTGTTTACAAATTGAATTGTATTCTGATTCAAATAATGCAAATGTGTAGAAATAGTGTGAATATCCCATTTTTTGTTGTTGTCAAAATTAATTCAAATGTAGCAAAGTTATAGTTAGAATATGTCCAAATTAATGAGATTTGTCATATTTGCAAGTGATTATGGAAACTTGTTTCTTTATCGCATTTTTCAACTATAAAATAATAAATATTAACTTTATGCATTATGACTACTAAAAAGAATAAATAACTATCCTATTTATGCTAATCAAAATTTTCCTTTAACAAAAACAACTCTTAAATATGAGCCTCTAATTTCAAATTATATATTTCTTCAAATTAAATTAAAGAAAATTAAACTTCAATTTGACATCTCAATATATATTAGGTATAATTCTTCCATAGTCCATGAAAATAGTTTTGAGAGCTTCTAGTATAAATTGGTTAATGCACATGAGAAGAACATTTGTGAATCACCTGTATGCATCCTTAAAAATGTAGGTGTTAATGCATTTATGAATAGCCATGAAATTAATAGGTTATTGGGAGGATGAGATCAATTCGACTATTTAGTAATTCTAACATCTACAATAGGCCCAAATAAACTAATACAACAACTGATACAAACAACTAATTATAGATCAAACAATCTCACTAGCAAACCACTCCTGAAACACTACCAATGCATTGAAAACAACCTAAACTTACACAAATTCTATGAAATGCATAAAATATATAAAAATGATAATTATATGAATGGTATTTTATGACATCCACAACACCCACAACAACAGTAAAAGTACATCTTAAAAGAGTTCCACATGATTTATACAATACCAATTTCTACAATGCATTGCCAAATTTCACTAAAATAGCATAAAAATAAAACTGCAAAAAGAAATGTCTCAAGTGCTAAAAATAACAAAAAACTTAAACTAGAATAGAAGAACTCCTACAACACTCCTAGAAACCAAAAAATATAGCTCACACTTGCACACAAAATTGGCTAAACTGATCAATCCAATGAAGCTCTAATGCACTCCCTAAGTGAGAATGATCTCCAAAATCAAAGGGGTTTCCTACTATGACCCTCAAAAACCATAGGTTTTCATCCAAAATCTATATTACCTTATGGGTTTTCATCCATAGAAGAATATTACATAACATAAATTCATACAATGCAATTTTGAGAAGATAAATTGGCAAAAATGATCCTAAATGTGACTTTGCTTGCAAATAAATAGAGGAACAAATCCAAATGACTCTTGGAAAAATAAGTAAAACAATATCATTTTCATCATTTTCCTTCTTAAAGAATCTTTTCATTTTGTCTATTGCAAGATTCTTTACCAAAATTAAAGAATAACTCACCTCATGCAAGTTATCATAAAAACTGCTGCCAATAATTGACTGCCACCAAAACCTAGAGGTTAAAAACCTCCTTGCGAAAAATCCCACAATCCATTTTTGGTTGTTAACACCATTAAATATTAAGATTTATAAATAATATTTAATTGGCCTCACTTAAACAACTTGTAAATATTAAATAATCGTGGGTCTAAAATATTAAATATTAAATAAATTATTTTCCAAACTCCTTCCTTATCCCATGGAAAATATTGGAATGGGAATTTTTCTTTCAAAGTTAAATTAAATAAAAATGGGACATGACAAGTTTTCCCTTCCCAAAATTTCTTGTCCTCAAGCAATTGAAAATTCTCAATGCAATACATGACTAAATTTTTTATCTTTCGCTTGGATCAAGCAATGAAGGAAACCAACATTTTGTATACTCCTCTTTGGTGTGGAAATGAATGATGCCTTCTCTCTAATCTTTGTAAAATCCTAAGTTCGTATAGAGTCTAGATCCTATACTTTCTAACTAAAGCAACTTAGGCCGAAAAGCACAACATTCCCCAACTTTATTACCCATGATTGAAACCACTTACAAAACCACTTGCATGAGTGAAAATAAAGTGATGTAGTATCTAAAAATGATGAACATCAATGATAACAACATGGTCCATAGCTTCCCTGAGAATGTTTCCTATATCCCTTGATGTAAGTATTCGATCACCACTTATTCCTTCTATATCTTGTTGATATTTTTTTGTGCGAATGTGCAAGTTTGGAGTTTTTCCATCATGCTTATGTTGAGCTAGACTTTGGTATTTATATGCACTTCTCTTTGAAACCACCTTGTGGGACTCACAACTTCCTCAATAGAAAGGTTATATCCAACATAACCCCTTAATTCTTGTTGGTCCTCTTTATCCAATGACCATCTTGAAAATGAAAAATTGAACACCACACAAAAATGATCCCAAAAAGAACAAATCTCATAATTTGAAGAAATAATACTTGGTCCCTTGTTATAAGAATCATTGCATACCTTTTGTCTACTCCTATTGCTAAAGATTTGTAGCACTATGATGCAAGGGAATGTGAAACCATTTGGTACAATTTCATTCTTCTCAAATTCTCCTCCACATACCCAAGGATGAAAAAATTGTATGTTGCATGACTCCAAAAACACATACTATAATTATTTTAGAAATTAGAAATATAAAAATGACATCTGTATTTCTTACCAACTTCCAAAATGAATCCTTCTATCTTAAGCATGAGAGTTTTATCCACAAAAATCAAAGGCTACCTCGAATACTCATTACAATACATTTTTTGTATCCATTTGTTCTTTGATGAAGGATCCCAAACACTTGCTTCATGGATATAGTCATGAGTTCCAGTTGATCTCAAAATCCTACTATGAAGTGGATGCTCTAAATCATGGCACAAATCAACTTGCATGTAAGTTGAAAATGAAACATTATAGTCATAAACCTCCTTGAACCTCCTCGAAATTGGTGTTATTATGGATCGAATAATTGTCATTAATATTTGAGACCTTCTACTAACATCACCAGGGAAGAATCCTCCAAATACGCCAATATAAAGTTGTTCATGACTAAAATCATTAGAATCAAAACATATAAGTGATGCAACAATTGTAAGAAGGATAAATCTGTACAAGAATCATTGATTTGATCAAAGTAACATTGACGAGAAACCATGTAAGTACCAAAAAATCCCCATTGGTAATTACTGGAATCCTCATTGTACTATAAACTACAATACTCATGATTGTGTACCAATTAGTTCATATGCAAGTGTGCATGATTTCAATAATCCATTCAAAGTTAGGAAACATCAAAATTGGCAATATCCAAGGAATGCAATAATAATAAATTAGTAATGTTAGCAATATGTGGGATAGATTTAGCCATATAATGAATGAAAATACTTCTATAAATATTTATACACTTTTGAAACTCTTCAAAAGTAACAACTTACTTTTTTCATGATGACTTAATCTAAGTAGGTGATGTCAATATCCCATGTAGATATTTTGGTAAGTAGACCGTGTTATTGAAACTCACCCTTAATTGTATCCACATGCTCCCAAATATACTCCCAAGTATTATTGGAGATCAAAATATTATCAACATAATAAAATCAAAATTACTTACCTCCTCTTCCGTGGGTTGTGACCAAAACATGTTCAACATTTAGCTCCTCTCTCCTAGTTTGTAGTCATGATAATTACCTTGTGTTCCAAGGACTCTTTTCATATCACCCCAATCTCTACTACTTGAAATATGGTTTGGATTGAATTGTATGTGGACTAGAAGGTGGTTATGACAATCACATTTGTCTTGAAATTTTATTTCAAATAGTGATATATCAACTAAAACATTGACACTTATTGTTTCCCAAGGATGAAAATTCTTACACATAACATGATGCAAGAAGATATTCCCAAAACTATGGTTGCAACACTGTATTTTTTTACCCAAAATTATAAATGTAATTATTAGAAAAAATATTGTATTAGCTGCAATCACCTCAAAAATTATAATTTTTCCTTCAAGTGTAACCTTGAACTCCTTGGATTTATAAATTTGAAATAACTCATCAAAAGAAGGAAACCATCCTACATATCTAATCATAGCCATTTATCCCAATCCATCAATATAGAAATCATCACTTTCTACATCATCATTTAACACTTTATGATTCATATCTATAATTAGATTTGATTCATTACCCAACTTAGAATGCAATCTTTCATAACTCCTTGTGTGAATTGAAAGTATACTACATGAAACCTCAAGATGCATGTAAATGAAATCATTACCATTTACAATTATCAAACCTCTTGCTACCCCAACTACTTGCTCATAAGCAGTTCATTTATGTTTGTTTTCTTTCATTCCCACTTTATCCCCAATGGTGGGGTATCCCTCTAAGAACTATAGACATTGATCTTTCATAATCTTGTTAGCTCTCATAATGTATAAAATTCAAAACATACCTTATTTTCACTCAAGGTTGTATTAATTTTTCTACTTATCCAAGTGTATGGAATTGTAAAAATATTAGCAACAATGATATTTAATCAATAAAAAAATTAGCCTTAATTGGTTTCTCAATATCTCCTTGTGGTTATTTGGATGAAGCACCAAGATCTCACACCATATGGATGAGAAATTTTGAAGTTGAGAGGAGGGTTCCACTTTCCACTTTGTACCCGTCATCTTTTCATCATAGTTAGAATGACTCATGATAAAAAATATTGTGATGACATAATATGAAGATGATGCAAAACATTCTTTCTTGAGCTATAATTCTAAAGGCAATCAAAGTGTTTACCTACCTTTACTAGAATACGATTTATTGGGATTTTCTCGACACCTCTAACCTTCAAATCAAACCAAATATTTTCCTTTAATAATGCATATCCATCCATAATTCTACTCCAAAAATTAATCAAAGACTTTCGATTTGGCAGTTCGAAGGATGGTTCACAATTTGACACATCTTTCTCTATCTTGAACTCTTTGGATCCATCAATTGACGCCTTTTCCTCCTTGGAATAACTAGTGTTTTGTTGACACATAAAAACATTGGAAGTCAAATAAATAACTTTTATTACCAAAGGATTTTTACCTTTAACTTTCATGGTAGAATCTTTTTGTTCTTCCTCATTGATTTTCCCACTTTCTTGTAGCTTCAATTCTAGCTTTTCTTCCTCTTTTAGGAATGATTCTTTTGTACTTTAATCCTTGATCTCCTGCTCAGAGACTTCTGATTTTATTTTTCTTTTTAATTTTTTCCCATCTTCAAGAGCATTCTCTCTATCACTGGGTCATTTACCCATGTAGTGAAATTGTTTTGATATTTTTGAAACTCTTTCATTGTAGTTCCATCATGGATTCTTCAAATGTCTTCATCTTTTTGCATAAAAATAATAATTTTATACCTTGCAGGCTAGCAAGATCTTAGTTTTGATACCATTATAATATTCCAATGAATAATTTATGAAAGTGATATCAAATCTAAAATGAGTTTTGAAATAGATTTCACCAAAATTGCAAAAATCATTAAAATAGGCTATTTAGGAAACACTGAAACTACATTGTATTCAACTGGATTACTTGTGGATCAAAGTATATTAACCAATTAAAAAATGGACATCCAATGAAATTTTATCATAGTCATTTCAACATAATCCCAAATAAACTAATACAAAAATCTAATAAATCAAACAATCTCACTAGCAAACCATTCCTAAAACACTATCAATACACTAAAAGCAACCAAACTTCCACAAATTATATAAAACATATGGAAATTATTATTACATGATAATGGATTGTTATGACATTCAAAAAAACAATAGAAAGAAAAAATAAATATAAAGAGAGTTCCACACTTCTACACAAAATTGGGCGATTTATACATTATTGATTTCTACAATACATTGTCATATTTCACCCAATCAGCATAAAAATAAATCTATCAAAAAAATATCTCAGGTGATGTAAACAAAATAAATCTTCACCTACAAAAGAAAACACCTTTGCGACACTCCCAAAAACCAAAACTGCAACTCACACATGGAGACAAAACTTATTGAACTGATCAATTTGATGAAGCTTCGATACACTCCCTGAGTGAGAATGCTCTCCAAAATTAAAGGGGTTTCATCCTCTAACTCTCACAACCCATGTTTTTTGATCCACAATTTGTATTCTCCTATGGGTTTCCATCCATAAAAATATATTGCATAACAAAAGTTCATATAATATAATTTTGAGAAGATAAATTGGCAAAAATGATGCTGAAATGTGACTCTGCCTACAAATAAATTGAGGACCAAATCTAAATGCCCCTCTCTTGGAAAAATAAATAAAATAATAAGCAGATGTGGGTGGATTTGATGTTGGTAGATAGAAATCGAGGAAAGTTATTGGATGAGGCTTGTCATGGGTGGAAACAAAAATGGAGGTGGATTCTAGGCAGAGGGAATGCATAGATCAAATGGTGTGGATCAAGCTTGGAATTTGACGGTCACCCCTACTTGTCATATGAAAATTTTGTGATAGTTTGATCATTTAAATGCCTTTCATTTGACCTTTTATGAAAAATATAAATTTTCAAAAGAATATTTAATTTATGAATTTTTTATATAAAATCTTTTATATTAAAACATTTTTTTTATTGATTTTATTAATCATACATATTAAAAACATAGGAATTCCAAATAATTTATTGGAAAAAAGAAAGATAAAGATTAAATTTTGAAACATTAGATATATAAGGAAATGCAAAGTGCATATCATTGAAAATACATGCTCACTAATAAAATACAAATGTTGTATCTTGAATAAAATTGAAAGCTCACAAAAAAAAAAAGTTCTTGCTATGTCATTAGTCATATGGATATCCTATATATATTAAAAAATAATGTAAAATTAAAAAACACTGATAATTAGTAATAAATGCAAAAATATGAAATTTACTTACAATTAACAAGAAGCTTCTAAATTCATATTAAAAATAAATCTTGTTAAAACTATTCTAAAAGTTAAAAAATAATTATATTCTAGTTTGAAAAGATTTTGAATTAATATATATTTTTATAATAAAAATTATTAATCATATATATTAATATAAAGTAATGATTTTGTGGGCGGTTGGGTGGGTGCCACTTCATCATAGAGGGTGAAGTGGCAGACACATAGAGTAGTCAAGAGAAGGATTCATTTATTCCCATTTTTTCTTGAATAACGTTGTGGGTTGGTCGGGTGGCATTTCATAAGGTGAGGTGGCGGCATTTGCATAGGAGTATGCACAAGTTCTTAAGGAAACATCTAGATGGTGTTAATATCATCATTGTCTGTCGGTTGGGTGAAGCATGTGACGTCCTTTCGAGGATTTTTTTCCAAGTACTGTGGTATTATTACATAGCATGACCATTTTTTCTTTTAACGGGTCAGAGGTCTTCTTTTTGCTAAGTTTGCATTCTCGCATAAGAAATGAGTCGGTTCATTTTGTTGGTTTCGACCAAGGAACTTGAGATGGGAAAAATGGTTACACCAGTGCATCTTAAGGGCTTGAAGAGGCAAATTGTGTTTGAAGGAAAGATAACAAATTTGCGTCTACAACACCTTATTCGCCATCCTGATTATCTGGTCTTTGTAGCCATCAAATGTCTAGTGGGGAAGGGTTTTATGGAGGAATTCGAAGGATATAGGTTTGATTCAGACATCTCCTCACGGGTTTTGGCGGGTTTGTTGGATGTAGGGGTCTCCAAAGTTGAAGCGAGGGTAATTATGTGGCGTTTGTTCCGTAAGGACATGTTGGTTGGGTTAGACAGGGCTTTGGCTGTAGCGCGCTTGGGGAAGGTAATTTTTCGCATCCGCGGGACCTCCATCTTCTCAACGACCTGAAGGCATTGGTAAATTATTATCCATTTTTGTTGGACGTGAATGGGTTAGAATTGATGGAGCATAGGAGATTCGCTAGTGCTGGTGTGGATTTTCTGAGGAAGAAATTTCATTTGGATCAAGTTGCAGACTCGATCTGGAAGCGAGAATTTCGAGTTTTCACTCAGCAGAATGTATGGTGATCAGGGCTTTGGTGACAAGTGTATCTTCTCCTTTTGTTTTCCTTTTTGAAAAGTAGTTTTGTGTTGGGTCTGTCTTAAGCTAGGCTGATGAATGACATTATCTATGTATCTTTCGATATATTGTTTGAAGGTCTATAAACATATAAGGTTGGTAGCACTGTGTAGGGTGTCACCTGAGTCAAGGCTTTTTGGTGTGTTTTGGAGGAATGGTGTTTCAAGGTGCCCAAGTTGGGCTCGAGCATTGTAATTTTCTTTCATATCAATATGAAATCTCTTACTTACCGATCAAAAAAATAATAATAATAAAGTAATGATTTTATTTATTAATAAATTTGTCAAAATCTTAAATTTAATGTTAATAAAATTTTAAAAATTAGAAAGAATTATATTCCATCTTTGAAAAGATTCTAAACTAATTTATATTTTTATAATAAACATTATACACACACAACAAATTTTATACTATATTATATTTGTCCATAATAAAATTTTACAGTTTAATAATAATCTAAAGTGTCATATATATAGTTATATAAAAATATAGCAAGTCAAATTATACGGTCTAATAAATTTCAAAGTTGTAATATACAGTCTAAAATGCAAAAAATGGCCACATAGACCATCAAATTCTAGGCATGGTATGGATGAAATTTTGGTTCTTGGAGGTTGTTGTTGGGGTTCTTGATATGACATTGAACATCAGTTCTCTTTAAAATGGTGGATGGATGAGCCTTTTTGTGGAGAATTGGAAGAGGGTATAGGAGGAGGTAGCAGTACACTATCTTCTACTTCTTCGTTGGTTGGAAGGTAATGAGTTTGTTAAAGGGGGAGATTGGCCCCCAAGATTATCAATGATGGTTGATGTGGTCATTTTCTCACAAATTAAGTTGTGAATTTTGGACATATTATCATGAGAGGGTATTTTAGCTCGCTCATTAATCATTTATTCAAGAAAATAATCCTTATTCATATCAATGATGTGATCCATAAAGATATGGGTGTTGTCATTTTGAATGAAATATTGAAACCAAGGTGAGTACCCAAGTTGATTGATAAGATTTTTTGGATTTTTTGTGTTGCCATGATATGTTTGATGGGATGAGGATTCACCTTATGGATTGTAACCCTAATTATATCCAAGGGTGTTAGTGGTTCATTATTCCATGATTTTATTTGATTAAGATCTAGTGACGAGTGGAATAAAGGGATAATTTGGATTGTTTGGGTGAATTTGAATGACCTTGATGGGTTTTTCTAAAGGTTGGTTTTTGTTTTGGAGGATAAGTGGAGGTGGATTGGATAGCTTTGATTTTGGTCTAATTTTATTTCAAGACCTTAGGTTTGTTGTAGGATTGGTGTTGATGGTTGGTATTCTTACTTAAGATAGGTAAAGTTAAGCAATATTTATTTGGAGTGGGTGGTTGGATGGTTGATTTCCTTACTTAGGATATGAAAAGTTTACAAATGAGGCTGATTTGGATTTGATACTTAGGATAGATAAAGATCCTAAGCAAGCTAAAGTTCAAGGATGATGTTTGAATTTGTTTAAGGTCTTGAGATGGTTGATTTCCTTACTTAGGATATACAATGTTCCCAAGCGAGGTTGATTTGGAGTTGCTACTTAGGATACATAAGCTTCTTAACCAAGATAAAGTTCAAGGATGATGGTTGAATTTGTTTAAGGTCTTGATTTCAAACTTGGTGTGGATTTTGGATTGTGGGGGTTGGTTGAACTTGAATTTGGGTTGTGAAAGGTGGCTTAAGACCTTGAATTTTTGATAAAATTTTGTATTAGGAAAATGGTTTAGATATGGATTGTGATTTAGATTGGTGGACATTGTTGTGGGATTTCATCCGTAGCTAGATGATTTTTGTAGTAGCCTATTCAAACTTCAACACTAGATTTTGAGGGGAATGTCTAAAAATGTTTTTGGATTTTGAAGATAATCACAAAATTATCACAAGAAAACACACCAAGCTTGTAAGAAATTTTGATTATTCAAGTGGGAGTGAGAATGATTCTAAGCCCACCAATATGTCTTGTCTAAGTGTGATGTTTATGGCTCATGTTGAGGAACTAACCACTTTTAATCACCCAATATTAATCTATGGTATGAGAGGAGATCACAAACAACCTACACACTCATTTCTAAGGGCACATGGTTGTTAACTTCTCAATGCTCGCTACTTACCAATGCATTACAACTAGAAACATGGTCAATAGATCATATCTAAGCTTCTACAAGATCGCAAGGGAATGTCCTAGATATACCCAAAGGTATGTGAGGTCCAATTTTCTGCAATGAGAGGGTATATCTAATGACTTGGTGCAAAAGAGTAACCTACTCTCCTCCTTCACTTTTCAAGGTATAAAGTTCTTACAAGTTTAGTCCAATGACAAATATCCTCACAATGAGAGAGTCTTTCAATTCTCTCCCAAGTTTGTATACCCTATTAGAACACAAGGGTTTGGTTCTTTCTCTTGGTAATAAAATCCAAAGTAGACCCACTAGGGGAAGGATAAGTCAAAACACTTTTGATCTCCAAGACACCTTGTGGCACAAGGAAAGAGAATACACAACTTGACTTTCATAGGTTCTAAGCTAAAGATAGGAGGATAAAATGATGATTTTGATCTCCAAGATCACCTTTCAACACAAGTGCAAAGAAAGAGCATAATCATCAAGGTACCCTCACAAACATGGCAAACAAATTTCTTTCCTTTAAAAAATTGAAATGTACAACTATACTAGTAGAAAAAAAATGAATCCTTGAATAATTGACCTATGACAAACATGTTAATAATGTGTATAATGTCTTCGACATATGATTTATGTATAAAACCTATCATAGGTTAATAATGTGTATAATGTCTTCGACATATGATTCATGCATAAAACCTAGTTAGTTGTAGTAAATTGCATCCACAATTAACATGAAAATGAAGGAAAATTTATCGACATCTATATGAGAATGTAAAATATGCATCATCAGAAAGGGAAAAACATTAGAACATAAAGAACTAATGTCAAATTAAAATAGAAATTCCAAAAAGAAAATTTTTCTTTTTGTAGTTTTACTTGTGCATATGTTGATCTACACAAATAGACACATCAAGACCAAGTCACATACACTAAAATAGTAAGAAAAAGATAAAGATATTTCAAATTTCCCCAACCCTTGGAATACGTCATTAGAATGTGAAAGGACACTGGTTTTGGCTCCAATACTTTCTCTCCAACTTGGGTGCCCAAACATAGAAGATAAACATTACATTAAATGTAATAAATGTTGGAATACCAAGAGACACCTGTTGCCTCTTTCCAAGCTCTTTGGAGAATACCAACAATCACTCATTTTTCCTATTCCTTATCTTTTATTATCCCATTTTAGGCTTCCACATGTGGGGAAACAATATTCCACAAGTCACCTTTACCGATGCTAGTGGAACCGATTACCCCCCCTTATGAATGTAATACAAACAATGGTGAGAATAAATATTACAAAATATTTTCCCAATACACCCTAATTGTTTGGGGACACTTTCCAAGGATGTTGGAACCATGGCATAGGATTTACAAGGTAGATAGCACCTTAATCCTAATAGTAACCAATTTGCCAATTGTAAATGAATAAAGATCATGTTTTCTTCTTGCCACTATTCTCATCCTTAATGGTGATGTAATTTTTATTTTTTCTCTTTAGACTAAATTATTTGGTGAAGTTTTACAAAGTGATTTAAAGTGAAATAGTGTATAAAACCCACACATGCAGTATGGTGGTCTTATGCATTTATTTTTCAGTTTTCATAGAATTCCTTAAAATATTTGCATCTATAGTGCTTGTGATAGGGTGGAATATTGATCAAAATATTGTAGGTTATTTGAATTTCATCAGATCTTTTAGGATTAAGGTTGAACACTAAGTGCATCATTGACTATTTATTTTTATCTATAATATCTCCTTTATCTTTTTTATACAATTTTTTTTAGATTAGGATTAGATTAAAAATAATTTTATTTGAAATCTTGATAGATTTATGATGCAGGAGCATCTGCATACAGACATAATCAACATCGATTTAAAATATTTTTATCCATTGTGACAGGGATGAGAAAGAGGTTTTTAAAGATTGAGTTAGAAGGAGCATGCAGTTCTCATGCCAATGGTGTAATTCATATGCAGCCAGTTTAGACCAATCTCTTGATCCATTCATTACTTCTTTCTGCGTTATTTATAGCTAATGTGATCGCTTCTAGAAGCAAAGACTTTCACGTAGAATGTTGGGCTAAATTGTATGGAGTATTTTGAAATTGTATGTCACAATAAGAAATTGGAATGAACCAATTTTCTTTTGGGGATGTAATTAAATCTGTATCATTTGAATTTGTCAATTTGATGAATGGAATTTGTTTGATTGAGGTGAAGTTATTTTACTGTGGCATAGAATTATTTCACCATTACTTTGTCTTGTGAATTCTTGATTTGGATTTGTAATTGTCAAACTAAGTGAAGTTGGTTGAGAATTTGTGAAATTGTGTAAAGTTTGGTTGTGAAAGCAAGAGGAGTTGGTTGCTTGTTTTTTTTCCTTCCCGTGTCAATTTATCATCTGTAAAGTAAGTTTAACATATTGGATGTATGAGTTGTCAATTTTGATCTTTTACCAACACAAATCTATTAAACAAACTAATCGCATAGACCACTAAGCTCTCCAACACTACTATGATGTAGCACACAAGACCTTGGAGTTGATTGAATTCAAGAATCCATTAAATTTTCAAGAGAAGTAGGCTGATCTTTATTCTACTTGAGTTACATGTGTCAAAGTGACCATCAATAGGTATGACACCTATTAGGGATCCCAATTGGACCCTCAATATTTCTTAAAAACTAAGATATAACTAGGAAGATGCCTTGGAATATTCTATATAGATGACATGAATGAGAAAAAATATATCACCTTTTGAGCAAAATTGTGAAAAATTGATGAGTAATTACACAATCACAAGGTTTGTGGGTGCTTCAAATAGAATGACAAGGCTAGATTTGGCCAAATATGTTTTGGAATCTATGTGATCTATAGAGGCCCACTAGAAACTCCCTCCATATACTTGCAAATGTCACCTCTTAAACCTAATTTGAACATGACGATCAAATATTTAAGATGCATATGAATTTTTCATTAGATTGAGGATGCAACAATGAATGTACAAGAGAAGTACAAGATAAATGATGGCGAGTGGGCTAGAAGTGGGTATATATAAGATATGTCACTAATAGATGTGAGTATACAACCAAGATGGGATAAAAGAGATAATACATGTGGTGCAAGTCTCTATTAAACTAGAAAAGTACAACCACCTTTATAAAATGCATGTTGTTTTCCTAAGTATATGCCTAATTACGTGCAAGGGAGATATCGCCTACCTATATAAGTTTACCCTAGATACACACTTATACAATAAAGTAATTAATTCAATATAAGAAAATTGCCATAGGGCAAATTCATCGCCAGGAATTCAGGAAGGAAAATTCACCGCCCCACGAAAAATTCACCAATAGAACCTTAGCAATGTACCCAATCTAATTTTACTTCTACAATTTGATCAACCAAATCCATCATTTACATTATGCTTGTTTTTTAATTTAATATCCTCCCCTTTCTTATTTTAATGTATTAGCTTAAGTTGACTAACCATTGCTTGCAAATTATATTAACTTGGAGGGTGATGGTATACTATGTAAATTCTTATTGATTTGAAGAAAATATTAGAGGTTCTAATAAAATGAATCCATGATGGAAGTCACTTATTTGAAAAATTATTACTTCCTTACTCTCTTTTGACCTAGTTTCTTCATGCTCTTCATTATACAAGGTCTCCTATTTCATTTTCTGGAATGCCATCAAATGGGTGGGTTTATTCAGCAAATTTGACCCTAAATTTCCACTAAGAAGCAATTTAATCATTTGTCTAGCCCATTTCTTTGAGTTCCTTTCTTATGTTTCTACTCAGATTGGTGAACATATTCATAATCATATTTCTTTTTGTAAAATTAATGGAAATGACGTCCCTTTTCTTTTTTTTCTTGGCTAGTGTAGATAGTAGGCCTCTCTCTATGGCCTTTCTCTTTTTTTTGGATGATGCCTCTTGTCTGTTAGATTTTATGATCCAAAACATAGCTGGATAAATGTTTAGTTTTATTACTTAAGGTTTTTAAGTTGTATGGTGATAGATAATTTGGAAAGTTGTGAAGCTGGTTGTAAGAAGAAAGGTTTTATAAGCCATTATAATCTTTATAAAAGATATCCAGCCATAATATATATTTCAGAGCCCAAGGTAAGAAATGATGAAAGGAAGTTTAATTAGCAGTGTGTACAAAATCATTGTTGTTATGTGTGCTCTTCTTTTCCTGCACAATAGCTTTTCACGCAGCCAGCATAGGTTTTTCTTCACTGCTTTGTCATTTTTTAAACAAATTTTCCTTTCTTTACATAAAAACGTTTATCTAATTCTTATTCGATAATGATATCATTGAAAGAATATGTATTTAGAATAAAGGGATAACTGAAATGACTTTGGTAATTTGATTTTTTATTCTGTTATTCTGGAATGAGGAGTTTGTTGATAGTGAACTGAATTTTTTTGTTACGGTTCAAGGTTAAATTCTTTTTATAAGATTCATAAGGGATATTGTACAATTTTAATTCATGGATGAATATAGTGTAGAATTCAAAACTTGTTTGCAGTTAATTATTTTATAGCTTTCAATAAAATTCAAATTATTTGGAAGTTTTAAATTATTTGTTTTTGAGTTTTTATTGTGAGTTTTAATATATTTTTTTAAAAATAAATGTATAATTTTATTAGAGGTTATAGTGTATTAATAATTGAAATTGATATTTTATTTTTTTCATAGATATTTTTATGCTTGTATCACATTTATTAGTGAGGTTTTCAAAGACATTGATATTGCATCTGAATATTAAAATTTAGAGGGATCAAAGAGAAGGAACTGGAAGATCTAAACAATTTTCCTTTTAGTTTGGTAGTTACAATTTCTATTTTAATTTAATGTGTTGTGCTCAACTTTAGTATTCTTTTTTTGCATTTTGATGAGGAGTATTGGATGGATACCCTTATGTTGTTTTCTTTCCCACTTGTTTTCTAACAAGGGAAAACAAATTTTCATGATCAATCAATGAGTTGTATTATATCTTTGACAAGTATTGCCTATGCTAGAAGAATAGAGGCCAAATGTAGTCAGTTGATGTTGAGCATCAATTGAAGATGCACCTAAGGGTTGCAATACAAGGAATCACCAAGATAATGATCATTGTAATTGGGTAATGATGAATATAGTTCATATTTTGTGTGGTATAAATAGTTAGAGACATGTTGATTGATGAATTTTAACATGATTGTGTTCAACAGTGTTAGGAAGAAGCAATGTTTCTTTCGGTTATATGAGACAATGACATAGGACATTGGATATATAGGATTGTCAAGTGTTGCTCATAGATGAATGTGAAGCAAGGGGTTAGCAATTTGGAGGACATGTATAAGTGTTGAAACTAGTTGATTAGCAGTAGTAGATAAGATTTGAATTTACAAAGTAGCAAGATAAGTCATTTAATTGATTGATACTTTAGATCATTTTTGTTTTCCTCTTTTTGATAAGGGTGGGTTTGTTGGCTCTAGGAAAATTAACCAATTGATATCAATTCATCCCGAAGGAAAATTCACTGCCAACATTTTTCCTTCGGTGAATAGGTGAATTGCTGGTGGTGACCGTTGGTGAATTACTGGCGGTGAATTTTTCGTATGCCCAGTTTGTTAGCCTTTGTAATCCAAAAGTGCTTTTATTTATTATTTATTTGATGTAATATCAAAATTTTATTGATTATTCTTGTAAGTTGTTTGTAAATAGATAGTTTGGGTAGTTACCAAGATGGTTGTAAGGTGAAATGATTTATAAGACAATCTAAGCTTTGTATAAAATAATCTCATAGAATGAATTTTTGTGTTATTATTTGTGTTGAAATTATGATTTAGATTATGGTTTCTCTATATTCTTCAATCAAACATACTAGTACACTTTATGCCTCTAGTTCTATTAGAACTGGTTGTTGTTATTATTATGAGGGTGGTTGTAGCTTCTCTTTTCATGCTTTTTCAATTGACAGATTTTGATTCTAGTTTCTCCACCACTCTATTTCAATTCTTAATTTATACTTGAAAACCTTTGAACTTTTTCTTACTTTTCATCTAATTTTAAAAATGATGTTAAAAGATCATACCTATCATATCAATAGAACTATGATCCTAAAAATTGAAATTGAAATTAAATATTGACAAACACTCAATACCAACCAGTCAACTATTCAAAACAGTAAAAACTGATTTTACTATAACCTACCTCATATGATTGATGGATAACAATAGATTTGACCATCAAAATGACTAGGAGATGGAATGTCCTCTTTATTGATAATTATTGCAGGAGATGGAATATCTACTTTATTGATATGACTAGGATCCATGAATGCTTTATAACGAGAGCCCATTGTGTCATTATTTTTGACAACCATATACTGTCTACAACCAACAAATTGTTTGTCAGCTGAGTTGTTTTGACAGTAACTGTTTTTTTATCTATATAATGTACTATATATTGATATCTTTCTTTCTTCATTAATACCTATAGCTTTTCTTCAATGCAATTATTTTAGTAAATTATTAATACCTATAGTTCTGAGGTAATGTTTGACATTGATCTCTGGAAAGTTGATTGGCCTAACTTCTAATCATAAACCGTTCTTCAGTACTTGAATCCGTGAGTTCATTGAGAAATCCTTTCCTTGTGATTTTTATTATATTCTATGGAGATTTTGTTGAGATGCTCAGCCTCCTTAGAATAGACCCGAAAATTATCCTTCATATTCAGTTTGAGATGGCTTTTAAGGTCGACCCAATTATATATATATATATTAAAATGATAATTTTAAATAAGAATTGTGTAGAGATTAGTTTTTGTTGTTGTAATATGCTTGAAAATATAATTGACAATAAGTAAAAGAAAAATAAATATTAATTGTTGTAATTATTTTATAATAGAATAATTGTAATATAATTAAAGCAAGTTAATAATAATTAGTATGGATATTAATTTAAATTTATCTCATTTAATTAAATGTTATTTTATTTTACTTTAAAATTATTTTATTTCTTACATATAAATGGTAATTTTAAACAAGGTTGCATTTCTGCAATCTTTGTCATTTTTAAAATTGTTATTATTACGATTGAGTAATATTTGGTCTTATTCTTGCTTCTAATTGATGCTCTATGTATCCAATGTCTCTTGTAATGCATGATTTGAGATAAAAATGTGAAAACTTGTAAATATCATTGAAATAGAGCTGCATGAAAAATGATAAACTATACTGCTAATTGACATTTGGAATGGAGAATACATTATTCAGTCTCAAATTTTGTAGTTAATCAAGTGATGTGGGGCCCTGATCCAAGTTGATAGGTATATGAATATTAAGAGCAATAGCATGAATTAGCAAAGACGCGGAATGGAAATAATGATGTGTGCTGAAAATATAGATTCTACATCAAACAATCAAATTCAAGAATATGAAAAAACTCAAACTAACAACAACACCTTTCTGATGGAATGGTAGGAAAATAGATGAGATTCATTACCTATATACACAGATAATCAAACAAAGTGTTATACAAACTGATAGTATCTTAAGAATTACACTAACATGGAATAATTTGTAGACTACCTATGGTTATTAGTAGAAAGTAATCAAGGATAATCACTGGTTGTAGAGCCCAACTAGAAGGAAAAAAGTGAACATGAACAAAAAAAAGTTCTATCAATCTTATAGCAGTATTATATATGTATAGATTTTTAAATTTTTTGAAAAACACTTCTGCAAAGAATGTATCAAAAGAAAAATCAAAAACATATTTTTCAATTTATAATGGACTGTTAAAGCTTAAGAAATTCAATTTTTTGAACTTGTGTTTTAGAAGAGAATATCAATTTGGACTAGATATTTTGACGGGAATTTGAAGAGTTTCTTAAACTAGCAATGCCTTGCACTGACCAATAACTGTATGCCCCATACAAGTGCAAGTACATACTTATTTGGCTGATATTTTCATCCATTCAAATCTCAAACTATAAAATTGTTTAAAAAAGAAGAAGCTAGTTCTACACAATGATTATGGTACTTATTATTAATGATGAATGTGAGAACGAACTAACTAGGACCTAATGAACACTTGAGCTATTTCCTTTGTATAGCAACAAAAGCAAACCTCATGAGTTGAGATCTGGCAAAAAAAAAAAACACTGCTAGAAGAAGAATTTGAATGTGAAGCTCAAAAAGATGATAAACAATAGGATGAGAATGTGACACCATGTAATTCATACTTCCAATTTCTTCCATTGCATAATTAGAAAATGAATAAATTACTGATTCACCAAGTTTTTTCTCTTGCAAATCATGTATTCATTTTTAGCAGATTGGATTAAAAATTTTAAATTGTGGATGTAATGAAATGTATTAATTTCTATAGATGACTAGAAATTGGATGTAGATTTAAAATTAGACAAAACACTCACAATAAACAGAATTTTTTTAAATATCAAACATAAAATTTTATTCGATGATATAAAATTAGACGAAACACATACAATAAACACAAATTGTCTTTTAACACAAACATAAAATTTCATTCAACTTCTAAAAATGGAACAAAGGTCTTTTCTTCTGCCCAACACAAATCAAACTTATACATTTTTCTTTGGCCTATAAAATCAACATATTGAAGCTGTATTTTATAGAGATTACAGCCTCTGAAAACAAACAACAATTCAAAGGAACAAACAATAGTATAAAATAAACAATAATTTATTTCACTTACATACATTTAACATGCAGTAAGTATCACTCTAAAAAAAAACTATATCTGATGTAGGAGCATCCAGTGGTGTGAGGGCAATCTTGCATCACCAAAAAAAATATGCTTTCCATTTTTGTTCCTTTTGTTTGCTTTTTGTAGATGTTTTTGCATTTCTAGATACCCTTTTCGTCGAATAAGAGTTTCCAACTTTCAGAACTGCTTTTCTGCTTTTTTTGCTCAACTGCTATTTTTAGCAGGTGTGAATTTTAAGGCATGGGAAGACAAAAATTTATGGGAAGGTTCATGATGGAAAAATAAGCACTTTGGCGAAAGAAGCGGGTCAAGATCATTCACGGTTTGAAAGTTATTCAAGTTCCAGTTTCTGCTTTTTGTCCTGAAAAACCTTCCGAGTCCAGTTTGAGGCACTAAACAGTCCCGTACGGGTCTAGAAATTGTTAGAATTGGCAGAGTGAGTTCTTAGTGCGTTCTTCACTCTAAGACCTTTCCGACGGTGCAAACGATTCAAAAAACGGAGTCCCAGATCAAAAGTTATGGCTTCCGGAAGTTGGCCGATTTTTGGAAAATTGCCAATTTTCGAATTAGGACTTAGTTTTTGAATTTCAAATTGTACTTTTGGCGCCAAAACACCAAAAATATTATCTCGAGTGTTTTTTTTGGCTCCAAACGGAAAATGGGTCTATTTATGGGCTAGTTTCTAATTTTTGAGTAACTTTTTGGGGAAAAGAGTTCGCAAGTTGT
The DNA here is from genome assembly GCA_007258455.2 of Sequoia sempervirens. Classification (NCBI taxonomy): domain Eukaryota; kingdom Viridiplantae; phylum Streptophyta; class Pinopsida; order Cupressales; family Cupressaceae; genus Sequoia; species Sequoia sempervirens. Next base: position 476,175,998 of record VDFB02281492.1, read on the forward strand.
GAAAGGGGAATTTGGGTAATTTTTTGTAAGTCTATAATTTGCATGTATCATAGAGCTTGAGGATTTGAGATCCTCTGCATGTAAGAGTTCCATATTTTTGAATAAAATATTATTCTCTATTTTGTGATTGTTATTTTTTGTCTCGGGTTCGCTCCCTTGTCAGGTGGTATTAGAGCGGGTTTTCTTGAGCGTGTGGACAGATCACAAATTGTGAGGCAGTTCGCACCAGGACCGTGGTTGTGGGTTCGAGGTATTCAAGATGCCTCCAAGAGTGATGCCTGGTAGGCATGGTGGTGCCAGAGGTGGCAGAAACATTGGTGGAAGAGATCCATTAGCGGCTGAGGGTTTCAGAGCCCTTCAGAGACAAATCGATGCATTGCAGGAACAAATGAGAAGAGGGTTAGACCCGGGAAGGAGAGGAGAAAGTGAGGATGAAGAAGAGGTGGGAGATTCAGACATAGAAGAGGAAGAAGAAGCAATTGATCAAGATCAGATGCGGCTGATAAGGGCCATTTCGAAGATAAAAAAAAGACCCAGAATATAAGTCCCCAGTTATTCCGGAAGTTTGAACTCAGAAGAGTTGATCGATTGGATCAATGAGCTAGAAGAATATTTTGAGTATGAAGAAGTAGAGGACCCAGATCGGGTTAAGTTTGCAAAAATGAAGCTAAAGGGCCAGGCCAATATTTGGTGGAAAGAGGTCCAGTTGGAGAGAAATCAAAGAGGAAAAGGAAAGATCAACAGTTGGGATCGCATGGTGGAGAAACTGAAGAAGCAATTCATACTAGTGGACTACGAATTAGATCTGTTGAAGAAATTGCAAGGATTGAAGCAAGGAAGTAGATCTATGAAAGAATACATAGAAGATTTTAACAAAATGATTATCAGAACGGGCCATGCAGAGGCCAACAAGGAGAAGGTAGCCCGTTATCTTAATGGGTTACGACCGAGCATTCAAGAGGAGCTAAGCCTGGTCAGAATGACCACCATTGAGGATGCATACCAGTTTTCTCTGAAAGTTGAGGAGAAGCTGAACAAAAGATTTGACAGCAAGCAAAAAGGCTGAGGAGGTCAAGGCGGAAGGGGTAGTGGAAGATCTTCTGGAAGCCGAAATGAGGATGAAAGGAGAAATGAAGAAGTGGGTACCAGTCGAAGCCAAAAGAATGATAACTTCTATCGCCCTCGTGATCAAAACAGTGGTGATCAAAGAGGGAGAGGACGAGGAAGATCTGGGCCAGGACCTAGAAGAGGTGGTTTCAGAGGAACTTGTTTCCATTGTGGTGAAGAAGGGCATTGAGGCTATGAATGTCCACAACATCAAGGAAGGATAGACAGAAGGCCGGAAGGTCGTGGAAGGGTTGCACATGTAGATGAGGAGGCTCAATCTGAGCATTCAGATGATGCGGAAAGGGGAGAAGCCCTAGTGGTTAGAAGAGCCATAGTGACTGAAGAGAAGGAGCCAGAACAAAGGAAGAATTTGTTCCACACAAGGTGCAAGTGTGAAGAAAAATGTTGTGAAGTCATTATTGATAGTGGGAGCACTGATAATTTGGTGTCAGAAGAGATGGTAACGAAGTTGAAGCTGAAAAGGGAAAGACATCCACACCCATATCGGATTGCCTGGTTGCAGAAAGACCACAAAGTTCTGGTCAATGAGCAGTGCCTGGTGAAGTTCAAGATCAGAAGCTATCACGATGAGGTACTCTGTGATATCATCCCCATGGATGCATGTCACATGTTGTTGGGGAGGCTGTGGCAATTCGATAGGCGTGTTGTACATGATGGCCATGCAAACACTTACTCCTTGATGAAGGATGGAGTCCATCATAAGTTGAAACCCCTGAAGAAGGACGAAGAAAAGGTATGCAGTAGTGCTAGAATTTGTTTTGTCGATGGAAGGAAATTTTTAGAAGGCATGAAGCATGAGCGTATGTGTTATGCATTGATTCCTAGAATGGAAAAGGAAGACAGTGAGAAGGTGCAAGTAGAAGTTTCTGGACTATTGCATGAGTTTCAGGAGATTATTTCTGATAACGTGCCTGAGGGTTTACTGCCAATGAGGAAGATTAGTCATCAGATTGACTTGTTCCCTGGAGCTAGTTTTCCAAATAAGGCAGCTCATAGAATGACTCCTACAGAAAATGAGGAGTTGAACAGACAAGTTTAGGAGTCGTTGAGAAAGGGTTTGATTCGAGAGAGTCTGAGCCCATGTGCAGTACCTGCAGTACTAGCACCAAAGAAGGATGGGGAGTGGAGGATGTGTATAGACTCCTGAGCCATAAATAAGATAACAATCAAGTATAGATTTCCCTTGCCAAGGATGGATGACCTGATGGAATGTTTGAGTGGAGCACAGTACTTCACGAAGATTGATCTGAAGAGCGGATATCACCAGATCCGGATTCGAGAGGGTGATGAATGGAAGACTGCCTTCAAGACCAAGGAGGGCCTGTATGAGTGGTTAGTCATGCCTTTTGGGCTAACCAATGCACCGAGCACATTCATGCGGCTCAGGAATGAGGTACTGAAAGAGTTTCTGGGAAGTTTTGTCATTGTGTATTTAGATGATATTTTGATTTTCAGTAAGAACTTGGATGATCATTTAATACATATTCTTAGGGTTTTTGAGAAGTTGAGAGAGGAGAAACTATTGATAAATTTGAAAAAGTGTAGCTTTGTTAAAAAGGAGTTAGTGTACTTGGGGTTTGTTGTCTCAGCAGAGGGTCTAAAGATGGACCCAGAGAAGGTGAAGGCTATTCTAGAATGGCCTACCCCAAGAACTGCTACTGAGGTGAGATCTTTCCATGGTTTGACCAGTTTTTACAGAAAGTTCATTAGAAACTTCAATAGTATTTGTGCACCCCTGACTGAAACAATGAGAGGGGATAGAAAAGAGTTCAAGTGGAGCACAGGAGCATCGAAGAGTTTTGATCTGTTGAAGCAGAAGGTGATAGAGCAACTAGTTTTAGCCCTCCCAAATTTCAATAAGGTGTTTCAGGTGGATTGTGATGCCAGTGGTTGTGCCATTGGAGCAGTGATGAGCCAAGAAGGTAAGCCCATTGCCTATTTCAGTGAAAAGTTAAATGATGCAAAGAGAAAGTATTCTGCATATGATCATGAATTTTATGCAAGAGTTCAAGCATTAAAGAAATGGAGACATTATTTGTTACCAAAGGAATTTGTTTTGTTTACTGATCATCAAGCATTACAATATTTGAGTAGTCAGGGAAAATTAAATCAGAGGCATATGAAATGGGTAGAATTTTTGCAAAGTTATACCTTTGTTTTAAAGCATATGAGTGGGAATTCAAATAGGGTTGCAGATGCCTTGAGTAGGAGGAAAAAATTGTTGACAGAGATGCAAATTGAAGTGGTTGGGTTCAATGAACTCAAGACATTATATCCTAAAGATCCTGATTTTGCAGAAGCTTGGAAAGCTTGCAAGGAGCCTGTTACAGTTGATAGGACGAAGTGGTTGGATTTCATAATCTAGGATGGCATGTTGTTTAAGGGAAGTCAATTGTGTATTCCAAGGAGTTCCATGAGGGAGAACCTGATAAAGGAGAAGCACAGTGGAGGAATGGTAGGACATTTTGGTCGGGATAAGACCATTGCCATTATTAGTGAGCATTATTATTGGCCTCAGTTATCACAGGATGTGAAGAAGTTTGTGTAGAGTTGCAGGGTATGTCAGATGGCTAAAGGAGTGAGCCAGAATACTGGGTTGTATCAGCCCTTACTTGTACCAGAGAGGTTGTGGGAGGATATAAGTATGCACTTTGTTCTTGGTTTGCCAAGGACACAGAGAGGGAATGATTCAATATTTGTGGTAGTTGACAGGTTTTCAAAGATGACACATTTCATCCCATGCCAGAAGACCCATGATGTAGTCCACATTGTTGACTTGTTCTTAAAAGAGGTGGTGAGGCTACATGGTCTGCCAAAGAGTATAGTCTTAGATCGTGACACAAAATTTGTTGGCTACTTTTGGAGGACCTTGTGGAAGAAGTTGAAAACAGAGTTGAAGTTCAGTTCTACACACCATCCATAGACTGATGGGAAAATTGAGGTTGTGAACAGAAGTCTGGGTAACCTACTGAGATTCTTGGTAGGAGATAAACCCAAGGGATGGGACTTGATCTTACCCCAGGCATAATTTTCTTACAACAATTCTGTCAATAGAAGTACTGGTAGATCACCATTCCAGATTGTGTATGGAGGCAGTCCTAGGACTGCCCCAAAATTGAGGAAGATGGACCAAGAGAAGAAGATAAGTGCCGAAGCCAAAGACTTTGCAGAGCACATCAAGAATATACATGAGAATGTAAGAGAACATATTAACAAGATGAATATGCAGTATAAGGCTAAGGCAGATCAAAAGAGGAGGTATAAGGAGTTTCAGATTGGTGATGAAGTGATGGTCCACTTGAGGAAAGAAAGGTTTCCAAAGGGGAACCTATAACAAATTGAAGATGAAGAGTTTTGTCCTTGTAAAATTTTGAAGAAGGCACGATTCAGTGAACACATATGAGGTAGAGTTGCCAGATGGAGTCAACATTTCCCCTGTGTTCAACATTTCAGATTTGACAGAGTATCATGAAGGTGGCGTAGAGGAAGTACCAACAATGGAACAATGTGGCATTCCAACACCTACTTCAGAGAAGGAGGAGATTGAAGAAATCCTGGATAGCCATGTGGGAAGGAGTAAAAAAAGGTGCAGTTGAAGAATATCTGGTGAAGTGGAGAGGAAGGCCTGTAGAAGATTCATCCTGGTTGTTCTAAAGAAGAGGTTGACCGCTTTGGGTTTTCGTCACCATTTGAGACGTGACGGGGTCACTTCTAAATTACCCTAGGTGTCTGATGTAGGAGCATCCAAAGTGGTGTGAGGGAAATCTTGCATCACCCAAAAAAAGATGATTTCCATTTTTGTTCCTTTTGTTTTCTTTTTGTAGATGTTTTTGCATTTCTGGATACCCTTTTCGTCGAATAAGAGTTTCCAACTTTCAAACTGCTTTTCTACTTTTTTCTCAACTACTATTTTTAGTTGGTGTGAATTTTAAGGCGTGGGAAGACAAAAATTTATGGGAAGGTTCATGATGGAAAAATAAGCACTTTGGTGAAAGAATCAGGTCAAGATCATTCACAGTTTAAAAGTTCTTCAAGTTCCAGTTTCTGCTTTTTACCCTGAAAACCTTCCGAGTCTAGTTTGAGGCACTAAACGGTCCCGTATGGGCCCAAAAATTGTCAGAACTAGTAGAGTGGTTTTGCGCTTTTCACTTTGAGACCTTTCCAACGGTGCAAACGGTTTGAAAAACAGAGTCCCAGATCAAAAGTTATGGCTTCCGGAAGTTGGCCGATTTTTGGAAAATTGCCAATTTTTGAATTAGGACTTAGTTTTTGAATTTCAAATTGTACTTTTGGTGCCAAAACGCCAAAAATATTATCTCGAGTGTTGTTTTTGGCTCCCAACGGAAAATGGGTCTATTTATGGGCTAGTTTCTGATTTTTGAGTAACTTTTTGGGGAAAAGAGTTCGCATGGTACGAAAGGGGAATCTGGGTAATTTTCTGTAAGTCTGTAATTTGCATGTATCATAGAGCTTGAGGATTTGAGATCCTCTGCATGTAAGAGTTCCATATTTTTGTATAAAATATTATTCTCTATTTTGTGAGTGTTATTCTGTGTCTCGGGTCCGCTCCCTCGTCAATATCTAACACTATCTACAAAATTAGAAACTATGTATAACATATCTTATGCTATTTTCCTATCTTCAATCGTATGTTTGGCATCATTATTTCGATACTGGAATACCTCAAAAAAGTTTATATGACATTAAATGCTTGCATTTGAAACTATGTTCTTGCATTTAGTAACTAAATATTTTAGTTCCTATTCGATTATAACTGTCCAACATTGAGAATTGGTAAATAAAAAAATGGTTGTTGGTTATGATCTTAATTATCTCAAAGATTTTTGCACATGAATTTGTTTAAACCGTATAATAATTTTTTATTAAATTAAACTATGCAAATTTTTATGAGGGCTACAATATATAGTTCTAATCCATTAAATTGAAGATAATTTTTTCAATATTTTTAATTAAAAAATTTGCATTTCACAATTTAATATTATTATAAAAACTAAAAATTATATTTTTTTAAATAAAGGAGGGTTTAAAATTTATTCAAACAAGAAGAAATACAAGCAAGAGCCTCAAACAACCCTGCCAAGTTCCACTAAGTGATCTAACTGATGAGACAAACCCAGAGGTAATTGACCCTTATCCACAATATTCTAGTTTTGCATTTGATTAGAAGTCCCATTTGGCCAGACAATCCGTTTCACCCTAGGGATATGAGTGAAAGTAACATACTCCAAAGAATCACACAAATTAAGAATCTGGCTAACCACCAAGACTATTTCCAACTAACAGCCTCAGAATGCTGTCGAGTCAACAAATGCACCACCACTTGCAAATTTGATTCACAAATGAGCTCACTCCACAACAAATAAAATAGCAAGAGCCTCCATCAAATTATTAGTATGATGACATTTATAAACAAAAAAATAAACTGAACAGTCCCCGAGCTATCCCTACCAACTCCACCAATGCCAACAGGACTAGGGTTTCCCCGCAAAGATTCGTCCATGTTTATTTTCAAACTTCCTTGCGAAGGAGGACTCCACCTCCCCATCCTATTTATCTTCTGAAGAGGGTGTCTGCATCTATTTCTCATGAGTTGGCCTTGTGGAGGAGGAAGATGGAGATGGTTGTAGCAAATAACATCACCAGGATCCACAACCTCCGTTAGGTCACACTTAGCCAAAATAGTTTCCCCCAAAGAGTGAAGAATTTTCCACCACAAGTGGTGGGCCCCCAACAACACATCTTGAAAGATCCGATGATTCCTCTCCAACTAGATATGCCAAAGAAAAAAAGAAGGGCCAAGAGTCCAAGCAACCTAAAGAAAAGATGTTTTGACCAGGGCCTTGCCCCATCGAACAAAAAACTTAGCCAAAGAAGAGACATGCCAACAATCTTGATTCCACACATCCCACCATAAATTCCAAATATGTCTAGTGAAGGAACATTGGAAAAAGAGATGAGAGACACTTTCTTCATTATTGCGACACAAAACACACATTGAGGGGCCCTGAAAACCATGCTTGCATAAATTATCCCAAGTAAGACACTAATTGTGGACCACCAACCATAAGAAAAAATTGCACTTGGGCCATGAGAACTCGTACCAAACTTGCTTCCACCAAGAAACCCGACTGTCCCTAAAAGTCTACTGCACCAACTCAACATAACCAGCAGAAACAAAAAACTTACCAGAAAAATCACTGCTATCCCATGCCAAAATATCATTCCTAGCCAAGGTAGTGCACTCACGAGACTCCAGAATCTAAGCTAGCTTTGTCCTATCTTCCACAGTTCCTCCAGGAGGCCATTTAGAAGGAAGTTTCTAGTGAAAATGAACAACCATCCCAAAATTAAGGGCAATCTTATAATGATCTATAGCGTCCTAGCCAACAACAGTAAAAGTATCACAAAGGTGCTGAAGGTGAGGATGAGTAGAAAGGATAGAAGGATGACCATCCCACGAGTCTAGCCAAAAAAGAGCTTGTGATCCTGAATGACAGATCCAAAAGAGACTATTCTTAACCAACTGAGCCCCCAATTTCAAAGTAGTATGGATCATAGAACCACTGCCAACCAAAGGAAAGTGGGGAACATCAAACACATTAACATCTTTAAGATACTTTTGGGTGAGAATACGGGCCCAAAGCTAATTCTGGCTAGAACACCAACACCAATATAACTTAACAGCAAGAAATTTCCCATTCAAAATAGTAGATCGTAAGCCAAGGCCACCCTCTTCCTTAGGTCTGCATAGAATTTCCCACTTAACAAGGCTCCATTTAGTAGTCGATAAATTACCATTCCAAAGAAATTGTCAAGAGAGAGCATCAAATTCCCGAAGAAAGTACATGGGAGCAGCCTGAAAAAAACACTAGTTAATCAAATGTTAAAGAAGCCCCTCCACTATAATTCTATTGGTATTGTTTTTTTCCTCTTTTGAAATAAATAAATAACAATTTCTAAATAAAAGATAATTATGCAAGTTAAAATGTTAATGAAAATTATTTGTTTATATTTTTATGAAAATGGTATTATAAAGAACAAATGTTTAGGTTGTATATTTTATAGATAATTAAAAAATAGTAGTTTAGATTTTATATTTTTTATTAATAATTTAATGGTATTTATATTGTGATATTAAAATAATAATTTAAAAGGGGGAGGGGGCCTAACTTGATTGGCTAAAAGAAAATGTTAAAAGATTGCATATTTTATGAACATTTTACTAATTATTATAAGTAAATTTTAAAATAAATTTCAAAAAATCTTCAACATTAAGAATATTCTATTTTATTGAATAGTGGCCATATAAATAAACAAGAGCTGCAGGGCTGTGAAGTTCCTGCCAAAAAGTTATAGAATAGTTAAAATAGTTATGTTTGGTAAGTTTTAACAACAATGTTGATAAAACAGATAAATAAATAATAGTTATAGTTATAAATCATTGCCACAAAAATGAAATGTACTTATTTATGTGAAGACTAAATACAATTCTTATCTCTGTGTAAGAAATTTAAATTGAATAGAGAAATAAATATAATTTTATGTAAAAGACTAAATAGAATTATTACTCCATCTAAATTTTAAATTGAATGGAGAGATGGATTTAAGCTCAAGGTTTGATTGGATTTTGGCAGATTTAAAAACACACAAAAGTATTGCCTGGACCAGCGTGGAATGTGAGGGGGCAGAGGAGTCCAAAAGTTGGAGTTGGAGGAGCAAAAACAGAAAATAATACACAACAGTGAGAGGAAAAAAAGAGAAAGGTGTTGGGTATGATGTCTGTGTGCAACAAAAAAAGAGAGGTGCCATATAAAGGAAGCAATTTTTTTTTTTTTAAAAGCCAGATAGAGGGGCTACTACAATCATGTTCAAACATTTCAAAATTCAAAACTGCAGATAGAGACTAGAATATATATATTAGTAATTGATTAAAAATAGACATCTTGAGAATGATATCTCATGGCTTATTTTATATATATTATTAAAAATATATACACAACATGACCATGAAGACAAAATTATTAGAATTAGAGTTAAGATTTTGGATTCCATTAGGTTTAGACATAAAGCATTATATTAGTCACAATAGAAATATTTCTAATTTCAAGATAAGCTCTAATCTTTTTTATTTTGTAGACACTTAAAATTCATCTCATTTAAAATAAATAATTAATTTTATCTACAATTCACTCTACTAATTAATTCTACATCATCAATTATTTAAATTAAATCATTTAACTTCATTTTCACTTCATCATTTTTTACTATATATATATATATAATTAAAAATATTATTTTAAAAAAATAGGATAATTTTCTATTAAATTTAAAAGTTATATCACAAAAAGAAGAATAAAATAAAATTATACAAACATATATATAATTCTAAACAAATAATCTGAAGGTAAATAGTTTTCTTTTAAGTTTTTAACAAATAGTATTTCATCTAGAATTATCTTGTTGTAACTAATTACTGATAAAATTTCATCTAAAATTATCATGTTCTAACTAATTACTATTATAGTCTTGACTCCCAACCAAAAATGAGCATTTTTTATTAGGTGGATTTACAAGGCATTACACTCACATTACAAATTCCAAGATTTGGAAAGCCCAAAGCAATAAATCATATTCACCATTTCTTCCCACAACAAACAAATACTTAAAAGGGAGTGTGTTCCAAATCTCTCCTTGCTTTATAAACATTACCAACACAAACAAAATAAAATGTCATTTAGAATAAATAACTACGGGACTACTCACAAAAGTCATTTTGTGATATTAATTAAGAGCACACAAGTCACATTCCAAAAAAATTTAAACTAACTTAGATATAATTAATATTATTCTTGTTGCAAACATGTTTTCTAGTATTCCACTAATTCATGCAAACAATTTAAATCATGTATCTTGGATTGAGACTAAAAAATACAAAGCAAATACGGAATGTCATGTAAAGCTAAGACTGTTAAAATAAAATCAGACACAATTCATTGGCATTCACTTTGTATAAAGGTAAAAAATGAAGACCCTCCAAATTTGTAGCACTTACCATAGCTGGATCGAAACTGCCCAACATTTTCCCTGCCTATGGTATAATTGAAACTTGGAACGAGGTATGGACAACCATTAAAAGCAAAAGATTTCATTGGCATGCATAAAAAAGATGGAAGCATAGACATTGTTTTCAAATCTATATAATCAATACCCCAAGAAATATGAATACAATGATTGCGGACATGAACAAATGCGTTGGTGCAGATAAATAAGTGGTGGTAGCTGATGATGCACAAATTGCATTTGATAAAATCTTTAGAAATTTTCAAACAAAAACAATTGGCAAGAGTAAAGCTAGATAATAAGGCCTTAGAGAGTGGAATCTTGATTCCCTAGCACAATTGCTGCTACAACAGATGGAATCCTTGGAAAGCTTGATCCTTTTCTTGCTGCACAAGGTGCTATCTCATCTGCAACTAATGAAAGTGAATATATTGATTGTTAGTTGTTTTTGGTAGAATGGCTTGGCAAATGAAATTCCCTTGTACATCAATTGCCCAAATTCTATTTCATTTGAAACAAGAGCTGCAAAGTAGCGAAGTTCCTGCCAAAATGTTCTAGAATAGTCTTGTTTTAACTTGTTGTGGTTGGAAAGTTTTAGCAACAATAGTCAATATGACGAAACACATTACAAAGAGTAAAGTAGAAATATATAGGCCTCTTGGATGCTTGACTCAAGAAAGTGACATACCCAAGAGGTCATCAATTGACTCTTAATCACTCCCAATGAAGAGGTGAGTTAACTTAGTGCAATTGAAACATAGGTGGAATTGACTAAATAGAACTGACACCTAACTACTATCAATTAAGGATTGATGAGGTAGTGGTGGCACTTGTGTACCTCAAGTGAAGGTGTAGCTATTTCATTATTTCTTATATCCAAAGTAAACTTTATTAACTAAGTCCAATATTACACTTTGATAAAAACTATCTTAGACAAAGTATAATATTTACACCAACAATTTTTCCAATAATCTAAAATAACAGCAGTATGCACACATGCAAAGTAAGAAGAATATTTCATAATGGAACAAATTTGAAACATAAGTAATGACACATGGACATGAATGGTAAATGCCATAAGTATGCAAAAAAGGTTGTTTCAAAGGAGAAACCTTGAGTAAGAAGAAATGCAAACAATAAAAGAGAGATTTCTATGACAAATGCGCTAGATTGAACTTTGTAGCTTCAATATATAGGTAGCATTCTCCATTTATTCTTCGAAGGAAGGCAAATATTTATGTTGAACCCATTTTGCTTCCTTGGTGTAGGATTCTAGCTACATTTCCCATTAGAAAATTACATGACAAGAAGCTGAGAAAAAACCTTTAAGAAAAACACTCAAAACTGAAAAAACATGATGAATTTGGTCTATTGAATACATAGTAGGTTCCAGAGGTAGGGTAATACATCACACCCTTGTGTCTTCCTTCTTTCCTCTGCAACTTCATCGATTGTTTCATAGAAGCCCATGAAGCATATTTTCATTTCCTCTGGCATGTGGTCTAGAACCAGTGACAAATCCCACCTGATGAAATAGCCAGGTTTGGCTTATATGAGTGCATTGAAGCTTTTCATTAGCAGGGAAAAATGAAAAAGAGAATTAGTTCAAACCTTTTAATTGTTTCAAAGAATAGCATCATGTCATTGATTGATCCTAGCGCTTCATAAAGATCACCGAGAACGATAGTAAAGATTGAAGTTTTTGAGGAAACAACTCCAAAATATATTTCGACCACTCCAAAATATATTTCGACCACACACTTGGGTGTGAAACTGAGTTTTGTGAAATGAGAATATTTCCACCACCTTTACACACAATAGTGAGATGATAATTGTTTATCATCTTCCTAATTTTATTATTTTAAATTATCTTCAGTAGATCACAAAATGTTAACTAGAATGACCCATAATTTAAAAAAAAAAAATCCATAAATCAACGTTATCTGTTTGTTTTTTGAAACATTGGATAGAAACAATGATGTAATTGTGATACAAAATAATGCAGGCTAACTTAAGTCTATACTACTAGCATTATGGTGAGACCATTGTATATAAGCATATAGCAAACAATGCAAACCAAGTAGATGTTTACTCCAAAGGGACATGTAATAAGAAAATATAGGGAAAATGAACTACTTGAAAAAATGCCTCAAATAGATGTCCTCTCATGGAGGGAAATGATTGTAGGATATGTAGAAAATGCATTTTTTGAAAAGGCTTATGAAAATTTCAAGAAAATACAATTGGCATGTGTAAAGTTGTAAATGCATTTGTTGAATAGTATTTTCTATGGGAGCTTTAGGACCTCTAAACTATTGGCGTCAACTCTTTTAGGATGTATTCCTTGACATGACCAAATGCTATAGCCTCAAACAAGTTCAATACATAATTTTTTCTCCAAATAGTTAAAAGCTTGAAGACTAGCTTTTTGCTTTGTCTGTCTAAGCAAACCTTGTATATTAGCCATCAATGAAAATTCTAATTTGATTTTTTTGAAAAAAACTTGGTAAGGAAAAGAAACATAAATTTCATGATACTTACTGATGATTGCTCCTAAATAACTCTACCATGCACAAAATTCCCCAAGGAATTTATAAAGGAATCAGAAATAGAGTGAATGCTCCTGATTACAAAATTGAACAAGTCAAAGAGGACTAGTAACAATGACATCATTATTATAGAAACACGCTATCACATTCTTATTAATGTTAGCACAATCACATACATAACTAATTTGAGAACTTTACAGCTCAATACAGTAATGACATCCTAGTTTTAGAAAAGGAGGCTCTTTACAATTTCCAAAAAGTTACCTTACACAATAGTAGGACTCAGGGAAATTGTAAACCAACAATTCACAATTACCAAATACACGTGCTTAAATTCTAATCACAATGGTAAACAACTATTCTTAATTACTAAAGACACGTTCTTAGATTCTATTTACAATTCCAAACATAAAAGAGATGCTAAATGACACAGTCTGTAGAAGACAATAACATATGAATTTTTTTCTAATAGATAATTGGGAGGGGAGGCCACTATTGGGGAGCCAGGCTGTGGCTTAAACCTATGCTAGCATTGGGAAATTCTGAGGGATTTAACACTGGACCCAGCTTGCATGTCCCAATTAAGGACTTAATAACATTAATATTGGAAAAAACAAAAACTTGTGCTCAATTTAGATTAGGGATTTAACTCCCCAACTATCAGTGGTTCAATCACTTTGATCTTGGTGACATTTTCGTTCCAGATGAGAGGCCCTTTGTGGAATTTATCATTACTCAATGGTGTGACTGCCAAGCTACTACAACAGAGAATGTATCTAGGGTTCAAGATTATGAAATGAACTATTATTTAACATAAGTACCAAAGCCAAACTATCATTTATTGAAAGACAAAGCAAAGCATGTTGTTCTGGGCTTGACTAGGCCTTTCCTAAACACACTCTGCCATGAAAGAAAATTTTAATGTGAAGCTAAAGGATATAAATCAAAAGAAAACAAAAAAAATATTAATGGATACAAATACCTCTCCTAGTTCACGCACAAAGATATTATAGATGTTTGTTTGTTTGCTTTCAATTTAAAACTATCAACTTTCAATTGTTGGTTTGTTTCCTCTGAATTTTAAACTGTCAGCTTACAATTATACTTGTGCAAAGTCGAATATTGTTAACAATACAAGCATACTTAACAAAAAGGGTTTGTAAATCTTTTTAATTGAACAAGTGAAATGCTTGAACTACCATATGTTCTAGGGATGTGACAAATTATGTAGGTGCCAGTGATAATGAAGCCTCAAACACTACTACTTTATCACCATGCTTCTCTTCACTAGTAATATTTAGATTTCATTAAAACTCCATGAAGAAATAGTTGTTCCCACCACATTCATTCCAACTAACGATGGCCACTATTATCACACATTGGCTTTCCATCTGCCCACTATTATCGCCAGTATGATAATGGTACTGTATAAATTGCCCATATTGGGCAAAACTTTCTTGCTAATAATATTTAAGAAAATTCATTTGTTTAAAATGTTTTGTTATATAATTTGCATCTACACTTTAACAATATACAAGTATTTATTAAATTAAAAAAAAATCTTAACTCTCATTCTAGTTAGAAACATAATTATTAATAATTAGTTAAACAACTGGGGTTGTCTATATAGTTCCCTAACTGATAATTACTAATATGTGTAAAATAATTATTTATATTGAAAATTTGAGATTCAATTTAATCTAAGAAAAAAATAGATTTAATTTAAAAAAAAATAGATTTAATAGTTGGATTACTACATGTTAAAATAATTATAGAATAATTATACAATTTATACTTAGCTTAATAGTTAAATTAATATGTGTAAGATAATTATTGATATTGAAATTTTGAGATTCAATTTAATAAAAATAGATTTAATAGCTAATTATTGGCATGTTAAAATAATTATAGAATAATTATACAATTTCTAGTTAGCTTAATAGTTAAATTAATGTGTAAAATAATTATTTATATTATAATTTTGAGATTCAATTTAATGTAAGAAAAAAATAGATTTAATAGTTGGATTATTGACATATTAAAATAATTATGATTTTGAATTTTTGAGATTCAATTTGGTTAAAATAGTTAAATTGGATTAAATAAATTTTTTGACATACAATTGTTACTTAGCTTCATGGTTAAATTAAATGAAGTTTTTATATAGAATAATTAAAAAAATTCAATTTTAACATTAATGAAGAAGTGGTGAAAAAAATGCCTAGAAAAAGTCAAAACAATTGCAAAATCAAAATATTATGTTCAATTAATAATCAATTTGATTGGTTGAAGTTCAAAACATTAATAACTAGTTAAGATCTTGTGGTGCCTATGGTCCTTGGTAGGAACTAAAAATTTAGTACTTGAAATTGACTTGTACAATATTTATGATACTTAGGATATAAGAGAAAGGTTTTCTTGTGACAACATTTTTTTATATTAATATTTAGATATATGTTATAATTTATTATTAAGGGAAAAAAGTTGTAAACTATTTTTATTTGTTTATAAGAAAGTTGTGTATTTAATATTTTTAATTGTTAATTAGTTTTATCTATTATAAATATTATTTTTATTTTTATTTAAAATATAAATATTTTTATAATATAATATTATAATTTTAAACTTTTTAAAGATTAATTAATTTTCTTTAATTGACATGTATTAGTTATAATAATAACTTATTAATTATTTGTGTTTGTAAAACTAAAAAAATGTAATTTATACATGTATCATTTTTTTTTTTTGTATGGAAATATCAATTAATTTAGATGTGTGGTATATCTATTCAATAATGTCAATTTATAAATTGATTGTTTAGTTGTATTTTATTGTAAGGAAATAAATTATATTTCATATATAAAATTTATGTAAATTAATTAAAAAAAAAAGATAAATGGATATAATGTAGAACAAGTGTCATGTAGTGGCTAGTACTTTCCTTTATAGCATTGCCATTATTGTTTTATACATTTTAAAAAATAAATGTAAGTTTTTATTAATGTGAATAAAAATAAATGTAATTTTTCTTAATTATAGTATTTTAGTATTATTAATTAGTTCTTTGAATGACCTAACCCTAACTCACACCCTAATCCTAAGGCTAATAATAAATTGTAAACCATTATCTTAATCCTAGACCTATTTGTAACCTTATCTATGGTCATAATCATATTTAGTGATTTTTATTAATAATATTTCATTTTTAATTTATTAATAAAAAAATGGCAATGTCAAATAGTTTAAGATTTAATTTTAAATTTTTATTTTAATTGTGTAAAATAAAATCCCTAGAAGATTATTTTATATGTTCTTTAATTTAAGTTTTATTTTATTATTTTAATAGTGTGAATCCAAATCTCTATAAAATAGCTAATTAATGAAAAATAACAATTACATACATTAAAAAAAAATCTTTAAAAAAATGTAAAAAATAAGTAACATTTATTTATTTTAGAAAAAATGTATAAAAAATGAAAAAACATTCTTAAAAAATTGTTTAAAAAAAAATTATTTGCTTTCCCTACAAATTTTCCCATAACACTCCAAACTTCTTAGCCAATTATGTTCAAGAGAAATAATTTTTATAATTTTTAAACTTAAATATTTAACATGTTCACTTTAAAAAAAGCTTAAATTATATTTGAAGGACATAAATTTCTAGTTTTTAATTGGTTCAAAACCAACTTATTAATAACTAATTAACAAATTGAGTACTATGCCTAAAGAAAGTACTAATAATTTTGGATTATAATAATAAGTGTTTAATTGAATTTGTACAAATTCCATAAATTAAATGTGATTCTAAACTTCAATTTTAACGATAGAAATATACTATTCAAGATGTTAAATTTGATTCAATATGTTAGTATTTTAAGGGTTGATTACACATCTATCTCAAAATTTTAAAATTGGTATGTTCTACTTTAGTTTAGATCTATTTTTTAGAATTTAATTGACATGGACACCTCAACTTATACTATAAGAATGATCATGATTGAAATAAGTGTATCTTTATTTTTTCTCTACATATTAGTAATATGAGAAATTATAAAGGGTACGTTATCCTTAAGGAAATTTTTAGGGTGACTAATTCAACAATTTGAAATTCAAAGATTATAGTCAACAAGAAAGCATGCAATGTGCCTAGGATAATGTATGCTTGATAAAATACTCCTATGATGCTCTTAATATGAATGATCTTTGAATATCTCCTAGATGTACTAGTATTATTTGTTTATTTTAGTTCAATGAATGAATGTCTTTAAATACAATAATATAACAAATAAATCAACACAAGTGTGCATTAGGTTGACTCACAATAGTTAGTAGGATGGAGTTGATAAAATTTGATTTGAATTTGAATTTTAAAAGTTCAAGATTTATATTTATGTCATGCCCACATTTTAATGTGGATTTGACACAAACATCACCAATTTTTTTTTTTTTTTTTTAAAAATAGTTTTGCAACCTAACCCACTCCCAACAAGCAACCATTTTGCAACATAGCTACTAAAATCTAACATTATTTGACAAGATTGTATTAATTAATGCACAAAACATAATTTAATTAGTTGTAGGTTCATATTAGATGACTCCCTTAGTCACGTTTTACTTGATAGACGACTTTAAACTCTTACATATGTCTTGAGCCGACAATGTTGATAAGAGGGTCCCACCAAATAATTTATTACTTAACTTAATTCTTAATACTTGATTTTTCTTAAGATGCCATCATTATCCCAACTTGAATAAACGGATTTAGGTGTAGAATATTTGACCCTAGATAATTGATTTAAAATTTATGTGCATTTAAGAGTTAGAACCTCATTAACAATAACACTAGAATATGCTCCTTTTAATTACACAAGAATATATATTGATGACAATAATGCTTAAGTAATACTTTTTTTTTATCATTTTATCGAATTGCCCAAAAGATTTTTAATTGATTCATCCAACTTTCCATCGTTAAGAGATTAATATCTCATAAATTAATCTAGCATGGTCATTTAAAAATTTACATATTAAACCTTTCACCCTTAATGATTTCACTACTATAATTTGAGATTCTATTCAATATTGAATTGAATATTAAATTTATCTCCATATGCTTTATGAAATAGCTCACACGTAAGTTAGTTATTATAGATAAATTTACATAATCATTTAATTTTAATAGTTAATAAATAAATTATTAAATCCTCTCATTATCACCTTTGATTGGATTACAACATGATTGGGAACATAACTTAATCCTATTTTACCATTATAACCCGTCTTATATTCAAATTTCAATGCTTCAATCAGTGAATTTTAGCTAAGTTTACACTAAATTGAATAGGTTTGATTAATTAAAATAACAATTCCCACTTGGAAATAAATTCCCTTCTATATTTAATTTAGGGCTCATTTCAATTCAAAATTATAAAATTAATATTTATGTAAGTCACGTCATCTCAAATGATTTTAATTGAACACATTAAATCATAAAATCCTTATAGATGGAATAATTAAAGTCTTACATTATTTAATAAAATATTGATGATGCGACATTTTTAAACCAATATAATTATTTTAATTTTATTCACAGACATTTATTTAAGGTAAATTTGATAGATTTAAAAATTCTAAGGCTTATTTCTTTCTTAATAAAAAATAAAGAATTAAATCTAAATTCAATAAACTTGGAAAAATAATAGATAAAAGTTTATTTGTTAAACCCTCAAAAGTGACTTTAAGTTGTTAGTTAAAGAAGGGGTCCTAGTCTCATGGACCCCCACCATGAGCCAAATTGAAACTTAAAAAAGATTAGTTTAAGGTAATGGTAAAGTTAAAGTTAATGGAATGTGCATGAATCTCAACGATTGGATGAGTTTTAATTCTAGCCTTTAGATCTTAGGGTTTCACAATTCAAACCTAATTCATAAGGATGACTTATTTAAAAAAAAATCTTTCTTATTTTTATTCTTTTATTTTGTTTATAGGTTGAAGAGAAGAGAGATGAAGATTGTTGAGGTGGGATTCTTATTGTTGATAGAAGATCCATTCTTTGTTGTAGGTTTTTATAAATCTTGTTTCATTACTTCTCCCATTTCCCTTTCTCATTTTAAATCTCCCCATTACTCTAAATTCAATACTTGCAATTTTTTTATTTTCAATCTCATTTATTTTCTTTTCCATTGCAGGTCATAGGGTTTATAATATTGCAAATCTATATTCTTTCTCAATGTTAGAGAGGAAACCTAATACATGTGTTTTATTTGTTATGCATTTTGTATTTAAGAGAACACAATTAAATATCATTTTGTCCCTTTCCTATGTAGATAACAAAACCCAAATTCTCTCTGAGATAAAATTTTAGACTATGAAGGAAATGGTGTTTTCCTTTATATTTCATAACTTATTATTTTAGTTTATATTTTTAAATACATGGCCCAGAGGCCTCTCTGTAGGGTTGGGGAAGGGGGTAGCTCAAAATTTACTTAGCGGATTGTATTTTTTTTTGAGATAGTTTTTATTTACATTGTCATTTTAATTTATTGTTTTAGAATAATAAATAGAATATATATGTGTGTGTGTGTATGTGTGTGTGTGTATGTATATGTATATATATGTGTATATATATATGTATATGTATATGCATATATATGTATATGTATGTATATATGTATATATATGTATGTATGTATATATATGTATATATATATGTATATGTATATATATATGTATATGTATATATATGTATATATATATATGTATATATGTAGATATATATGCATGTATGTATGTATGTATTATTGGGTTGGACTGCTGGGTTGGCCCTCCTGGTGAAGGGACACAAGACTTCAAAGGGAGCTCACAACCCCATTGGGGTTGTGCCCCATGGGGTGGTCACCTTGCCTATGCAGGAAACGATGCCCCACAAATCCCTTTTTAAAGATTTTTTTAACATTTTAAAACTCTATTTTTATATGAATTTAATATTAAAAGAAATTATTTACTATAAATGTTGAACAAGACAACTAAGAGGGGGGTGAATCAATTATCACAAATTTCACTTTTATAATATTCATCGAAACTTAGATCAATCACAATTCTTAACTTTGCTAAAATGATTAAACATTAAATGCAAGTGTAGAAACTGAAAACCATCACACAAACATAGTAACGCCAGATTTACGTGGAAAACCCAATGAGGAAAAAACCATTGTGAGGATTAACTCACACTATAGAGAACATCAAAACTGATTACAAAAGGCTCACTACCTGAGAAAAAAGGATCATTGTCAAAACAAGGACTCACTATCCAGATCAGGACTCACTGTCCAACAGGGATAACCACTCGGAGGGATCACTTCCATAGAGATACAAAGAAGATAGAAGAGATACGTTATAGAGAGAAGACAATCTCAATGCAACAGAGAAATCCACCACAATTTTCTCATCCACTTGCAGACATGCATGAATGATAGAGTCCACCTTTAGGTCACTGCATCTAGAAACTCAATATTTAGACTTCACACTGATTTTCCACACTCTCAAACATTCATCCACTTGATTCGCACCTGCTTCGCATCTATCTGCTCTATTTCTTTGCACTTATATCTTTTTTCTGCTTTCACCACTAACTCATCCTGTATAATTTATACCATCTTCAATTTTGAAACATATCCAAAGTCGGCCATCCAACATTAAATTCAAATTAGGTCAGTGCCAAAACATCCTAGGGTGGAATTAGAATGAGGGCGACCCAAACACATGCTTGATTCAAGGACCCAAATAGGTCCCAACACGCTTCATCAATTCCGAAGGTAGTGTTTAACACAAGGTCGTCCAAACTAGTGTAAAACACATAGAATAGTTAAGCATGATCCTTCCAGATGCCAAAATTAACTTCAATATGATCATAATAACTTAACTCTAGAACCGCAAGTCATAAGACTTAACGAAAGAGAAATCTAGACCAACAACATTTCTCCCAGACCTCGGCCAGATACACACAAAACCACAATTCACAATTGATGAACATATCTTATACTGTACAATGAATCAATAACCAAAAATCTTGATATAACAGCTTCCAACAACCATGATCAACATATCTGAATCAAACACACATAGAAGAAAAACCCAGAACAAAACCCAGAGCAATCACTGAACACCTGCAATCTTCCTTCAATACAATTTTCTCAATATCCTCGACATATACAACCAATAACCTGTATCCATGACACTAATGACAATAACAACTAGTTGATAACCAATTGACCAATTGACATCAAATACAATACCTTGCAATAACTTCTTCATACTTGCAAAAATATCCCCCTTTGTTATTTATGGCAACACATGATGTGAAAAACCATCAAAGACAACATACTAGTTATCAACATACTTCTTATGATTTTTCTTTCTATTTCTCCCCCTTAGATAATATTTTTCTTTTTACATCTCTATCTTTTTCTTTTCACATCTCTCTCATCTCCCCCTTTGACATCAATGGAAAAGGAAAAATAAGTTTTACATTGATTTCTCCTTTGACATTAGAAACATAATACTCATACAATGACAACACATGACACTACCTGCTCCCCCTGAGAGGTAGTCACCAAAACATTAGTCCAGAAGAAAGATAGATCCATAGATCCACTAGGCCAATGCATCTCCATATGCATCTAGTTCAAGAAAGGAGGGGCAATGACCCCTAACTTTTCTTAGAGATACTCAAAAGTATCTTTAGGAAGAGCCTTCGTGAATATATCAACAATATGATCCTTCGTAGGGACATACTCAAGCTTTAATTCATTCTCTACAACCTTCTCTCTCAAGAAATGATACCTGGTAGATATATTCTTTGTCCTTGAGTGCATCACTATATTCTTTGAAATGTTAATTGTACTTGTGTTATCACAAAAGATAGAAATAGGATCTATTGAACATCTAGAATACTAAGAGGGGGGTTGAATTATTATTCCATAAAACCATAATAAAATCCACTTAAAAATTATTACAATTCTAACTGAATCAATAAGAGAGAGCATAGAAACAAGTCAATGCAACCATACACATGAAAACTAGGATTATTATGTGGAAAACCCAAAATGGGAAAAACCACAGTGAGGGTTAACTCACAATATATTATATCTAGATACATAATATTATGGGGCTCACTTCCTGAGTACAAAAGATGGCTAACTACCAAGATACAATGATAGTGGCTCACTGCCAAAAGATTGAACTAATAGGATACGCCTTCAATGTGCAGGATTTAGTTCCACTGAAGCTTAGAATAAGAAGTATTGCCTCACACAACAGATGCTCAATTTTTTTTACTGATCTACAACTGATAAAGAATTTACTCTCAAACCTTTCTTCCACACACTTTTCTTCTCCATGCTTTCTTCTCCTTATTTTCTCTCTCATCTCATTCCTTAAAACATCTTGTATATATACAAGTATATCTTATTCATCAATTAGGTCGGCCTAATTAGATGAACACAAAAATAATCAAAACCTTCTTCATCAACACCATATAAGATTTAAACATTTTATCCATGTAGTGCATTATACCAATTTGACTATCATCCATAAAACATAACTAGTCTTCATAATATATTGCATACGTTGAGTTGGCCAAGAATAGAACACAACTCTCCAAACTAACAAATAATCCTCAAAGTAAACACCTTTTGGACTTGAGAACATATTAATTTCCTATCATACTACCAACATAGAGACTATCAACAAAACCATAGCATAAAAATGTTCACCTTAGGGTGATCCCACAATATTGGTTTACAATTTTTGGGAGATCCTAATTTTTGCTGAAATCACATATTTTTAGAAAATATAATGATTTAAGCCTTGAAAATTTCCATTTAAAGGATTCCAATTAAAGAGGGTTTGATCGAACTACCTTAGATCAAACCCCCTTGGATAGAACCCCGCTAGTTTTAAACCATACCTATAACGGAGTCTCCTTTACACCTATCAAAATGCTGATAAAAAACCACTTTTGATTTACCTTTTGGGGGATCAAATGAATTCATTTAATTTTTTATTTTTTTTAAGTATGTAGTGTTTATTATAAGCTTCCTAAAAAGTATAATTTTAAATCAATTTAATATAATTATTATATTTATTTTTTATTTCTTGTGAATGTAGGTTTTTCACCGAAAATAAAGCTCTCTGTTCTACACGTGGAAAAATAGCAGATTATCAAAAAAAAATTTTAAAAAATATTAGTGCACTAGATTGAAGTTCTTGATCCAACAAAAAAAAAGAATTTCAATACATACAAAAAAAATTATGTTGTATATAGTCCACCTATGTCTGAATTGTAATTGGTTTGACTTCAAAACTTGATTAAGGAAATTATACTCAATAAAACACTATGAAACCAAATGAAAGTGCTAGATATCGTAGTTAAAAATCCAAATTCGAAAAAATTATAATTTTATCCTTCATGGAAAAAAAAGTATGTTGTATATGGTGAGCATCACTCCTTAAAAATGGTGTTTACTGAAAAAAACTAGTTTTTGAAGATGGAAAAAAAAGTGTAATTTGATTCCAAAATTTTTGAAAAAAATATATTTAGAATCTACAAACAAAATGGCACAAATCACTAGTTTGCATCATCTTCAAATTCCTTTCAGTTTAGCCGCTATAGGTGCCCGAAAGTGAAGATTTAGTTAGAAAATATCAATTCACTGTCCAATTTAGCCAAAAATTATAAACCAGTATTGTGGGATCACCCCTTAGTAGAATATGGATTCTTCCGCACAATATGCCACACATAGAACAATAGTAGGTTGCAAAGTTAGACTCTTCCAGAGATAATTTCTGCTCACAACAAAAGACATCTCAAGATCCAGGATACAGTTGTCTGAATGAGTCAAGAAAACATGGTTAAGAGATTAGAGTCATATTAGATCTTGCAGTGAATTCCAGACTCAAATGCCAACACACTAATCCATCACAAAAGGGTATTACTAGCAGAGAACAACTTCCAGTAAACCAAGTAGACTTCCCATATAGTTATCACCATGTTGACACCAATGACAACATAGGAACAACCAACACAACCATCCATTCTTCATGCTCATGTTGCAAGGCTTCCAACAATCTCCCCCTTTTGCATTGATGGAAACATACATGACAAAAACATTTTCCATTATACCGCAATTGAATATTTTGAATACTCCCCCTATCAAAACTGTTCTTCACAAAAATGTTTTTCCTTTGTCTCTCTATCTCTCCATCTCTCCTCATCTCTTTATCTCTCTTCCTTTGACATCAATGACAAAGGAAGGGGTCTGGTATAAATGTATATATGCATCAAATTGTAACAAAAAATATATGGACACAAACTTGAATTAACTCAAAGAACCTTTGAGACTCTCTAGGATAGCCTTCCACGATGCTTTACCTTCTTCCCATGAACCTTTTGCACTTACAAGAGTCTTGTAAAATAGCTCAATCTTAGTTAAGGAATCTACACCATCTGTTAAAGTATTGGGACTAAGATCAATCTCTAATAATTCATGAATACAACCAAGACCACTAGAAACGAAAGTATGTCTGAGTTTAATCATGTCTCTAAGTGCCGCAAACTTCTTGATAATATTTTTCCTTTGATCTTGCAGAGAAAGGAATTTGTCTTGAAGCTGCATAATGTAGGACCACCTCTGATTATCTTTATCTTCTTTTAACCTACAATATCTATCTTCCTAAGTGCTCAATCAGGACTCACTCAACCTTATCTCATTTCTCATATCCAGTGTATTGCCAGACCAATCTAGGAAAAAATAAAGTAGTTCTTGTGCCTCTTCTTCACAACCTTGTACACTCTCCAATTCCTTCACCACTCGACTATGTGCATTCACACATTTTCCTTTGTTATCTTCCAAATTTCCTTCATTAGACCTGATTCCAGCAGACACTTCAATTTCAGAGATGTAGACCTTCAAAGAATTAATCATGCCATGGAGATCCTGCACAACAAAAATAAATGAATCAAAATTAGCATCAAGAATAACCTTTTGCAATACTTCTAAAGCTCTCTGAATATTTATTCTTTCTTACTCATGTTGAGCTCTCTCAAACTCACTTCCTTTTGCAACCTCTTGCTAAACAACACTCTTCCTTTTCTTTCATGTTCCAATCATGCTACTGAAGGTACCTTCTACATTGAGATTCTTAGGGATTTCCAAAAGAATTTTAGCATAATTATCAACTTCAACCTCTGAAACTTCACAGTCCAATTTAGATATCCAAACTAACCTTCATTCAACTACTTCCATGTGACAAATATTTGTAGACACAAGAAAATTTATGCTTTTGGAGTACCTTTCCACAACACTTACTAGAATCCTAAACCTTTTGTTCATCCTCATCTAAAATGTTCCAAAGAATGCAACAAGGGCAGTGCATCTGAACTACCAAGATTTATCATGAAGTTCCTAATTTGATAGGCAATAGGCTCTAAATTTGACCATTCTATCCTTCCTATTATTGATAATTCTCTCAAAAAGTAAAAGAGCAAATAGACAACCAAATTTCCATACTGGAATGTATTCTTACTCTTCTTGATCTCCTTTAAATTCTTCAAAAGATGTATACAAATTAATTCAAACAAGTCATATTCCATACCTCATTTACCATATCAACAGCAGTATGCACAACAATATTAGAAACTGTAAGGTCATTGTTAGGTATAGAAACTTTGTGACTGATGTCCATAGTAGCATACCTTATTACTAGATCAAGAATTGATCTCAAATCAATCTCTTTCCCTTTAGAATTTGCACCGGTAACCTCAATTATTTCTTTCTCATCCATAGCCTTCAGTTTGGGAACTGGTCCGAAGGAACACAAACCAGTTACATCTCTAATAGCTTCTCTGGAAATCAAATGTGCCTTATCTATCAACAAAGATTCATCATGAATTATGCTCAACACAATTCAAATATATTTCTTCGCAAATCCAAACAAGGGAACTTCCCTCCAAACATCCAAATTTTTCTCAACTAATACTCTGCAAGCATCATGGATCTCTTTCAATTCACTTTCCCAAAGCATGCTCAACTGAGTTGATGAAATCTCTTCTATCTTACTATAAACAAATGCATAGATATCTTTTGTAGGAAACACTCTCATAGGTGTTGTGCCCTCAGCACACATGCCTCATTTGGAATGGGGACCCTCTTTTCTTTCACCTTGTCGGGTCGTTCTATTGCTGCCTCATTTTGCGTGCCCCATTTTGGTGTCCTAAGTGGTCAAAATTTTTCCAAGGTCTCGTCTTGTGTTGACCATGTTTCATCCCCTCCATTTTGGCTAAGTCCTGGTGCCTTGCGGACTCTCCTTGGCAGTTTGCTTCTGCCAACAGCCTTGAGGCCTGGCGGGCCCGCCTCACCAGGTTTCCTTGGTCGGGTTTCCTTCGGGTGTTTTCCATTCCAAAACAGTGGAAGGATTCCTCCTTCCTGAGCCTCGAGACTCGGCTCCTTCTGCCCCGTTTGAACTTGTGAAAAAATTCGACTGCTTTTTCCCCTCCTAGGCCCGCATTCCTGGACTTCCATGTCGGAAACTCCGTGCTGACTTCACCGTTCTCGACGGCCAAATTGCAGCAGCACTCCGCCCTCTGGGCCTTGAGTTCCCCTTCGCCGACGGCTTCCAAAATGAACTTAGAAGTGGCCATAAGGCCACATCTTTCTGGACCTAGGGCCCTGGTCATCTAGCCGCCATATGGGATTTAAACTCACCAACCCTCCTGTTGTACATACAAGCATTAAATGAGGGTATTAAATGCTAAATGTGGTATAAATACCTAGCCTGACCTATCATTTTCACATGGTAGGATTTCCATAGGAGTTCAGAGTTGAGTTCGAGGAGTCTAGTGCATTCATTGACTGCCGCCCTCATGCCCATTGGCATCATTTGGCCATCCTTGGCAGACTTAGCAACCTCTTCCATCAGAATTTTGAGGTAAGTTTTCCATCTGCCTTCCTGAGAGGTCTTTTGTGAATTCATGCTAAAAAGTTAAACACAATGGGATAGAAATGCATTAAATTAATAAAGGAGGACAACAGCTAAAAAACCCATGAATTCAAATTCTTGAAAACCCTCCAAAACACCCTCAAATTTGAAGTCAGAACTGGGCCTTGTCATGACCGTTCTTCGCGCCCTTTGGGGCCATGCTAACCCACCGCCACTAATATTTTACAAAACAAAACAAACTCTCCAAACGATGCATTGCTCTCTTGGGCCCGGGGCCTTGGATTTTTGTCGGCCATTAGCCATCGTATTTAAGCTCAAGAAACTTGAAATTTGGCCTCCGTTTTGAATTCTCGGGCTCGAACCCTTGGACTTCTGTGTCCAGGTTTCCAAAAAGTTTTTTCCATTCCAAAACGATAGGGAGAACCTATCCACCCGAGCTCCGGGGCCCGCCTCGCCTTTTTCCATTCAGAGTTAAACTAGGAAGTCAACTAACCATACCTGTCCCTGGGTCTCAGTCCCCAAATTTCCATCTGTGAGCTTCTATAGCGTCTTCACCATTTCAAACGGCCACCAAGCGACGTCCTTCCACCTCCCGGGTCTTGATCCTTCATTCACCATGAAAACTAATGAACAATAAACCTTGGCGTCCATACCCTTGTCAGACCCTGACCACTGGGATTCCGTGCCCTTTCGACCGACATGCAAAGGAAAAGCTGCCTCGTCTTCCTGACCTCTAGGTTCTGCCCTCCTATTTTCCAAGAAACTTAACAAGGAAATCTGGTAGCCAAGTTTGATGTTAGGTTTGGCCCGCTGGGCCGCTTCCTCTGAACTTCCATCCAACAACCGTCATTCAAAATGACAATTCACCGACGGCTCCCTGCCTCTTCAAGCTCAAATGATTCAAAGTTTAAAAGAAACAATCGACAGTCCTTGGACCTCTCGGGTCCTAGACTCTGGGGTTCCGACCCCGGAACTCCGTTCCTTCATGGCCATTCCAAACAGAAAAGCCCTGACAGCTTTCTGGCCTTGTAACCCTGGATGCTCCAAAAGTGATCTAAATAACCTCAAATTTGAAAACCAATCTTGAACCACATGCTCAAATTTGACCCTCTTTGACATGATCCTTTCAAACCATCAAAGTATGAAGACGGGAGAAATCACCCGGATTGTCCTACCCTATTCACCCTTTCAAAACAACATTCCTGCTAGGTAAATCCAGCCCCCTGGGCTCGGGTTGTCCAAAATCCCTCTAGAAAATGACTAACGACATTTGGAAGTAGAAGTTTGATTTTATGAATGATAAATTTTTTGATTGGATTTCGTCGATGGGATTTCAACTAATGTTAATACTTTCGTGATTGGTTGAACTCATTATGTCTCTATTTGTAGGATATATGGAATCAGGTGCAGGACCCTTTGGGGCAGCTACAGAGAAGGACAAAAGAAAGAAAGCGGACAAGAATCCTCATGGAAGAGAGGACAAAGAACAAATGAAGTACCAGTTCCAGGGTGAGCCCCTACATTCAAAAATCATCCTTGACTAGAAGGAAATCACAGCTACCAATATCGGCCATGTTGATATTGATGAGTTTAAACAAAGGGTTAGAATCCACCCAAAAATTGATAATGCCTGATTAATTAGAAAAAGTGGGATTGCAAAAGTTGCAGGCTCCCCCCCATCTCTCATAGCTCCTGAATTGGTCATGGCTTTCCGGAAGGCCTATTAGCCACATACGCGAACCATTGTTGATAGGGACATGAACATCCTTGCTGATATGTCAGTTGAGACCATTACTAAAACTTTTCACATTCCCACCTTTGAAGAGATGGTGATGCCCACCATAGAGGAAGGTAAGGCAACATGGGATGAGGACCCTATAGGCTACAAAAAACTAATAAACTAGTACTGGCTCAAGGAGAAAAGGGGTAGCACTGCAAAAGTGCCTCAAGAACTCTTTCACAATGATTTCTATAAGGACTACCATGACCTGGTAACGATGTTGAGCAGGGTGATGGGCCTCCCTACTGCTGCATTTTTCCAAGAGTGGTAGTGTATTTCGTTGAAAAAATCCTTCGTGGGGACGAAGATGTCACCACAAAATCCTCATTCTAATGGGGAGGCATCATAAGTGACTACTTCCACGAGCAGTTTATGAATGTGAAGAAGAGCTCTAAGTTCTACATGACCTCCTATCTAGTCTACTCATTGGCTAAGAAGAGGCAATACAACAGATTATTTGTAGCACTCAATGAAGAGCCCGATCGAAGATTGAAGGTTTATGATAGGTATCCCCAACTACAGTTTAAGAATTTCAAGAAGGAGTACTGCAGGGTGAATGACGCCTTCATCGGCCACATCATTAGGTTTCTTGGAGGGTATTTTGAGAGAAGGGTCTCTCACAGTGCTCGGGAATTCTTGAAGTAGTACGCCTTCTTATTTTTATAGTACCCCAAATTCACATATATTTGTGCCCAGGGTTTCACATAAAGGCTGAATAAGCTGCCTCGGTACCCCAATGACCGGATTATACTATTAGAACTCTTCTGATAGCTACAACATGTGCATTTAGTCCTCGGTAGTTGACATTTGGAAGGGATCCCTTATCCCTTAGCCTTCAGTCAAGTAATGTAAAAATTACAAAACTCTTAGTGTATTGGGAATTCTGAGAAGGAATTGACGAAGTACCATTTCCACCTACACACTGCTCACCCATGGGTGGATCCATATGGGCATGTAAGAAAGGCACTGGGACCAGGGTATGCCCACCTACATCATGTTGAAGATTTCTGGGTAGATTGCCAAGATGGAAAGGAGGTGCGTGCAAGGAATTACATACGGATGTCTACGCACTTCGTAAGAAGGGTGCAGTTGTTTACCATACCAGATTAGATCGAGGAGGATGATAGCACCATCATGGATCCCAGATATAATGTAGTTGCTAACTTTTTGCTGCCTGCAATAGATTGGGATGAGCAGGAGGTTGATGACCTCGATATTGTAACTAAACCAATCGTGGCTCATACTGAAGAATGGGTTAAGGGACAAGTAGCCCAATTAAAGCAACAAGGGGTTGTCCTGGCGTATGAAGGGATCAAGAGTGAGCCTAGTGCCACAGAAGATGTCACCGCTACAGCTTCAACAAGCGGGACATCCAAATCTCCTCCGCTCACAAGATCAAAGAAGAGGAAATGGATTGAAGTAGAACAGTCTCCAGAACCCAAAGTTTATTCAAGGAAAGACTTAGGAGGCTCATCCTCTAAGAGGGCTAAATAGACAGGAAGCATCCCAGAGTAGCCAACAATTCAAGAGGGTGAGGAGGGGAAAACAGATTAGCCAAGACCTCCTCCAGCTCTCCCTGTCTCTACCACCCTTCCATCTATTTCCCAGGCCGTGGTCCCCACATCCCCACCTGCAGTGGATATCTCAGTCCATCTCACTTCCTCTCCCCTGGCCGGGCCCATAATAATGGTTGACTCTTCCTCTGCTGCAACTACTCCGCTTTCTTCCACCGCCATGTCACCTACTACATCACTCCCATTGGAAGTAGTCACAACACCAATGCCCGCACTCGCATTAATAGAAGCTTTCTCTAGGCATATACAAAATTTCCCCTCTGAGATTTCCTAGATCTTTTTGGATCCCACCATCCAAGCTACCTTAGTGCAGATCCTCGCCAACGCTATGCCTTTGCAACCCCCAATGGGACCGCCAGCAATGGAGGCCACAATGTTAATTTTTGAAGATTGGGAGAGGCGAGAGAAAGAAGCTTTCAAGGTAGTGGGGGAAGAAGCCGATGAGTACCATGAACACCCAGAGTATGAACACCGACAACTTGAAAGGGTGGTTCACGAAGAAGAAGAAACAAGGTCTTCTAAGAGTGGAAATGAAGAGGAGGGTGCAGGTAGTAGAACCATTATACAAACCTTGGATGATGATCTCAAAGAGGAAGTGGCCAAACAATTGAAGCACGATGAAGAAGAGGCAGAAAGGTCACCGCCTAGAGAAGAAGGGAAAGAAGGTGACAAGGTAGCAAAAAATGTGGAACTCCCTACAGGGGAATAGAAGGAGGATGTGCCACTTCCTTATGAAGAAGGAGATATAGAAAGAAACAAGCCTGAGGAGCATGTGCACGAGGACAAATAAGCTGAAGAAAGGAAAGATAAATTAATTGAGATAGAAGAAATCCCATGGGAGTGATTGCCTACCAAGCCTCCCATCAAACACTTCACGTTCATCCAAGAATTTGATGAGGAAGAAGGAGACAACACCAAAATGAAAGAAAGAGCTCCCACAGGTGAAAAAAAAGAGATCCAAACAAGGGAAGGTGAGGGTGATTGAGAATCTCCCAAGGGAAAATCCACTATGCCCAAATGGATGGAGAGGCAGCTTGAAAAGAAGACTCCTGCCTTGAAGGATCTAGGAGCAAGGCTAGAGGCTATCGTGGTCCGAGCGCAGATCACAACTAGGAAGGAGACACCCAAATGTAGATCCAAGGTAATCATGGATGCTTCTGGGTCTCAAACTATGCAAGAGGCAACGCCGGTGGTAGGCTAATAGGGAGTAATTTATAATATTTCCACCATTAACTTGGGAACTGATACTAGAGAGTAGAAGGTGAAACACCTCAAGGAGTTAGTGGCTATGCTGGTACATCTAATACAACAATATAAAGTATCAAAGGACGAGCTTAAAGCAGAGGTGGCCGACTTGACTGCGTACATCCAACAATGGTCTTTAGTTGAAGACATGCCTACCACATCCGCAACTCCACCCCAACTGATGTCCAAGGAACAAATTGACAAGCTGGAAAAAAGAAAGAACTTGGAAAAAACTACAGAGAGCTAGTTCTGACAAGTTCTATATGTCAGGAACATGGGTATCAGTTGGGTTGTACGAACAACCAACAAGTTCCTAGATTTACAACAATCTCTGGAGGGCACAAAGAAGCTCTGCACCGACTTCCCTGCAACGTATAAGTCCACCTATCCAAATATCGAGGCTATCCTCTGGCTACCAAAAGGCACATGGGAAAACAAGCTCGCACTCAAAAGGGAAGATCATTGGCTAGTGGATGTGTGGAAGCGGGACTTTGATAATAGGAGAGAAAGGTTGGAGCAGGTAATTGATAAGGTAGATCCAGATATTGAATGGGTCAAAGAAATTAGAGCGGATTGCGCTCGATATTTGAGGCTAGTGATAGGATATGACATGCCTGTGGTGCAAATTGATCTCGAGAAAATAAAGCCCCATTTCTAGAAAGAGGATGGAAGATGGGATGTCAGATGAGATAACAACGTATTTCATGAGTTTCGCTGCCCGCGCCTTCGCCCAATTGGAGTTGTTCAGAGATCATGCTGCCAAGTATGATAAAGACTGGAAGAGGCTTGAGGAAAATTCAATGGAATGGATTTATTAGGTACTACGGTCTGAGATCATAGAAGTCAAAAAACTCCAACTGGTAATTCTGAAATTCATGGAATATGCAACTTTGAAGAAGCAAGAAGGCAACCATATCATTAGTGAAGAGCTTCTAAAGGAATAGTGACAACAAAAAGAGCAATCAACAAAAGACAAAATGCTACAGTGTTGTCACTAGAGGATGAAATAGGGATGAAGAAAAAATTGTATTTTAAATTGTAATATATTGGGGGGGGGTAAGTAGAACCCTAGTTTGTAGTGAATCTTGGCCACACAATGAGATTAAATATTGGCCATTCATTCTACCTTTTGGGCATTAGAAATAGGGGGTCTCCTCTCATTTTCAAAGGGATTTGAGTTGTTAGATGCTTTATTTAGATTTACATTGTTGTTCTAGTTAGATTTAAATTGCTTGAATAGATTTTAGTAATGTTGTTATGTGATCATGGGAATTTCTGCTGTGTAGATGCCTTCTTAGTCCATACTTTTTGTTGTTTGTTGCTGGTAAATGGCTGTGTAAAGTTAGTTTGGGATTGAATTCAAAGCTGCTCCACACTTTTATCTTTATTCATGCATGTATATGGTGAATGAATGGTGAAATATCTGCAGACCTTAGAAGATAGCACAAATCTCATGAGACTATGCATTTTCTAGTTAAGTGAAATTTTGTTTGAAGGAAGTTGTCCATGGGAGGAACTCCATGATTACTATTCACAATTAGTTGCAGATCCAGGAACCTTCTCTCTTCCCTTCCCTTTTCCCTTTTTTTTAAATGAGTGACCTATGCTAAGGTTCATTACACATTGTAAAGCCAAAAGTTAAGGAAAACATTGAAATTTTAGATTGCTATCCGAACCTACAGCGAAATGCACCTTAACTCCCATCTCAGAAACTTCAAATTTTAAGATCCATCTCATATCTAACTATGTAAGTATGCCCTGTGATTACCAGCAAAATCACATCAAACATCAACCAAGGAGTTCCATGCAAGTCATGACCTGACACCTGAGAGACCTTGGGGAGATTTTTAGCAACTTGTTGTTGGAGATTTCCTTTCAAGAGATGTAGTGCACATATGCATTGCCTATGTTGAGAAAGTGTGTAAAAAATCCATCAACAATAGGGATGCAAGAGAATGCACCAACAGACTCTTCCGACACATTCCTTAAATACCTCTTCAACCTAGCTTTATCCACACAATTCATAACCTTTGAATTATCCATAGCAATAAAAGTGAAAGATTGTGCAAACAAGAATACCTCTAAAAATGCCAACAAGAAATGTATAGATATCCTGATTTCGGAGCTCACTTCAAATCCGTCTAATATCTTCTTCAAACCTTGAAACTATGAATTTCCTTCTAAACTTCCTTTGCAAACTTCTCTAAACATACATAATCCTTTAAAATTATCTAAATTTATTCCTTCCATTTTGAATGATTTTTTAATAAATGCTTCAACTTGCAGGTAGATTGCCTCGAAAATTGTGTATGCCTCCATTCTTTCAAATTATGTTGACTTCATCCTTCACAAATGTGATTGAAAAATACCTTAATCTTGTTACCACATTAAATATACTTCTTTCATGATATGACACAAGTACTGTTGAGGGGGCTTATTAGATTTTATCATGATTATTTCCCCTTAGCCACTGCATTTATTTAGAAATTGATGAGAGTATCTGCACCAAAGGTTGGCATAGATAAAACTGATGATTCCTTTCTGCAAATATTTTTCATTTCCTTTCTTGCTTCTTCTAGATCAATGATTTGATTATTATTCTTTGTCAGATAGATATTTTTCTTTCTTCTTCTATACATGGATTGTTGCACTTACAACAAACAACATTTTTCTTTCCATTTTCCCTTTCATCCAATAGACTAACTTTATATTCATTCTTCTTGATCTTAGAACATTTGTCGGAGAATGATAAAGAGTCATTCATTTTAATTTTGTATTCCTTTGCCTTATGACCAAATTTCTTGCAAGAATAATAAACACCATTGAAAGATAAATACCTTTTAGCATCGTGTTGTTTGATAGGAATTTTTTTGAAATTTCTTCTTAGCTCCTTGATCTGTCTATTTTTGTATCACTTCTCCTGACTAGTGGATTTCTTCACTTTAGAACTCTGACCTTCCTCAAACCCTAAACCACTCTTATCCATTTATGATCTTTGATAGGTAATCAATTCATCAAGCATCACCGAGCTTATCTTAAATTTGTCTTCAAAACTTCTTGCCTTTTCTAGATCAGATCTCAATATTTCTGTTTCTTCTAACTTTATGCATTCATCCATCTTCCTTTTAATTTTAATTTCCTAACATTCTTCAATTATTTTCTTCTCATCCAATTTTTGTAATAGGCTAGAGATGATTTCTTCTCCTTCAACCAACAGATCGCATGATTCAACACTTTTACTTTGTAGCTTTTTAATGTACTCATTTTTTTTCATCAACCTGTCCTTCAGATCTTCCATTTCTTCTAAATATTTGACAAATCCTACTTCCGAAGGAAAAAAATTCTCATACTCAAATTCTGGGACCTTCCTCATGTTGTTAGGCTTCTTCCGAGGAACCAACCTCTGATACC
Source organism: Sequoia sempervirens (assembly GCA_007258455.2). NCBI lineage: Eukaryota > Viridiplantae > Streptophyta > Pinopsida > Cupressales > Cupressaceae > Sequoia > Sequoia sempervirens. The sequence goes on from VDFB02281492.1 coordinate 476,210,764, forward strand.
AATTGTTGAACATCTGGAATACTAAGAGGTGTTGGTATATGGAGTGTAATCATACTTAGAGGTTAAATTTTCCCCACTTTTATTGGTGTGGTTTCCCCCCAAATTATTTAATGGTGGTTGGGAGAAACGCCCCCAAGATAGGGTCAAGGGGCTAAGGGTTAGGGTTTTTGTTGATATTGTATTGTAGCATTTGCAGCGGTATTGAGTTGCATGGATTATTGGTTGTAATCGGTTTGATTTACTGGATAATAATATTGGACTCTCTGTTGGTGGATGTAGCCCAAGTTTGGGTGAACCACATTAAATATTGTCTCTCGCTGTTATTATTTTTGTGTTTTTGATTCCTCTGTTTAATATTTATTTCCATTTAATTGATATTTTTTGCATCCAATTACTAACAAGGAGGGGGGGTGAATCAATATTCCATAAAAAAATAATAAAATCCACTTAAACATTATCACAATTTTGACTGAATCGACAAGAGAGAACATAGAAACAAGTCAATGCAACCATACACATGAACACCAAGATTTTAATGTGGAAAACCCAAAATTGGAAAAACCACGACGAGGGTTAACTCACAATATATTATATCTAGATACAAAATATTTTGGGGCTTGCTACCAGGACTCACTATCCTTAAAATACCGATTCTTGAGTACAAAAGATGGCTAACCACCAAGATACAATGATAGTGGCTAACTGCCAAAAGATTGAACTGATAGGATACACCTTCAATGTGCAGGGTTTAGTTCCATTAAAGTTTAGAATAATAAGTACTACCTCACACAACAATCGCTCAACAAAACTATACAGATCCACAACTGATAAATCATTTAGGCTCAAACCTTTCTTCCATGCACTTTTATTCTCCAAAATTTTCTTCTCCACTCTTTCTTCTCCTTCTTCTCTCTCTCTCATCTCATTCCTCAAAACATCTTATATGTATACAATTATATCTTATTCATCAATTAGGTCAGCCTAATTAGATGAACACAAAATAATCAAAACCTTCTTCGTCGACACCATATAAGATTTAAACATTTTATCCACGTAGTGGATTATACCAAGTCAACTATCATCCATAAAACATAACTAGTCTTCATAATACATTGCATATGTTGAGTCGGCCAAGACTAGAATGCAACTCTCCAAACCAAAAAATATTTCTCAAAGAAAACACCTTCCAGATCTGAGAACACATTAATTTCCCATCATACTACCAACATAGAGACTATCAACAAAATTGTAACATAAGAATTTTCACCTTAGTAGAATGAAGAGTCTCCCACATAGTACATGCCACACATAGAACAATAGTAGGATATAGAGTTAAACTCTGTCAGATATAACTTTCTTCTCACATCAAAAGACGTCTCAAGATCCAGGATATAGCTATATGAATAATTCAAGAAAACATGTTTAAGAGATTAGAGTCATATTAGATCTTGCAGTGAATTTTGGACTCAAATACCAACACACTGATTCATCACAAAATGGTATTACCAACAAAGAACAACTTCCAATAAACCAATCAGACTTCCCATATAGTTATCGCCATGTTGACATCAATGACAACATAGGAATAACCAACAAAACCATCCATACTTCATGCTCATGTTGCAAGGCTTCCAACATGATCATCATACATAACTGTGATATCTTTCAATGTTTGTTTCATCCAAAGAACTTGTGTACAACAAGATGTGACATCAATATACTTAGCTTCAACAAGAGATAGAGAAATTGAATCTTGGTTTTTACTCAACCATGCCACCAATCTGTAACTCAATCTACATTTGTATAAGCATTTAGTGTAAAGTTAGTATCTCTAGGATACCACAAGCCATAATTCATAGTGTCATTCAAATATTTGAATATTCTTTTAACAACATGTGTTTCTTTAGGATCTTCTTGAAATCTAGCCACAAGACATACAACATGCATAATATCTGGTCTAGTAGCAATCAAATACAACTGTCAACCAATCATAGATCTATACTTGGGCTAATCATCCTTAGGTGAATCATCATCTTTACCTAGTTTACAACCAGTCACCATAGGAGTGCATACCGGTTTGGAACCATCCATCCCAAACTTCTTCAACATCTCTCTTGTATAATTATACTGTGAAATAAAGATTCCTTTCTCTATTTGATTAATTTGTAGCCCAAGAAATAAATTCATCTCTCCAAACACATACATTTCAAACTCTTTTTACATCTCTTCCGCAAACATTTTACACAGTTTCATTTCCTCCAAAAATAATGTCATCAACATATACAATCACAATCAAGATTTTACCATTTTCAACTTTAAAGTATAGGTTACTATCTCCTATACCTTTGTTGAAACCTTGTTGAATCAAAGACTTTCCTAATATTGCATACCAAGCTCTAGGAACTTGCTTCAAACCATATAAATCTTTCTTCAATCTGTAGACCATACCAATTGATTTGACAACTAAAATCCTTCTGGTTGTTCCATGTAGAATTCTTCTTCTAGCTCACCATTCAAAAATGTAGACTTGACATCCATCTGATAGACTTTTAAATCTCTATAAGTAGCAAACACTAAGAACATTCTGATAGCTTCCATTCTTGCCATTGGAGCAAAAGTCTCCTGAAAATATATACCTTCTACTTGTGAGTAACCTTTACACACAAGCCTTGTTTTGTTTTTGACTACTTCTCCATTCACATTCAACTTATTTTTGAATACCCACTTTGATCCAATAATGTTTTTGACTTTCGGTCTTGGGACCAATTCCCAAGTTTGATTCTTCTCAATTTGCATAAGTTCTTCCTTCATAGCTTCCATCCAATGCTCATCTTTACATGCTTCACTTACAGTCTTCAGTTCAATCTTAGAAAGTAAACAAAAATTTAGTTCACCACCAATAGCTTTGCTTCTTGTCAGTACTCCTTTTTCCTTGTCTCCAATGATTTTATTTTCTGAATGATTCTTTTGCACATATCTAGGTGTCTTAGGTGACACTACCAAAACTTCTTCTTTTTCTTCCTCTTCATTTTGTTTCTCTTGCTCATCCTTTTTCTGTTCTTCCACAATTTCTTCAATTCTTACGTAATCAGGTTCATCAGATACATATCCATCAATATTAATTGAATTCTTCATTATTTCATCAAATTTTACATTTGAGCTTTCTACAATCTTCCTTATTCCTTTGTTGAAACATCTGTAAGCTTTTCTTCTAGTAGAATATCCAAGAAAAATACCTTCATCACTTCTTGCATCAAACTTTCTTAAATTTTCTCCATCCCTTCTTATATAGTATTTACTTCCAAATACCTTGAAATATTTAATAGTAGGAATTCTTCCATAGCTCATAGGGGGTCTTTGTACTATTTTATCTTTCTTGAATTTGGTTGAATACATAAAAAATAGTGTGAATAACTTCTCTCTAGTAATCTTCTGGTAAACCTGCCTCAGTAATCATTGATCTAGTAGCCTCTTGAATTGTTCTATTCTTCCTTTCAACAACTCCATTCTATTGAGGATTTCTCAGGGTAGATAACTTTATTTTTATTCCATACACTTCACAAAACATATTAAACTCATGGGAAGTGAATTCACCACCTCTATCAGACCTTAAGCATTTTATCCTCAAATTTACTTCATTTTCAACCATAGCTTCGAATGTCTTGAATCTATCTAATGCATCTGATTTTTCTTTAAGAAATGTAACCCAAGTATATCTAAATAATTATCAATAAAAAGCATAAAGTTCCTTTCACCTTGTAGGCATCTTTCTCTTGTAGGACCACAGAGATCTATATGAATTAAATCCAATAGTCCAATAGTAGATTATTTCTTTGATCTATAATGATTTTTTGTTTGCTTCCCAAACTAACAATTCTTGCAAATATAATTAACAAGCTTTGTAATCCTTGGTAAATCTCTCATGGCTTGAACTGCACTAATCCTTGCCAAGTTATCAAAATTCATATGATGCATTCTTCGATGCCACGACTAGCTATCATTAATCTGATTCATAAATCATTTTCCATCAACAACCTTAAGCTGATAGATATTTTCTTTAGATTTATTTCCTACAACAATCACAGTTCCAGATCCTTTCCTATTAACACATCTTTCATCCTCAAATACATGTTTATATCCTTTACTACACATATTTCCCACTCAAATGATTATGCCATGAACCCTTAACATAATAGACATCATTAGCATTATGTTTGCCATAAAAACTTATTGAACCTATCCCAAAAATTTTAGCACCAGTATCATCTCCAAACATAACTAAGACACTACCATAATTTCAAGTTTAACAAACTTACTCTTATCACCATTCATGTGATGTGAAAAACCACTTTCAACAACCCAATAGTTCTTTTCTTGTTTAGCATGTAGGGTAGAAATTATAGTACCTTCATTTTTTACCTTCTCTGGAGGGCATTTCTTCACCTATTTTTCAGAATTAGTAGAAGTAGCTTCATATTTTAAAGCCAAGAACAAGCATTCATTGTCATCAGGATCTCCATAATTAGATTCCTTATCATATATACTAGCATCCTCATTCACATGATATGATTTATTGATCTTTTTACCTTTTCTTTCTTTCTCATATCTTTGTTTATTCATCTTAGTTCTTTCCAGACACCTTGCAACATAATGACCTATTCCTCCCACAACTAAAGAATTTAAATGCTAACATACCTTCATACTTGTTAGAGCCTTTCTTCATCTTTCTCACAAATTTAGCTTCTTCTTCATCAATATTCTCTTCATCTGGATCTTCAACATTTGTAGCTTTAAAAGTAGTCTATTATTTGGATCCATTTCTCAAATTTTTCTTTCTCATCTCATAAGATGTCAAAGTTCCTAACAACTGATCTTTACACTAGTAGAATTTGACAAATAAGTGACTACGTCACTAAAAATTTTAGTCACATGACTAAAACTTTTAGTCACGTGACTAACACTAGTAGTATTTGGAAAATAAATGACTAATTTGGTCATCGGGTAAAATCACAACTAAATGACTAAATAAATGACTAATATTAGACAACTAAAAATGACTAAATAAATGTGCTCATTATTAAAATCTTGGCCATAATTTTCATTTTAATAAACATATTCTAAAACCTTCGTCAATACCTCATTTTCAATCGTAGCCCGCCATAATTAATAATAAAATATTACAAATAAAATTACTAATAAATATTTTTTGTGGAATAAATATTTTTTTTTGTGGTGTCATCATATGAACACCAAATTTTCTTCTAAATTGACGGAAAACCCCCAAATTATAAAAATTAATGAAAACCATAAAAGAACCTAAAAAACTAAAACCCAAAAACCTTGAAAAATAAAAAAATAAGCTTGAAAGGAAGAGAAAAAATAAAAAATAAGAATAAACAACCAAATAATCTAAGAGGAAAAAGGACCAATTTTTTTTTATAAGCATAATTTTCATTTTAATAAACATACTCTAAAACCTCCATGAAGACCTTATTTTCAATGTAGCCTGCCAAAATAGAGTAGTGGGTCAAAACCTATAGCCCACCAAAATGGAGTAGTGAGTCAAAACCTTATTTTCAAGGTAGCCTGCCAAAATGGAGAAGTGAAGCACACCTAATTTTGGATTGCAACCTCTGCCCATTTTTCTGCATCGAACATAATTTGTGCAAAATCTTGTGGTAAGTCACTTTCCATGGTTTTAGTTAATTTTACTTTTCAAATCTATTCACAGTCAGGCCATATGATCCATTCTTTTTAATAATTTTACTATTTGCTTGTTGACTAACAGTGATTATCTTCTTTTTTAGGCTAATTATGGAAAAGCAGATCCATTTTGTGTTGTAGAAGTTAAGGATTTATATAGAGAACTTGGAATCGAGGTCTATTTATTCTTTTCTTTTCCATTATGAGATGTTAAAAGTGATCTTTTCTTTTCAAAGTTTCCACTATCAAATTGCATATTTCATAGGATAACTTACTTTTATCTATAAAAATGATATTAAGGGGCATGTAGATTGAGTTGTCTACACAAATTTTAGAATTTGAACTCTTAAAATTAGATTCCACTTTCTGAGGGGGCATCAAAATCACTTTTGAAGTTGAGTGTAAAAAACAGAGTAGCACATAAAGAAAAAGGATGAAATATAATAAAGTGAAAAGTGTCTCTTCTTATATCAACTATGTAGAGTACAATGAAAGGAGTGCAGGGATGGTAGGGGTTTAACATTTACAGTGCAGTGAAATAGTAGTTCAGTTGTACAGTAGATGTCATCCTACTTTTTTTGAGAACTCTTACTAAATTCCCAAAAATAGGAGTTCCCAAATGATGCCAACAACAAGAGCTGATTCATAGGCCCTATGAAAATATCTAACTTTTTGGCTCCCCTTTGATACTTTTCTCCATACTTATAGATTACATCTCCATGATTAATATGGACTGGAAGGGTTGAAAGGGTACATGTTAGTCTTTTCCATTTATTGGAAAATAAAGAGTTTGAAGTGACTGAAAGAATCAAATGTAGCTCTTTACTCTAGATGCTTTATTCTCATTCAGTTATTAATATATCCAGATATAAACCATGATGACTTAAATTAGAACTAGAAGAAATATCATGAAAATTGCAAGAAGAGATCAGTGATTAGATGAATCATGGAAATGAAACCAACTCCATAAGCCACAATAAACAAAATATGCAATGCAAATGAGAATACAAGCCTTCAAAGAGGTTGTCATGGATAAAGAATTATCCTCCCTTAGATCTCTTGTGAGAATGCCTGAAAGCTCTTTAGTTATCCACAATATCCACATGGTATGAGTTATGATACAAAGATTGTGCATATTTCTTCTCAGTTTATTCAATTTGGTGCTATTATTTTTATCCTATGATTTAGGCTTCAAACCAAACCCTCTCTTTTGTATTTTTCTTCCCAAACTATATAGAAGAGGGTAATCAAAATCAGTACTGGAATATCTGAGAGTCGAAGATCCTTTCCCTCAAACTGAAGCTTTGTTCTCAACAAACTAGAGCTGAGATGAGCTAAGAACTAGTGGAAGGGAATTTGAATGAAAGCAAAGAGCAACTAAAATCCTTCCTAAGAAAAGTGCCCTTTCCACTATAACTATCGGTTCTAGTGTCTCCTTGTTCATTTTTTCTGGAATCTACTCATTTTTCATTTCTTGATAGAGAGCTTCTGAAAGATGTGCAAGATGTTCTTCAATCTCAACAATCAATTTTGAAATAAAATGGAAGCATTGCTCTTGCAAATAAGGTGCTAAATTATTTATCCTTGAAGGAGATTTATGTGCATGAAGAAAACTTTGGAGGTCTTCCAGAATATTCTTGGATCTCTCATCTATGGTATCTTTTATTTGACTAACCTCAGTTCCAAAATAAGCATTAAGGCAACCAAGCCAGTCTTCATCATTTGTCATCATAAATCTAAAACTCAACCCAGGTAAATTGAAACTTTTTAGGCCTCCTCTCCTGAAAAGCTAGCCCTCACTAGTAATTCATTTGTGCAAATGGGTTTCAACATCTTTGTAACTTTCCAGAGATGTAACTTCAAGGAATTTACCAACCTTAACACTCTCACACAGATCTACAAATCCATCATCTATTATTTGTTTCATCCTACTAACAAACAGGCTTTCAAAAAGTTCATCCCACAAACTCTTTGAGTGCTTCAAAACAATCTCACACATGCATTGGCATGGAAACTCAACATTTGAACCAAAACCCATTTTTAGCCACTCCAAGCTCCCTTCAAATGCATCTAGACTGTCCAATGTTTCTCTGATCAATGTCTCATTCTCTGCAAGTTCCTTGCCACCTTTCACAAGATCAAGAAAATACGTTCCCCCAAGCCTATCTATAGAGAGAATATCATATGCACATGTCTCAAGCCACGCTAAGAAAGAATTTGATATAAATTCGCTCAACAAAATCATCATGGTAGCTTGTAGCTTCTCTCTATGATATTTCCACAACTGCACCTCATTTTCTGGGTTTGGAATCCTACCAAACAACTATAATCCAGGTGGCACTACCAACATAGTCTTATTAAAAAGAGGCAAATCGTTTAGAAACTCCAAGAAGAGTTCCCCAGCCTGACATAGCATTACCTATATGACTCTTACCACATTACAGAAAATGGAACTGACTGCCCCCACCTTATTTTGCATAAGATTTATCTAGTACAATGTGCTCCCACCTATTATGTGGCTAGCTAAATCCTTTTGCAAAGTATTGGTTTGTTGCCCCCATTGGATTTTTAATTCTTTGCTACCTTGGTTGAGTTCTTGAGTTGCGTTAATGGAAAATTGGTTCATCAAATTTATGTGGAGGCCAAGAACTTTTCCTCTACCTTCACCTTTCTATTATATTCTTTCATTGACTTGTTATAGGTCGAGGTTATATTTCATTTAAGTGATTTGATCTTTTTTTTTTGATGATTGGATAATGGTCCCATAATCTTGGTAGACCGGCATGGTGGGTTCAATATCCATATATTGATCTGCCAAAAAGGTCTCTATTGTTAGCATGGGCATCTCCAACATGGAGCCTAATAGCAATCAGGAGCACCATTCAACCTCACTTAGACAAATTTCACAAAAAATAGGCTTCAATCTCTCAATTACTTCAATCCTCAAGCATTGTAGACAAGATATAAAACCATTTTCAGATACTCTTTAATGACTTCTAAAACATATCCCAAATTCACCATAAGTTGTTTTGGAGCAACCTGCAAATTTTATTTGCTTTAAAGTTTCTAAATCCTTTTCAACAGATCTAATTTGTGTATATCCTACAATTATTATAGTCCATGAGACCACATTTCTTTGAGGCATTTTTCGAACACTTCAAGTGCCTTGTCTATGATCCCACATATAGCATACATGTTGGTGCAGGAGCACCTAAGCTTCCATTTTCAAATTTGAAGGCCATTGCATCTTAGTAGGTCATTTTAGCATTTGAGGAGGTAATTTTATGTTAATTAGGTCTTGTGAGACCATTCACTATGAATTAGGATGATTTTAGAGTCAATTGGGTAAAAGAGACAAAGTTAGAAAAAAGTTGTAAAATTGCAAACTATCAAAAGTTGTTGCAAGTCATTTTTGTCAAGTTTTGCAGAATTGCTAAATATAGTGCAACATGACAAATTTTGCATGTCTGAGGAAAATAGATGCTCCTCCATCAAACAAAAAATGTGCATTGATAAATTGAATATATACTTGATATACCAATTTAAATAATAAGGAAATATTAAACTGGAGAAAACCAGATAATTGAATATTTTCAACAAACAATTGATACCAATATAAAGCCACAGAATCAGAGATCCTTCATTGATTTCCTCAAAATTATATCTGCAACATAGTCTTTTGAAATTGAAACATTATGGAAGCTTTCTACTATCTATCTATCCCTATTCGCCTACTATCTTCTCCTATATCCTTCTTTTGGTCCTGGTATCTCTTATATAAACGAGAGGCAACAAGCTTTAGACCAAAAGACACGACTCTTGATAACAAAACATGATTTTGAACTTAATTTAAGAAACTAACACAATCATAAACATGTGTACCAATCCATTAATCTCTGAGTAAAATCATGTGGTCATCTAAGGCATGTTCAAAGCTTTTACTATATGATAGTGTTCACATCATTACCACTGACCAATTCTGATTGTTGCTCAGTTACGCCCGGATTATCCACTACCCGATTTATAAATAGATTAAAAGTTGAGAGATGATCAATGTACCCCTGTTCTTGATGAGAGCGCAACTCGAGACTTAGAAAATAACCCAAAAACAAGAGAATAATTTTATTATTCATAAAATGGAGCTTCTTACATGCAGAGGATCTCAAATCCCCAAGTTCTACAACACATGCAAGTTACAGAAAGCTACAGAATCACCCTTTCGCAATATGTGAGCTTGTCCCCAAAAAGTTACCCAAAATTAGAAACCCACCCATAAATAGAGCTCCTCTTTAGTTTGGAGCCAAAACAACATTCAAATTTGAGTTTAGGCGGTTTGGCCAAAAATTACAACTTGAAGTTCAAATTTCAAAAGAACATTTGCAATTGTATCTTCTAGAAAGTGTGCCAACTTCCTGGGGCCATAACTTTTGATCCGGGACTCCGATGAACCGTTGAACCGTTGGAAAGGTCTCGAAGTCAATAACGCACTTCAAAATCCGCTACACCAATTTCAGAAAGTTTCAAGGCCGTTCTAGGAACTCTAAGTGCCTCAAATCTAACTCAGAAGATTTTCAGGTGCAAATCTGGGAAACTAAAACTGCAATATCTTTCAACCCGGGAATAGAAAATAAAAACCATAA
>VDFB02281492.1:476221206-476235899 GCA_007258455.2 Sequoia sempervirens
AGAGAATAATTTTATTATTGAGAGAAAATGGAACTTCTTACATGCGGAGGATCTCAAATCTCCAAGTTCTACAACACATGCAAGTTATAGAAAGCTACAGAATCACCCTTTCGCAATATGCGAGCTTGTTCCCAAAAAGTTACCCAAAAATTAGAAACCCGCCCATAAATAGAGCTCCTCTTTAGTTTGGAGTCAAAACAACATTCAAATTTGAGTTTAGACGGTTTGGCGCCGAAAAATTACAACTTGAAGTTCAAATTTTAAAAGAACATTTGCAATTGTATCTTCTAGAAAGTGCGTCAACTTCTCGAGGCCATAACTTTTTATCTGGGACTCCGATTCGCGAACCGTTTGAACGTTGGGGAAGGGTCTTGAAGCCAATAAACACTCAAAAATATGAAATGCTGATTTTGGAAAAGTTTCATGGCTGTTTTGGGAACTCTAAGTGCCTCAAATCTATCTCAAAAGATTTTCGTGCAAATATTGGGAAACTAAAACTGCAATATCTTTCAACCTAGGAATAGAAAATAAAACGTGAAATTGGGAATTTCATTATGATGAAAAGGGTATCCAAAAATGTAAAAATATTTAAAAACCAAGAAACTTGAAATTTAACTATTTTTGGGTGATGCAAGATTACCCTTACACCATTGGATGCTCCTGCATCAGTTCTGCATGAGTGTCGACATTGGATATGACCACCTTCATATCATACTCTATGTACATGAATTTCTCAATTTATTTATGAGTATTCTGCAAGACCATATCCTTATTGTTGATCTCCTACAATGCAATTGTTAGAAACTCTCTAAATTTTGCTTTCCAATCATCCCTTTCTCAAAGATTCCCTGTATAATCATGGAGTGCAGTAACCAAATTAAAACAACAGAGGTCTTCTTAGAGTCTTTCTTGATATTGGTTGTGGGATCTCACCAAGTCATTATATCTTTACAGTGTTTGGTCTTTCAGGATCTGTTTACCCAGAAGTTCCTTCTCTGTATCAATCATTCTTCCTTGTAACCGGACATTCTCCACTAGTGTTGAATGTATTTGGTTAAATACACCCCAATAATTATTAGCTTGCTTTATCAACTTATTGAACCTCTGATTATCTTGGACACAACATTGTACTTAATGATTTTTACCTCCTTTTCTAGTGTTTTACAATTTTCTTGGGCTTTCAAATGGGAGTTTTTCCAATAGGTTGCATTAGCTAATGCATCTAACACTCTCTTATCCTTTTCAAGCCATGGAGTGTAAAATTCTGGAGCATAAGAGGAAGATGAATTCTCCATTTGATGTGATAACTTCTTTTTTGAATTTGTCATTCTCTTAGACCAATTTTTCAATTTGTGCCCTAGTGAATTTTTCCACATTGACATTCACCTCTACAATTTCTAAGGGATTAGTGTCCGCAACTCTTTTGACCAAAAGGTGTCCAAATACTTGATTAGGATTGTCAATCACTATTGGCATCTTCTCATGAGGGTATAGTGACCAAATAAGCAAGGCAGCCTCATCTAGATTGTATCCAGACCCTGAATAAATCTTATCACTAGCTTCCTCTGATAAGTTCATTGTTATATCCCCTCTTTTTTTGAAACTATCGAACACAATTGTTGAGCTCATGTCCCATCCTGGTAGAAGTAGTACCCCAGCCTCTTGAAGTAATTCTCTAGCTCTTTCAAGAGTGATGGATTGCATTTCCCTATCAACTTCCTTTTTCAATTCTTCTAAGGCATCAACTTCCTTTTCAAGAGTAATGTCTTGCTCCTTTTGTCTTATTTCTTCCCCTTATACTCATAGAAAAATGATTTGAACTCAATATTTTTAACAAAATCATTATCAGAAATGAACTCATGACCAACCTTGACCCTAATTTCATTAGATAACTCATTTGATGTTTCAAATTTTACAAGTTCCTAAGGGGGCTCATATTGTGTAATAATAGGGGCCTTTATTTGTTCCACTGGTTGCTCCTCTCCATCACTCTCCTCCTCACTTCCTTTCTCTTCACTATTGTCAGTGGGGAAACATACATCAGGGGTGGGTTGTGGGGGTATGTGATACAAAGGCTCCACATCATCAACCTACATTCCTGTGTAACTTGTATGATATGTATCAAAAATGTATGAGGGCTCGTCTTTTACTATTTCATTCATATGAGCAATAAGCTGCTCAATCCTAGCCAAGGGATCTTGTATATCAGCAAATGCTTCTCTATATGATGGGACATTATTTCTCTTCCATTCCTCTGCAAGCACAACTTTATTATATGAAGCCATTCTATCACTAGTGGAAGCTTCATCTCGGTTCTTGATCACATCATCAAGTGCAAACCAATGCTCATACACTAAAAAATTATGAGTTAATCTTGCTTGATGAATAAATCCCTTTGCATAAAATTTCTTTCTTTCATACCCAAGAGGAAGGTTGTAATGAGCTAATTTAGCATCAATTTCTTCATATCCTTCAATGGCACATACTATGAAATCTACAAAATAAAGAGTGCTAGGCAAGAGTGATTGTTTATTATGACTCTTGAGATGTTTAGTATCAGACCTTACTAATTGTCGTACTATTTCCAAATAAGCAACTTTGTTAGGAACCACTTGGGGTAGCAAATGTGGAACCCCTTCAAATCCATAAACCATTATTACTGTGCAATCAAAGAAGGCATACCAGTCTCCCCAATTATGGTTCACCTTTCCTCTCGAGTTGTTTTCCTTTGGTCTCAAAAATATCCGCACCTCAAGGGATAAATTTTGATCATATGAATAGCCTAGAAACTTCATTAGTGGTTTAACAAAATATTCTTCAAAATATAAATAGTGAGACCTCTCACATCGACTATCCCATATTGTAGTCCACATTTGTACAGGTTTAAAGTTTCCATCTTTATCTGTGTCTTTGATTCTTAATTCTTTACCCCACACATTTCTAGCATGTCCCTCATATAAAAGTAAATGCATTAACAAGGAATAGTGTTTGAAATCTATGCAATCATTGTTGTTTTTTATTCTTTCAAGCCCTTGATTTAGGGCATTCACCAAATAGTTTGCATAGTTGAATGACCTAGCATCTTTTCTTTGTATATCAGCTGCTAGAACCATCGGTGCAATAGACATAAGTGGTGGAACCTCAATTCCCAAGACTTGACCAGCTGAGTAGTAGGTATATTGGAAGTATTCTTCAAACAAATCTATATGAAATGGAGGGTTTTCATTGCTCAAATTTTTTTTGAGTTGACCTTGCTCATTCTTAGGTCTATGCAAAGCTAGCTTCCATCTCTTGTAACTAGTATCCATGCAACGGTATTCTGTCAAAAAGTCTCTAATGGTGAATGGCAAGTTCATGGGACCTTCTAACTGAAATACATTAGAGATCAGGTCTTGGGAGATAACAAGCATATCGGCCCCATTTGGTGATTGGATAGTTCTTTTCTTGGCATTATACCGACTGGCCAGAGCTTTCACCAATTCTACATTGATGAACACGTTTGGCACCACAAGTCTTCCTAAGTTCAGTCTCCATGGGTTACAAACTGGTTGAAATTTGAATTGTTTCTATAGTGATACATAAAAATCTCATAGCCCCGGTGTGGCATCCAAACATCCCCAAGACCCCTATGTTTATCTAACAATTTACTTGCTTGAACACTTCTTCTAGGTCTTGGCCCTGATCTATCAAGTCTTGGTTTAAATTCCTCTTTTCAATTTTTTGTTTCTTTGCCTTAGGTTTTTCCACATTTTCTTCCATTGCAAACTCTGAAAAAATGCAAATTTCTAGCTAAGAGTGGAGTACTTACATGAATTTTTGCTTCTCCTAGCTTCACTGCATGAGAGCTCCGAGTTTTATCCTTTCTACTTCTGCCCTTAGTGTAGCCTTTCTAGTTTCTGCAAATTGTATGATTAATTTGTGGTGCAATTCACCTCTATGTTGGCTCATTAATATACCACCTACTTCAGTCTTGTCATTGGGGAGAGCATTTATGTTAAATATCTCGATGATGCTTTTGACGCCACATCAGCTAGTAGTAATCATTCATCACTATATCATTGGGACCTTGGTTCATTTTCCACCGATGGCCACTTTCTCCACCGATAAGTGTTTTTATTTCAGTCTATTAGTAAGACATCAAACAATGTTACCCCGATGCATCCCAACTTCACCAATAAGTGTTAGACTTTGATACCTCGTGATTATATCGAGCTATTGGAGGAGCTTCATCATTCATTTTGCCGATGCACCAGAGCTATGGTGATGGAAGGATATTACGCCGATGTAAGGATATGAATTGCCCCTATTGGGCTATCGGTGGGGTGGTGATGGGAGTTCCACCAACAAAGTATTGTTAGCCTGATGGTATTAAATGACTTCAATAGATTTCATGAATGTGATTATTTGGGTATGTTGGTTACAAAAATGGATTCTTTACACGAACCTCAGTAATTTGTCTAGATCATGAAATTGAGTCTGGTGAGATTTTGTAAGGACTAGGAGATAAATGAATAGATGTTAATGCAAATATGTGGGATTATTTTTTTTTAGTCCTAACACAACTCTTTTGACATTTTTTTGTCTTATACTTATTGTGTGATGCATGATCTTTATTTTTCTTTGTTATTCTGTGCATGCATGTGCCATGTGTAGGCTTAATAGTTGGTTATTGACCTCTCACATGAGCTGATATGTTGGTGATCTAGGTTTTCTAAACAAAAGCCCCCCTGATAAAGTAAATTTCCCCCAATAGAATAATATGTAATAATATTTAATTGAGGGAGTATAATATTTCTTATAGGGATGTATTGTCTATGCATTGATGGCAAATTGTATTCGCTTGAAAGTTTTTAAAGTCTTTCCACCAAATTCATTTTGTGCATATCTATTGTAGATGTCCTTAAGCTATATGAAAAAGGTGTATATACAATTTGAGATCAATTGATAAGCTGAGACATGTAATGTTGATTTGATTTACATTTTACTTAAGATATAATTTCGTTGCGTTGCTGAATTTCTTAGTTCAATAATTGGGATTCTCAATGATCTTGTATACCCAAAGTGTATGTGATAGAAAGAAATTAGGTAGTCATGTCGATTAGTTTGACAATTTAAATGATCTTGAGTTCATAAGTACATAGTGATAAGTTTTGACAAATAACATAATTTCTTGTTGCATTTATCACAAAACAAAGGCCTCTTTTGATTGTAGCAGAGGATGTAGAGAGTGAAGCATTGGCTACTTTGATCTTTGAAATTGATGATTTTTTTACTAAATTGATAATGTTTGAAGTTTCTTTTTCTTTCTTAGATGTTGAGTCTAATTAATAAGTTTAATGTTGTGTTGCAACTTGCAGGTGAGTATATTGATATGATAAAGGCTAGCATTGTCAATCCTCTAAAAGTTATCAGAATTGCATTAGTTGATGCAGAAAGGTAAAACTATTTATCTTTATTATAATTAGTGGAACTTGCAACTACAATATCTGATAAAAATTACTTCCAAATATGCTTTTGATGGATGTTATATTTAATTCTGATACATTCACTATATCTAGTGCCTAAGTTTAGGGTGCCATAGTTGGAAAAGGAAAAGAAAATGTTTGAATTTTATCCTCTGTATTATTTGAATTTTCTAAGTTTTTGATGTGCAAATTTTGAAACCTTATTTTTAGGCTTCAGTCCAAATTGGAGAAGTGAAAGGTCATGAATACCAGCGAGGAAGATTTTGGAGGAGCTGAAACCAATAGTGGAGAAAGCTATGGATTTGCAAGGGGATTAAATGGGTCAAGCCCCTATAGGAGGTCATTGCCCTTCCAAAAGGATTGTAGTTAAGGGGAAAATAGTATAACTATATGAAAATAGGAGTATTATGTTTATATGGTGTCTGTAAGTTGTATAGTGTCATTGAGACATTGAATGTAACCAATGAGATTTTGATTTGACAATGAGGCTTAATGAAGTAAATTTTCAGAGTGGTTTTTTCTCCACTCATAAATATTGTGTTGTGGCTCCTCTTGATTTGTAATCTGTTTGAGTTTGTGTTTGATCAATCATATTTGTTCAAGCATTTTAGTCTTCATTTCATGGTGTATTTTAATATTTGAATATCTATGATACTTGAAGTTTATATGCATAAATTTGTGAGGATTAATTAAGTTTGATTTTATTTGTAATGACTAAATATATGACTAAAGTAATGACTATATTAATGACTAAATACATGACTAAATTAATGATTAAATATATGACTAAATTAATGACTATATATATGACTAAAGTAATGAATAAATATATGACTAAATAAATGACTACCATGACTAAATAAATGACCAGTTAACAACAATCAATGACTAAATTAATGACTAAATATATGACTAAATTAATGACTAAATATATGACTAAAAAAATCACTACCATGACTAAATAAATGACTAAATTAACAACTAAATCAATGACCAAATCAATGACTAAATAAATGACTCAAATAGTTTAGTCATAAATTTAGTGGTGTTATAAATGACTACAAATAAACCACTTAAATTGTCACGTGACTAAAATTAATGACTAAATAAATGACTAAATAAATGACTAAATTAATGACCAAATCAATGACCAAATTAATGACTAAATAAATGACTAGAATTGTTTAGTCATAAATTTAGTGGTGTTATAAACGACTACAAATAAACCACTAGTAGTCACATGACTAAAGTTAGTCATTTATATGTAATTTTTAGTAATTCATTTAGTCATATATTGTTGTTTGTGTACTAGTGCTAGTGTAACTCTTGTAATTTATATGTTCTTCAATATCACATACCTTTTTCGCTATAAGCATCAGGGAGAGTTCTGAGAATCTTCTTTACAATTTTAGATTCATCTATTGTAGCACCAAGTCCCCATATTCTAGCTACTACCTCATCCAATCTTTATACATAAGCTTTAACATTCTCATCTTCAGACATGTGTAGGAGCTCAAACTATGTCTCCAAATTCTGCAATTTTTCCTCTTTGACCCTTTCATCACCTTCATGTTCCTTTTCTAGGGAATCCCAGACTTCTTTAGCAATCTTTATATTTTGAACTTTAATCGACTTAGAATGTACAAGACTATTCTTCAAAATTTACTTTGCCTTATTGTTTGCTTCATGTGCCTTGATCTTATTAGTTGTACTCGGACCATTAGCAGGAGTAGTGTAAGGATTCTTGTAAGATTTCTCCACATCATATCGACAATACTCTATATACTCTTCCATTAGTATTTTCCAAATAGAATAATTAGTTCCATTGAACCTCAGATAATCATGAGTGATTTTTCTAGTCATCCCAAAACTTCCTTAAGTGGTTAAGCTCTTCTCCAAGGAACCAAGCTCTAATACCAATTTTTGAACAAGACAATTGAGAGGGGGGGTGAATTAGTTTTCAAAAATTTCACTTTTATAATATTCACCAAAACTTAGATGAATCACTATTCTTAACTTTGCTAAAATGATTAAACATTAAATGCAAGTGCACAAACTGAAAACCATCACATAAACATAGTAACACCAAATTTATGTGGAAAACCAAATGATGGAAAAACCACGGTGAGGATTAACTCACACTATAGAGAATATCAAAACTTATTACAAAAGACTCACTGCCTAAGAATAATAAGGCTTGCTGCCAAAACAAGGACTCGATGTCTAGACCAGGACTCACTGTTTAATAGGGATAACCACCCGGAGGGCTCACTGCCATAGAGATACAAAGAAGATAGAAGAGATACGTTATAGAGAGAAGAAAATCTCAATGAAATAAAGAAACCTACCATAATTTTCTCAACCACTTGCAAAAATGCATGAATGATAGAGTCCACCTTCAACTCACTGCATCCAAAAATTCAGCATTTATACTTCGTACTGATTTTCCACACTCTCATTACATTCATCCACTTGATTCACACTTGCTTCACATCTATCTACTCTATTTCTTTGCACTTATCTCTTTTTTATGCTTTCACCACTAACTCATACTATATTTATACCATCTTCAACTTTGAAACATATCCAAAGTCATCCATCCAACATTAAATTCAAGTTAGGTCAACGCGAAAAACATCCTAGGGTGGAATTAGAATGAGGGTGACCCAAACACATGCTTGATGAGGACCCAAATAGATCCCAACACACTTCATCAATTTCGAAGGTAGTGTTTAACACAAGGTCGACCAAACCAGTGTAAAACACATAGAATAATTAAGCACGATCCTTCCAAATGCCGAAATGATCTTCAATATGATCATAACAACTTAAATCTAGAACCGCAAGTCATAAGACTTAACCAAAGATAAATATAGACCAACAAAATTTCTCCCAGACCTCAGCCAGATACACACAAAACCATAGTTTACAACTGGTGAACATATCTTGCACTCTACAATGAATCAAAAACCAAAAATTTGGATCTAGCAGCTTCCAACAACCATGATCAACATATCTGAACTACACACACATAGAAGCAAAACCTGAACCAAAACCCAGAACAACCACTAAACACCTGCAATCTTCCTTCAATACAATTTTCTTAATATCCTCAACATATACAACCAATAACATATATCCATGACACTAATGAAAACAACAACCAGTTGATAACCAATTGACCAGTTGACATCAATGACAACACCTTGCAACAACTCCTTCATACTTGCAATAATAAATACATATGTATAATATATTTCATATTATATTTTTATATAAAGTATATTATATCAAATATATATTAAAATATACATATGTTTTTTTGTTTTAAATATGTTTTTTTTTTAATAAGACATATATACACATATATGTATTTGTGAATCTAAAAATGGAATAACCTTTTTTTAATAAAAATATTTAAAAATAAATAAATTTATAAATCATTTAAAATTGGTTTTTTTCTTTATTTGCTAATAACATGTGGGTATTTAGGTAAATACAACTTCCAAATTGTTTAATACTATTTTTGTGCATATTTAAATCTTATTCTTCATGTTTAAATTTTCTAAGTATGGAATTACAAATTGCACAACTCATAAATGAATATTTGTTGGAAAATACTTGTACAATTAGTTATTGATGACATCCTATACTTTCAACTTTCATTATTTATAATTCTAAAATGAAAAATTATTTCTTCAAATAGAGTGTTACACAACCTTCATAGTAAACTTATTACTTCCAATGAAAATATGAACTTCAAATTTATGCAATTATATTAATGCTATATTCCATCATTGCTAAATATGTACATAATTATCTTTCTAACCATTATATTATGTTTGATAATAACAAGGATTAAACCATACTTCTCATACAAAACTTGTAATTACCATATACAAGAAATTTCCTTTTTTTTTACTTAAACCTATTAAATCTTTTCTCTCAAGAACACAATACATCATAGTCTTCAAGATGAAGCAACGAGAAATGACCTCCAACAAATATCTTTCAAATGACCACAAGAAATTCAAACCAAAAGGAGAATTAAAGCTCTCCACCCTAACAACATGGCATCATGAGGATGTTGTAAGACCTTAGCTATCCCTGGAGCCAAGAGAACCATAAGAAACCACACTCATGGGTTGATACCCAACACTAAATATTTTTACAACCACTCAAACATAGAAGTCTAAACACCATATCAAATCTCTATCATTTCACAACTCAATACACAACAAAATGAATGAACAATGACTTCTTTAATATTTGCAAACACAACCATTTTCAAAGAATCATCTTAAACAAAAGAACCCTTCATATCACTCATGACATCAAATACAAGAAAATAGAAGGAGGATGACTTATCTTTCTACATCATAGTAGAGATGTAGCCTCCTTCTCCAAGCTGTTCTCTTTTGAGTTCCTCACTCTTCCTTTCTCCCATAGCTCTCAAGCTCTTTGCTTCCAAAATTCACAAATAAAAAAAAGAAATGACATAAAAAATAAAAATGAACTCCTCAAAAAACTTTCAAAAAAATGACAAAGTCCTCTCACAAAAAGAAAGAGAGAGAACCCCCTTTCCCAATAACTCAAGAGCCTTTAAAGAATCCAAGACTCCCCACCCTTGGATGAGATGGTGAAATTTTTTATCATCTCATCCAATCTCAATTTCCTCATACTACCCCAAATTTCCCACCAAGTCCTCTACTTTATTTAAGATGTGTGGTGCACATGCACCTCCCTTTTCCCAAGTCCCTTGTCATAAATGAGAGGGAAGATTAAATGGGGATGGGGATGGGGATGGGTCAAGTCCATCGTTTCATCCTGAAAATTCATCACCTATCTTGCAAGGCATTTAAGAGAGGTCATTAATAAGATATGGGAAATGGTTTCTAAAAAAAAATCCCCCAACCTATAGGTACTATACCTAGGGACTTACAAATGCAATAAATAACCAATTTATGACCTTTTTGACCCATATAAAATCACATCCAACTTGCATCCGAAAATTACCTTTTTTACACACCATTTGAACTTAATTGGCATGAATCTATAACTAATTAAAGCACAAACACAACTCACACATAAATCCCCATTACACGTTAACCATAGACCTTAGTTCACAAAATATTTCCTAGATTCTAAGTTCCTATTTTAAAAATTCAAAACAACTAAAAAATCCCCACAATACTCACTTGACCCTTAATGCTAACCCCACATTGACTCACTTTTCATTATATGTGGTCGCATTCGAGAACTTCAACCAAGTAACGTATTGATAAGGGTTTGCATTGGTTCTCCCTTCTACCTATTGGCATTCATCTCATACATTTTCTTAACACATAGTCTAGAATTCTTGAAAGTCACTTGCTCCTATTTTCAATAAGATTCAATACAACAAGTCGATGAATAGAAATATATCCATATGTATACTCTTTATCTTCTTCGACACAAAATAAGAGTTTAAATCTATCTTTAACAATAATGAAATCCTAACCTTAATTATTCCATTGCACTTTTTTATTGAATCCTTGAATAATCATTTATTACCAAATATCATTATGGAACTAAATAAAAAAATACATAACTTACCTTGTTAGCTTACCTTAAATATCCTTGTTGTCGGTTAGATTTGTCTTAGTTTACCATCGACGATGTTCATAGTTTACTCCCTTTGAATTTCTTCACAATATACAAGGTTCTTGTTTCATTCACAAGTATTACCCTTTTCCATAAAACATAAAACACATTAGCGAATCACTTGTACTAAATACATTTCATTCTTTTTCCCATATCAATTTAAATCTTCTTATATCTTGATTCTTCTAATAATATAAATTTGCATACTTCTCATACTTTACTAACGAGTTGTTGAATCATAAGACACATTTACTACAATCATCTTTTAACTAAGTCATGGAAAAATTAAAACGTTAACCGTGTAGTTGAGTGCAATAATTGATGTTCTCTTATATTTTCAAAACTTGAATATATAACTCTCTCAATTTCACACACACTCACTCCATCATAATACTCTAAGATAATAAAATTAGAGATTTAATAATTTTATCCATCAATATTTATAATCCTATATTATATTTAAACAATATTGATCAAAATATAGAATAATTCATTAATCTAACATAATTGGTTTTATAAAAAGGTCACAATAGTCATAGAAATAGTTGGGCCTCACATCCCCCTCTCCTTAGATTGGACTTCCTCTTGCAAGTCATTAAGGTTCAAAATATTAATCCCCATTCAACAACACATATAATTCCATAAAATATGCTAATCATTTTTCCTATTTGATTAAAGAACAAAATATTAAGCCATTAGTACACGTTAGAGGCACCCCTTCTATGAATTAAGCATCCAAATACTTTATAATTTTTTTTATCATAGTAAAACATTTATCCAAGATAGCCTCAATACCACAATGTTAGCAACCATCCATGTAACTATAAATCATTACTCGCATAATTGATAAAATTAAACAAGAATATATCCATATACATTAGCATCTTGGAATGCACATAAGGATTCTTTAGCACCATAAACATCACTCATGATGTAAAGAAAATATTTATGTTCCAATATCAACTCATGTCTCAAGAATTATTAACTCTGCATTATTTGTTACTATCTTTCTCGTATAGTTCACATGTAAACCACATCGCATTTATTTTCACTTTTAAACATACATCACAATATGTAAACATCATGTACAACACAAGATTCACACAATGGGTTTTTACAAGGATGGAAATTCACAGATACCATAACCATAAGAAAAGATTGCCTCGAGGCCTTTTCTATAAGGACCCCTCCATACATTTTCTTGTGTCTACCTTTCATTTGTATAAGGGGATTGGCCTCTGGAAGATAGATACTCATAAAGTGCTTGCACACAACTAGGAGGGAATGGATTGCAGACATACCATACCAGTCCCATTTGCAACTCCCATCCTCACAATAAAATTCCCCAGCGCATCTACTCCCCTATACAACCTTCTAAGGATCCCTCTTGGATATGACAGTTTACAAATTTCGCATTACAACATTTATGCCAAAAATTTACAAACATGCAAAATGCCTCAAATAAGATTCATGAATGCAAAAATTTAACCCCCAAAAATAAAATAAAAGTCTTGTAAAGAGAAAATGTAAAATAAAACCAAAATTGGAAGACGCAAAAATTTAATTAATCCCAAAACTAAAAAAGTCTTTGAGGCAAAAGAGACCATTACAAATTTCAAATGGCTAACTAGCCCAAGAAATAAAAAGAAAAGTTAATACTATTGGCATAAAATATAAATAGAAATTAAATTACACTTACCATAAATTGCACATTACATCCACTATGTGGCTTACCTAAGCCACTTGAGGGGATGAGGGGAATGGTGGTATCAAACCATAAAATATAATAGCATGTTGTATCCCAATGGTCTCAAACCACACACACACACACACAAACACATATGAAGCATCATTGTACTCAATAATCCACATAATTGAAGTATCCAATATCTATAATCATAAGTGGGATCAAATCCCAATCACTATATGGTCCATAGAATTCCATGTTGCAAGGTGTATGCGCTTGGTCTCCTTGTGCTATGCAACACAACACTTGGGTTCGTGACATGGATTAACCACCTCCTGTGGATTCATTAACTCTGGTGGTTGTATCAAGAATTAACATGTTGATATTTTGGTGCAACGACAACCATCTTTGCAACAATTGGTATTAGATCTTGGGTCACAGGTTCAAACTCCTCACTTGCACTAGGGGAGATTGTTGCAAGGTGTGAGCCCTTGGTCTCCTTGTTTTGTGCATCACAATGCTTGGGTTTGTGACATGGCTTAACTATCTCCCATAGATTCATTAACTCTGGTGGTTGTATCGAGCATTAATAGGTTGATCTTTTGGTGCAATGACAACCATCTTTGCAACATTCCATCCTTTTCCCATGGGTTATAACATATCAAGGAATAGGCTTGCACTATGAACCAACAAGTGTGGTTCTAATGTATGGGGGAGTAGGCTATGAACATGTCCAAGGAGAACCATGGAGTTTCCATTGGAGGTTCTCTCGCCCCTCAACCAAGGATAACTTTAAGAACCCCCCTCGGTGAAGGTGTAAAATCCTAGCAAATCTTGTATACTTCCTGATAAAAATATTAATTTTATTGGCAATTTTTTTCATTTTTTGGGAGAAAAAAAATCTCAATTGGCGAATCCTTTCTAATCGCTAGAAGTCTGGAAAATCCTAGCGAATTGTAATTTTTTTTAATCCAACAAAATATTTTCATTGGCGATTAAAACCTTTTTTCAAACCAATAAAATATTTCCATTGGAAAATAAACCTATTTTCAAAACAAAATATTTTTGTTGGCGAGTAAAACTTTTCTTCAAACCAAAAAAAAAAAATCATTGGCGAATTAAGCCTATTTTAAAATGAATGAAAAAAAAATGTCAAATTAAACATAATCTCAAACTAATAAAAAAGATTTAGTGCCAAAATTCAATTGGTGAAAATATCAAATTCCAAGACAAATTTTCCACACATTCAAATTCCTTCATAAAGTGTCCAGAATGGGGACAAGGGTCGACATATTTATTATGTCTAAAGCTAGATGTCAATGCAAAATAATATAACCCATAACCGTTCGATGAATTTTTTATGGATGGTTGTAGTTGCATTTCAGAAGCAAATCTATGAAGCACTAGACTTGCAAATTGAAACCTTTAGAATAACAATAGAACCGTTAGATTTCTAGAAATAAATGGTTGCGATTTTATTACTTATTAAATCACTTAAAGTCATGAAAACCAAAATAATATTTTATTTTTGATTGGTTACCAGAAATTGAAGGTCACTTAAGTTATGACTTAAGCCTTTGGAGTCATCATGGTGACTGACCCCTCAACCTAGGCGAATGATGGGTTTGAGAAATGGACGGTCAAGATAGGGTGACGTGGGTTAACCTTGACTGCTCCTTGCCAGCCCACGGGGGACCCACCTACATATCCCATCCCTCAACAGGGAGGTGGGGAAGTTCCATGTGGAACGATCAAAACCATTGAAGGAACTATAGCAAGGTGCGAAATATTAAGGAAATATTAAGGAACTAGTGTTAAAGCTTGTGCTACTAAAGGAGCCTTTTAAGCACTTTTTTTTTATAGTTAAATAGTTGTTATATGGGGCAACACCCTGTATT
>VDFB02281492.1:476235999-476253598 GCA_007258455.2 Sequoia sempervirens
GAGAGAGAGGTTAGATAGATAGAAGTATAGAGGGAAGGAGAGAGTGTGAGAGAGAGGTCTAGAGAATTGTTAACTCTTCAAATTTTCACCCCTGCCAAGTTGTAGAACTCAACAAATTTGGAGCAACATGGCAACACTCCTAGGCTGTGGGTTACCTAAGCTAGGAGTGGACCTCTAGATAAGGTTGGCTCCTAATTGATGTCACCTAACTACTGCTAATCTAATGATTTCTTGAGGAAAGAGTAAGAAAAAAAATGAAAATGAAACTTAACTGAAATATTTAAAAGGTGATACACCAAGTCACTAACTAAAACTTGTAAAACAAATTGCATACATAGGTTATTTAACTGTAAGCCTAATAAACACAACTCAATATTGATATGTTTTGCATCAGTGTTTTGTAAGAAGGTTACAATGCACACTCCTAAAAGGAAAGAAAACTTTCACAACTAAAACATTCTGCAACACAACACAAATTACAACCTGCAATTGCATATTCTTTATATTTAAAGATGCCATTGATAAGACAAAAAACTAGGAATGATAAAGTTCACAATAATTTGCATCAAATCATCAAAATACATACAATGAAACAAAAAAATGAGAAGGTCAAATTTCTTATCTCTTTTAAAAACAAGGTATGAACTGCTATACAAATCTGTCAAAAGAGTTACAATCTGCTCCTGTTGAAAAGATAACTCCAGAAAACAAGATACCACATTGTTGGAAAGAGAGAACTAACTTCAAAAACTTTGTTTGAAGTTACTTATGCAAAAATTCAAACAACTGTTGCACACATGTCTTTCTATAAACTCTTGGTCAGATGTAGAAAGGCCAAAAAAGAAGCTTCCAATTTCACTCCAAAATGTCATCCAAATGAAGCAAAGTCAAACCAAGACCCAAGTCACACTAAAAGCATGAAAAAACTGCCTCTAAATGGTCACCATTCCCTCCAAAACAGTTAAAGATAAAACTCACACACCTTCCCACATGCCTGGCACAAGCTTGGCATGAGTCATCATTTTTGTTCAAGTATGTCTTCAACCTATTTGACCCACACTTTTGGTGTGTTTGCAAAGGCATAATACTCCTCATTCTACATTTGAATAACACTTAATCAAGTGGCTTATAGGTACACCACTTAACTAAATATTTCACATTTGAAAAATGAATGTAAAAGAATAAGGGCTCAACCATATTCACTCCATGACTTGGTCATATCAACACATGCCTTTTTTCAATTTTGCATTTAAAATAACATTTAATTAAATGGCTTATAATTACACCATTTAACTAAATTCTTTACATTTCAAAATAATGCAAAATGAAAGGCCTAGATTTAGCCTATGCGGAAGGTCAAAATGAAAACTCCTAAGTCTTGAAAGGCTTACATATTTGGCAGATACATGGGCCTCATAAAGTTCACCTAGAAATGAACATGGCACAAGGGGACATAAAATCACAAGACATAAGTCTTGACCATGCCATTACATTAGTTTGCATATGTTTGTAAAAGAATAGGCAAAAAATGCCTTCATTAATTCGGCCTCCCTAGGGTAAGAAACCCTAAAACAAAACAAAGAAAACTAAGAAAAATTCATTTCATTCTCACCATCAAATTTTCTTGAAGTTCTCTTCCACCGACCAAGGGTTTGTACAAGCTCTTTTTTTGAGTGATCTCAGGGAAATTTCTGAGTGATTTTTGAAGATACATCACTGGAAAATCAAGGTAAGCATTAGTCCTTGACATAATCTAGCTTTTTCCTTCATTATAAAAGCAATTCAAGCTTTCAAGGTCGCGACCATGCACATTTTCCTGATGTATTTTCTCTTGCTTCCATCTATGGGTGTTTTGCTTGCCTTTGGTCACCATGATTGAGGTTTCTGAAGTTTAATGGAGGTTTTCCATGGCAAAAAAACTTGCATATTCAATGAAAACAAACAAACTCAAGCTCAGGTAAGCTCTCTACAAATGTATACCTTGATTTTCTCTTTTGTTTTCTATAAATTAAAGCTCATTTTGAGCTCCCTCCACATAGAAAAAATGGTGAAAACATTTTTTTTTCTCTATGTACTTCAGTTGATTTCTATAGAATGCTCAAGCATTTATGTGTATTTCACTTGGCCTCTCCATTGACATGGTTGTGTGTTCATTTTCAGAAATAAAAAAATATTCTCTTGTAAGACAGGCCACGAGCTCCCTCCATATCATCTGAGTATTTTCTATTTTGCAATCTTAGGGTTTCATGACTTGTAGGAGCTCAAATCTCTACTTTTCCCTTTGTGTTTGGACTTTTGAAATAAAACCCTAAGTGGGTTTTGCATTTTTATGAAGAAAACTACTTCTTTAGGCCACGACCATGAAGACATAAAATGGGTTCTTTCATTTCTTGCTTGGCTAATAGTTTCTTTGCATCTTCTGAGAAAAATGGAAAAATTTCCATCTTTAAGGCTCAACCTCAATTGCTCTTTTAGCTATCATTTCCATCTCTACCCTATGCAGTTCTTTTTGTTGTTTGACTTGAGATCTTCAATCTCTCAATTTGCTACTTCTAGTTTCATTAATATTTCTTGTTCAACTACTTTTATTGCATCTATTTGGGCCATGGTAGCAGCCACCTTCTTATCTACAACCCTACTAGTTTCCTCTACTTTTCTGCTGAGGGAATTAAATTCAGAAAGTGAAATTGTAATCCCAACATCAAATTTTGAAAGAGAAGCTTGAGTAGTATTTTCTCTTTCAGATAGAGCATTTGAATCTTTTACAGCTATAGCCTCAACAACCTTAGCTTCTTCAAGTTCCTTGTATGTAGCTTCCAATCTACTATTAATGGTAACCATCTTTTCCTTTGCCTACTCAGTTTCCAGTTTTGCTTCCCATGCTTCCTTGTTCATACATTCAGAATCCTTCTTAGCCTCTTCAGCTTCTCATTTAGTTCAAGAAACTCAACCTTTGTTTTCTCTAGCTCTGCTTTTAGGTAATCCATAGAAGTCCTTAAAGAAATTTATTTTTCAATAACTTCTTGAGATGCTCTTTTGCTTGTGCAAGCTTAGAGTTTTTTTATTTTGGAATAGAAAAAGTGTTCAATTCCTTTTTGTGTGTAGTTTCAATCTCTTCCATCATTTTTTTAAAAACTCTTTGATGGGATGGGAAGCATCAATACAAACATTAGACTCTACTTTTGCAAAATTGAGTTCATTTTTCAAATTATCCAATACAACTGTTGTGTTAGCCAGTTCCTTTTCCAAATTCCTTTTATTAGTAAGATCTTGAGTAAATTCAATAATCTATTTTCTATTTTTTTCTACTACCGGAGAAGATTTTTGTGTTTCCCCTTCCCCAAACATGCTAACAACAACCTTAACTAATACAAAAGGAACTGTTGTGTCAATCACCACCCTATCATCTATAGTACCTGATCCATTGTAAGGTGTTTCCATACTATTTATCATGTTGGTATCTCATTCCAATGCTTTCAAATGCTCACTCCTTTGTTGACTGTCATGATCATTCCCTTCATGCATTAAGATTACTATGATTGTTCTTAATGTAGATGGCTGCTCCATTCATTCTTAACATGCTTATTTTATCTTCAAAAGAAGTGCTCTCACTTATTGAAAAGGCACCGCTTAGTTGACAATTTGAAATACAAACATATGAAAAGAATAACACTAATCTTAGATACAAAACAAAATACATGTTCAGTACCTTTACTTGCAATCCCTGAATAAGCATTTCTCAATGTTTGATCCTTATAAGAGCATGATGTCTTTCCACTTCAATGTGCCTTGTGATTGCCCACTATTTAGTTTAGTTGGTTGCTTCCATAAGACACTTTATGCATTACTTTTCTAAAACTATAGATGCAATGCAATTACCAATTTGCATAATATTTGTAGCATAATTTTGATTATGTACTTCTGGAAAGTAAGGAGAATATTGTCTTTGTAAGTGATGAATATTGTGTAAGCATTTAATCTACATGACTGCCCCTCATGTTCAATTATTGTAACTGTTATGATGCTTGGGGCTGCTCAATTGGAATGAAAGAAGGAAATTATGAATGCTCTCTATTCTCTTGAATCCCTCTTACTTCTATACCCCTTCAATAAACATGATGCATAGCACAAAAACATCTTGTATTTTGGTCTTGCATAGAATTTTTTGATCTCCTTTGGATACCTTCATTGAATTTCACATTGCATGTCTGTATGACAACCCTTTAAGGGTATTTTATAACTATCCTTCAATGGCTGCATGTTTAACTCATAATGCATCTCTTCATTTTCAAATGCACAAATCGTGAAGGCTTTCATTTGCATCATTGTGTAGCTGTGAAACACTGTTATGTAGGTCATTGCCTTGAAGACTTGACAATCACGGTCTCATGCTTAAAAACCATTCATACTGAAAGTTGTAGCTTCCCATTGTAAAATGGGATTCAATGTTTTGACATTTGTATAGATTAAGTGATCATGCTAGTCTAAGAGGTAGTTGTCATGTTGTCCATTCTTTATATTTGACTTGGATATATTTTGTATAGTCTATTGTCACCCTCAAGTGAAACTATCCTTTTATCCTTGATCTTTGAATGGTCTTCCACCCTTTGACTGTCTTTTCCAAGTGTTAGTGACCATCATGATTGTAGATGAATATTGAGTCTTGCCAAATGCATTATTTCTCTTTCATTGTTCAATGTCAACTACAATGATTTGAGAACATACACTAGGTGTATGATGTCTTCCATACATGACTATAAACTATGCTATGAGTCTCATTACACTCTACCATTATGCAAAATGACCACTATCATTATTAAATTGAGTTTTCTTTTGCATGGCATTGATTGCCCTTGACATGATTACCAACAAAACCTTCTCAAAGTTTTCCCTTCATGACTTCCCTACATTCATTTGTAGGATCATTGGCATCTCCTCAAACCATCATGCATTGATTGTTTATCAGAGTGTGCATTATAGGGGTATTGTCTCTGACCCTGGACCCTCGACTGTTCCATTTAGCTCATGATAGCTCCTGATAGGACTTGATAGCTCCTGTACTATGTGATTTATCCATAATTGAACTTGATGCATCTGTGCTTCAGTCTTCATGTTTCTCCTGTCAAAGCATCAAATTCTACACCACTTGATTTCTTTTGTTGGTCTTGATTTCTTTTGTACCAACATTGGTTTATTGGGTTCCATGTGCCAATTTTGTTGTGTATTTTCACCATTATCACATAAATCATCTATTTCTTGGGAAGATACAAACTGTTTCATCTTTGAATGATTGATGTCCTTGATCTTATTCCCTTCTTTACTCCCCCCTTGAAAATGATGACAATGAAATACAACTCATATCACTATTTAAATGGACTTTGGATCCACTTAAGAAGATTGAAAGACATATCCAACAGAGTAGGATTTCCAAGAAGAAATGACTGCCCCTTTGATCAACATGATGGCAACCTACTGTTTGGTTCATTGTGAAATGATGAAGAGTAGTATTTCTTGATAATTCACATAGTTTTGTTGCATCTTTTAAATTTGATAATGAAAGTTGATCAACTGGTATGATTCTATATTGATTTAATGCATCAAGAATAGGTTTATCATTAATTTGATCAAGTTGCTCAATTTCCTATCCCTCCTAAAACATAAGAGGACAACATGCCGGGCTCAACCCTCGTGGAAGCCACATTTTACTCCACATGTTGTAATCAGCTAAATCAAAATAGTAACAAAGATTTATCCTATATCTGCACAAGGAGCAAACATGTTAGATAAACAAAGCATATATGATATATGTGTTTGATAATTCTTTTGTTTTCTTGGACATCTATGGTATGCTATCTATTTTAATGTTTATGAATATCAGATTATATGTTTATGGATGTTTGCACATATTTTGATTGGTGACCTTTCATTGCTCTAACAACACTCTTCTTACAGATGCAAGGAACCTAGGAGCAGCAGGGGAAAACAACAACTGGAAGCAGGACAAGTAGGAGAGACTGAAGATGATGTAGGACAAGGAAACTGGGATTTGTCATTCAAGGAATGGCAGGTCTGCCTTCTCTTTATGTGCATTCTTTTTCTTTGTATTTATAAATGTATAGTTTTTTCTTTATATACATTAAAATAGTCAGTCCCTCGGCTTTTGAGGGACACTATACACTTATCATTATCAATAAAGACTACATTTGGGAAAGATTCTGCACTTTTTCCTATGTTATGTTATATGCATCGGCATGACGCAATGTAGTATTGTAGTCTTCTAATATTTCTTTATGCACGTGAATGTGACATAGCAAAGTTAAAAATGTACCTTCTTTTTACTTGTAAAACAGAAACAACATCACCTATTTGGGCTAGTAGAAAAAATAGGTGACAAGCATAAGGGATCAAAAGGGAGTGAGATAGACAGAGAAAGATGATACAACTTGTTGATTACTGAAATTTGACCTCCTGATTACTGAAATTTGACATGTTGATTACTGAAATTTGACTAAGTCTAAAATTTGTGAGATCTTCCAAAAACTAGAATTTGTATTATAAGTTTTAGAGATCCGAAACCACTCTCAAACATCCTAAAACTATATACATGAAATATAACTTAAAGTATAAGAAAGTAAACATCCATATGTAAATGTCAATTTATACTTAAATGTTTATTTCAGGTATATAGTTTCCCTAAAAGATAACAAGAAGAAAGAGAAAAAAAAGAGAAGAAAAAAATCCAATGTACACCAAAACGTGAGCGCGTCATAACGCACTCGCGTTATAGTGATGCTATTTTGAATTTAAAAAATGTGCATTATTTGAATTCAAAAACACACACTTTTTGAAATTCAAACAATAACGCGCTCACCTTTTTGGCTTGGTATGACCAAGCCTAGGCTCGGTAATTACCAAGCCATAACGCGAGCATGTTTTAGTAAAACATGCTCACTATTTTTGGATGAAAAAGAGAATCGGCCACTTTTTGGCTACCCATCTTTCTCCACCCGCCTAGTGTATAAAACCTACACATGCAGTATGGTGGTCTTATGCATTTATTTCTAGTTTTCATAGAATTCCTTAAAATATTGCATCTATAGTGTTTGTGGTAGGGTGGAATATTGATTAAAATATTCTAGGTTATTTGAATTTCATTAGATCTTTTAGAATTAAGGTTGAACACTAAGTGCATCATTGGCTATTTATTTTTATAACTATAACATCCCAGGCTTTATCTTTTTTATACAATTTTTTTAGATTAGGATGAGATTAAAAATATTTTTATTTGAAATCTTGATAGATTTATCATCTGTAAAGTAAATTTAACATATTGGATTCATGAGTTGTCAATTTTGATCTTTTACCAACACAAACCTATTAAAAAAACTAATCACATAGACCACTAAGCTCTCCAACACTACTATAATGTAGCACACAAGACCTTGGAGTTGATTGATTTCAAGGATCTTTTAACTTTTCAAGAGAAGTAGAGTGATCTTTATTCTACTTGAGTTACATGTGTCAAAGTGACCATCAATAGGTATGACACCTATTAGGGATCCCGATTGGACCCTCAATATTTCTTAAAACTAAGAAATAACTAGGAAGACGCCTTGGAATATTCTATATAGATGACATGAATGAAGAAAAATGTATTGGGATTTGAGCAAAATTGCAAAAAATTGATGAGTAAATATGCAATCATAGGGTTTGTGGGTGATTCAAACATAATGACAAGGCTAGATTTGGCCAAACATGCTTTAGAATCTATGTGATCTATAGATGCCCACTAGAAAATCCCTCCTTCATATAATTGCAAATATCACCCTTAAACCTAATTTGAACATGATAATCAAATATTTAAGATGCATATGAATTTTGCATTAGGTTGAGGATGCAACTATACATGTACAAGATAAATGATGACAAGTGAGCTAGAAGTGGATATATATATATAAAAGATATGTCACTAATATATGTGAGTATACAGCTAAGATGGGATAAAATAGATAATACATGTATGGTACAAGTCTCCACTAAACTAGGAAAGTACAACCACCTTTATAAAATGCATTTTTCTTTCCTAAGTATATGCCTAATTATGTACAAGGGAGATATCACCTACCTATATAAGCTTATCTTAGATACAGACTTATGCAATAAAGTAATGAATTCAATATAAGAAAGTTAATATGCATGAACAAGATAGAACCTCTTCTTTAGCAATGTACCCAATCTAATTTTGCTTCTAAGAATTGATCAACCAAAATCCAGCATTTACATTATGCTTGTTTTTTAATAATATCCTCCCATGCCTTATTTTAATGTATTAGGTTAAGTTGACTAACTAATGCTTGCAAATTATATTAACTTGAGAGGTGATGGTATACTATGTAAATTCTTATTGATTTGGATAAAATATTAGAAGTTCTAATAAAATGAATCCATGATGGAAGTCACCTATTTGAAATTCCTTACTCTCTTTTGACCTAGTTTCTTCATGCTCTTCGTTATACAAGGTCTCCTATTCTTCATCTTCTCGAAAAAAGGTTTAGTTTTATTACTTAAGGTTTTTAAGCAGTATGGTGATAGATAATTTGGAAAGTTGTGAAACTGGTTGTAAGAAAAAAGGTTTTATAAGCCATTATAATCTTTATAAAAGATATCCAGACATAATATATTTTTCTATGGTAATTGATAACATTTGTGATGGATCTAATAGTTGCATCAGAGCCCAGGGTAAGGAATGATGAAAGGATGTTTAACTAGCAGTGTGTATAAAATCATTGTTGTTATGTTATGCTCTTCTTTTCCTTTGTTTGATATTCATACTGCACAATAGCTTTCCACGCAGCAGGAGGGTTTTTCTTCAGTACTTGGTCATTTTTTAAACAAATTTTCCTTTCTTTAAATAAAAACGTTTATCTAATTCTGATATTATTGAAAGAAAAGTTGTGAGAATAAGTATTTAGAATAAAGAGATAACTGCAATAAATTTGGTATTTGATTTTTTTAATTTGATATTTTATTTTGTTATTCTGGAACGAGAAATGGAATGAGGAGTTTGTTGATAGTGAATTGAAATGTTTTGTTACACAACATAGGTTCAAGATTAAATTATTTTTATAAAATTCATATACTACATAAGAATATTGTACAATAATTTTAATTTATGTAGTTGAAGATAGTCTAGAACTCAAAACTTGTTTGCAATTAATTATTTTATAGCTTTTAACAAAATTTAAATTATTTGAAAGTTTTAAAATATTTATTTTTGAGTTTTTATTGTGGATTTTAATATATTTTTTAAAAACAAGTGTATAAGTTTTTTTGGTTATATAGTTATTAGTAGTTAAAATTGATATTTTATTTTTTGTTCATAGATATTGTTATGCTTGTATTACATTTATTAGTGAGGTTTCCAAAGACATTGATATTGTATCTAACTATTGAAATTTAGAGGGGTCAAACAGGAGGTTGGAAGATCTACCGAGAGCATGGAAGCTCATTCCCATATCTAATTATCTTCTTGGTCAAAGATTAGGCATACTGCTTGAGAGGTAATTTTGGTAGGTCTAAACAATTTTCCTTTTAGTTTGGTAGTTATAATTTCTATTTTAGTTTAGTGTGTTGTGTTCAATTTTAGAATCCTTGCTTGCATTTTGATGAGTACTAATTGATATAATTATGTTGTTTTGTTTCCCACTTCTTGTCTAACAAGAGAAAATAAGTCTTTATGATTAATCAGTGAGTGGTTTATATCTTTGACAAGTATTACCTATGCTAGAGGAATAAAGGCCGTGTACTGAGTTGATGTTAAGCATGAGGATGCAACTAAGTGCTAAAAAATACAAGGAATCACCAAGAGAATGGTCATTGTAATTGGATAATGATGAACATAGTTCATATTTTGTGTGGTATAAATGGTTAGAGATATGTTGATAGATGAATTTTAGCATGATTGTGTTCAATAGTGTTAGGACAAAGAAATGTATCTTTAGGTTATAGGAGACAATGACATAGGGCATTGGATACATAGAATTGACAAGTGTTGTTCTTAAGTGAATGTGAAACAAGGGGTTAGGAATTAGGAGGACATGTACAAGTGTTGAAACCAGTTGATTAGTACGAGTAGATAAGATTCAAATTTACAAATTAGCGAGGTAAGTCAAATTGATTGATACTTTAGATCATCTTTGTTTTCCCCTTTTTGATCAAGGGTGGGTTTGTTAACGTTTGTGATCCAAAAGTGATTTTATTTATTACTTTTTTTAATAATTGTTTGTGTAATGTCAACATTTTTTAAATTAATTTTGTAAATTGTTTGTTTATAGATAGTTTGGGTAGTTTCAAAGGTGATTGTAAGGTGAAATGATTTATATCTACATTATAGTCTTTGTATAAAATAATCTCATAGAATGAATTTTTGTGTTATTATTTGTGTTGAAATTTTGATGTAGATTATGGTTTTTCTATACTCTTCAATCAAACATACCACTATGTTTTATGCCTCTAGCTCTATTAGAACTGGTTGTTGCTATTATTATGAGGGTGCTTGTGGCTTCTCTTTTAACACTTGCTCAATTGATAGATTTTGATTCTAATTCTCCACCACTCTATTTCAATTCTTAATTCATACTTGAGAACCTTTGAGCTTTCGTACTTTTCAACTAATTTTAGAAATGACCTTAAAAAATCATACTTCATGATTCCTATCTAAAAGTTACAATTCTTTTCATGCATTGTAATTTTACTGATTGAACTTTTGGATAATTCGTACCTATCATATCAATAGAAACATAATCCTAAAAATTGAAATTAAAATTAAATATTGACAAACACTCAATACCAACCAGTCAACTCTTAAAAAGAGTTTTTACTATTACCTACCTCATATGAATGATGGATAACAATATATTTGACCAAAATCTGCTATGTAATCATTTACTCTCAAGGTTATATCATTCTTTATGAAATACCCACCTCCTGTTTGTATTTTAATTGATAATTATTGCAGGAGATGGAATGTCTACTTTATTGATATGACTAGGATCCATGAATGCCCATTGTGTCATTATTTTTGACTGTCCACAACAAACAAATTGTTTGTCAGCTGAGTTGTTTTGACAGTGACTGTTTTTTTATCTATATACTTCATTAATACCCATAGCTTCTCTTCAATGCAATTATTTTAGTCAATTTTTGTGAAGACTTTAATGTTTGACATTGATCTTTGTAAAGTTGATTGGCCTAACTTCTAATTCAATACTTGTGAACCCGTGAGTGTATTAAGAAATCTTTTCCTTGTGATTTTTATTATATTCTATGGAGACTTTGTTGAGATGCAACCTCCTTAGAATTGGCCCAAAAATTATACTTGATATTCGGTTTGAGATGGCTTTTAAGGTCGACCCAATGATAAAGATTTTTTATTTTATATATATATATATATAAATTTTAAAATGATACTTTTAAATAAGAATTGTGTAGAGATTAGTTTTTTGTTGTTGTTGTTGTTGTTGTAATATGATTGAAAATATAATTGATAATAAGTAAAAGATAAATAAATATTAGCTGTTGTAATTATTCTATTATGTTAAAGCTATTTTATTTTATCTTAAAATTATTTTATTTTTTACATATGTAAATTGTCACATATATTTTAATTTTTAATTAAGAATTATTTTATTATTTTATTTAGTTAAAATTTATTATTATTATTTTTATATAAGAGGGGGTGTCTCTCAAATCAGGGAGTGGAGTCGAAGCCGAGATCAATGGGGAACAAACCCATTGTCCAAGCCAACTCTACGGGCTAAAATTTATTTTATTTTACTTTACAACTATTTTATTTATTACACATATAAATTGTCACATATATATTTTAATTTTTAGTTAAAGAACTTTTTAATTTTTGTATACAATTTTTTTTTTTTAATTTGAAGAGCTATTTTACTTTTATATGTTATTTTTTTTTATCTTACTTTTTGAAAAGTTATCATTCTTTGTTTTGATAATTTATTTTATTTTATTTTTATTTTGAAAAGTGTTGTAAATGTTGTTATATATGTATAGGCTATTTTCTAATAGTTTCATTTACATGTATGTGTATATATTGTGTGTGTATGTGTGCACACATACACATATACATTTCCCTATGTTTTGGTTTTTATGGAAAAATGTCATGGTAGAATGTCTTGTATATGTTAAAATATAATTATTGTGATTGTTCATATAATTTGATTTTACTTCTTGAGATGGTACCCTTTCTATTGTTTTTTATTGCTCTCTACCCCATGTGTTTGACCTTAGACACTATAATATTATAAAATTATTTATTTTTTATATTTTTATTAGTATAAAATTATTTATCTATTGCTCTCATCACATGTTAAGGCTTTTGGTGTATGTTTATGTGGAAACTAATAGTTTAGATCAATTTTACACTATACAAAGACAACGATTGGTGTATGTTTATGTGAAAAATAATAGCTTAGACCAGAATTTATAAAATATAAAAATAAAGAAATTATCTCTTAGTAATAATGAAAGTTGTATCTCATAGTTAGAAATTATTCATTAAAGTGACTGTATATGATAGGTATTATTTATTAGTAATAATGAAATTAACTATGATGTAAATATGATGTAAATAGGAGAATTGACTTGTATTGTTTTATTTTTTTTAGCAGTGGGGTTTGTTTGTGCATATGTTCAATTATCTACAACTATATATGATTTTATAGTGCAACAACTTCATATATACAAGATAATACAATATGTTCTTTGACACAATATCTACATAATTCTTTGTTAACCAAATATGATAAAAAATCAAAATAACATTTATTTATATTAACATATAATTTAAATAAATAAATAAATATTTTTTTTATTTAATATAAAAATTATAAATCCCCATCATAAACAATTAATAGTTATTAAATATTTTAACTTATTATGAACAATGCTTTATAAGAAAGTTGAGGAAGCATTTGAAAAACTATTGTGGGGACAAGATATTAATGGAAGTGAATAGTTTGGCAAATAAACCTTAGATATGACAACTCTTGGATATTGGACGAAATGAAATTCCCTTGTACATCAATTTGCCCAAATTCTATTTCATTTGAAAAAAATTAGCACTTGAAATTGACTTGTACAATATTTATGATAGATATTTTCGAGGGGTTTTCGTTGTGACTCTCTATTTTTTTATATTAATATTTAGATATATGTTATAATTCATTATTAAGGGAAAATAATTATAAAATATTTTTATTTGTTTATAAGAAAGTTGTGTATTTAATATTTTTAATTATTAATTAGTTTGATCTATTATCAATATTATTTGTATTTTTTATTTAAAATATAAATATTTTTATAATATAATATTATAATTTTAATTTTTTAATAATTAATTAATTTTCATTAATTGACATGTATTAGTTATAATAATAACTTATTAATTGTTTGTGTTTATAAAACTAAAAAAATGTAATTTATACATGTATCATCTTTTTTCTTTTGTATGGAAATATCAATTAATTTAGATGTGTGGCATATCTATCCAATAATGTCAACTTATAAACTGATTGTTTAGTTGTATTTTATTGTGAAGGAATAAATTATATTCCATATATAAAATTTATATAAATTAATTAAAGAATAAAGATAAATAGATATAATCTAAATTAATGAGTTTGGATTAGAATAGTAAGTGTTTAATTGAATTTGTACAAATTCAATAAATTAAATGTGATTCTAAGCTTCAATTATAGTGATGGAAATATACTATTGAAGATGTTAAAGTTGATTCATCAATATGTTAGTATTTTAAGGGTTGATTAGCCAACTATCTCAAAATTTTAAAAAATGGTATGTTCTACTCTAGTTTAGATATGTATTTGTAGAAGTGAACTAACACATACACCTATACTATAAGAATGATCATGCTTGAAATTATCTTGTATCTTTATTTTTCTCTACATGTTAGTAATATGAGAAGTTTTAAAGGGCATGTTCTCCTCAATGAAAATCCTAGGGTGACCACTTCAACAATTTTGGAGTTCAAAGATAATAGTTAACAAGCAAGCATGCAATGTGTCTAGGATAATGTATGCTTGATAAAATATTCCTATGATGCTCTTAATATGAATTTTCTTTGAATATCTCCTAGATGTACTAGTATTATTTGATGCTTTTAATTGAATGAATGATAATATAACACATAAATTAACACAAGTGTGCATTAGGTTGACATAAAATAGTTAGTAGAATGGAATTTGATAAAATTTGATTTGAACTTGAATTTTAAAAGTTCAAGATTTATATTTGTGTCATGCCCACATTTTAATGTGGATTTGACACAAACATAACCAATTTTCTTTTTGTTTAAACATAGTTTTGCAACCTAACACACTCCTGAAAAAGCCACCATTGTAACGCCCATCATGCAACTCAGAGAACACAGACCAGGCAAATAATTTTTTTTTTAAAACATTACAATTGGACATACCAGAACATTAACTATAAACATATCACACCTTACATTACACTCGTACACTTAGTTCTCTGGAGCACGCGAGGTTACTTCACAAACAACTAACAACGAAACAAAGATAACAACAACACTATTCACTACTTATAGCTATACTCAATGATCACACAAGTTACAAGAAAAGATAGAAGTGATTTACTAACTTTGGCAATAGAGTCTTCTCACTTAGGTCAGCTTAACATACCTCTTACATTCTATTTTATCAACAAGTCCTTGCTCCCAATGCCTATACCTGCAAGGTCTACATGACTTGGCACACACATTAGATCACAGATAATTAGCACATGATCACTAAGAGAACTATATATATCAATGGTAGTTTTTACGTTATCGGAAATATATGACAAGACTCAAATAAGACTCAGAAGAACAGTCCTAGGGGCCCGACCTAATGCCTCGGGAGCTCATCACTCGATGGCCTTGCCTACGTATATAATTCACAGAGGCACCGTAGTTCGACAACTTGAGCTGCTCCAACTCAATTGACTGACCAACCAAGGGTTCACTCAAAAGACTTTCAAGGAGGAATCTATTCCAACACAAAAGTAACACAACACCACAAATACACACTACCTCAAACCTCTATTCATAAGCATTATGTGACCCATACAAAATTACATACGGAAGAAGAGTGGGTATGCAACCCTTTCTAGGGTCCATCACCCCAGACAGTTCTTAGGCGGCTGCCACCCACTTAGGTGAAGCCGAAGACTAATAAACAAGGTAAGCATAATCTTGCAAAAAAATAAAATAAAAATAACCTACTCAAATATTTATTCCTTGCTTGCACAAGAAAGGTCACAAGGCATAACAACAGTAGCCATTAACGACTTGCATTCACAATTGGAAGACTAAACCACTCGACAATCAAGTCAATCATACTCACAAGAGTTTAAAAAGTAAATGTCCCTATAAAGGACTTATGAGTCAATGGTAAAAATAATCACCATTCAAGAAATTGTCTAAATTCATTCACTTGCATTGGCCTTCTCATTTATCTAAATGTAAGTTGATCAAAATCAATCATTCGATTGTCTGGGTAAGTATGAATACAATACAAGCATTAATCATGAAGATTTGTAAGGAAACCAATTATATTCTATTTATTTATTTCTTGCTTCACCAATTGACTTCCACGTATTAAGAGATCATTTAAGTCACACATAAACTCCTCATATGTCACCTAAAGTCGCATAACACCACAATTGCAAGGTCTACCACAATGATCTAGAGGGGTGATCAACCCCAACATACTTCCTGATGTACTAGCATCTATAAATAAAATTCTCTTATTTAATTATCTAATGCATACTTCAATTTAATTAATACTAAGCCATCTAACATTAAATTAGAATTATTTAAGTTAAATAACCTATCTATTTAAATCAATTTACTTTAACTGCATACACAATGAAATAATCATTTAATAATATGTATCCAACTAGAGAGATCTTTTATTTTATAACATTTCTTATTTCTTCAAAAATTCACTCTAACTAAATCCCTTTCAACAAATTGATGAAATTACCTTCACTTGGTTCTACAAATCATGAGTTTAACTTCCTATACATTCCTTACCCTTGAGGAGGATTAATAAATGCAATAGATTCAAGGTTAATAATAATTGTGATAATAATGCAAGTTACAAGATTAACTATTAATTATAATTGTTGAAAACTCTTCACCTATCATGTTGACACTAATGATACTACAATAGCTATTCTAATCACTAATTTCAATAACTCCACAAAACAATAGTTCTACTAGATTGATAATAACACATAATAGGATTACTATAATAGCAATGAATCACCTTACACAAAAAAGGTTATAAACATATTCACATTAAATTTAAAGCTAAATGTACTACAATTTGTTTATTTAAAACTAACATAACTACTCTCAAAATTCAGTGCCCTACTTTGATTTATTGCCAATGAAATATCACTTATTAAAATATACCTAGTACAATAAATAATTTCCATGTTCTTATTCACTAAGATATATCTAGTATTACATGTACTCATAAATTTTACTCATTTTCATTTATTTAATTTCATGGTAAATAAATAGAATGTTGTTTGTGATATCATAATCCAACTCTTACTGTAATAAACAAACACTTTCTGCTTACTTACAAACAAAAGAACTAACATAGATTCTTTTCGATTCTATACAGACATATCTGATGTGAATATATATTAAACAAGCAAATGAAGCCTTTTATCCAAATCAAAGACACGCGTTACTAAACACCAGGCGTAACCTAAACCATCGAACTAAAAGCAATACTTAGTCAACTAATACTTTTCAATGAATTCTAACAAATACTCAAACCGAGATTATATACCCTATACCCACCCTAAGATGCAGGGAACGTAACCGCCATTCAAGTATAGAGCAAGAGCTATAAACTAGAACCACCGACCAACAAGAACAGATTCACAATGAAGAATGTATGACTTCAGGCATAAATGTAACCACCAAAACTAAACCGATAAGTTAAGTATGAGAATAAGTGTTGGTAATGGCCTTGCATGTAACAGAAGACAAAATAAGGTCGGTGACTAACATGCACAAAGTAAAAGCAACGACTTAACGTCTGAGTCTGGTAAGAAAGCCGCAGAAAAGAGAGCACACTAAGAAGAATCAAACTACAGAGAATTAAGAAACTCTTATCAGTAAAAAAAAACACAGCTCTAACAACGATCATACTGGGAGAGAAAGAACACACTGCATCACCCTTAATAGGCTTAACAAACTCATATCAATACAATAAAAAATAACATTCATTAAGCACACTAAAATGATTCAGCAGGAAAGCTCTTATATTCCTTGAATTAACATAGCCCTCTATGATGCATTCAAAACGTAAGATTCACTTGTACGCAACTATCTTTTATGGTGGAAGAGACCGAGGCCCTAAAGGCTCCCGTCATGAAAAGTTTGATGAAATCAAGGAAATATGGAAGATAGTTTTTTTTTTCAGGCATACCTAAATTAAAGGATCGCCTTGCCCTCACAGGACACATTGATCTC
>VDFB02281492.1:476253698-476272009 GCA_007258455.2 Sequoia sempervirens
GCTAAGTCCCTCTCACTCCAACCCCTTCTCTCCCACTCCCTCTCTCTTAGGTCTCTCCCTTCCACCCCCTCTCCCTCTCTCAGGTCTCTCTCTCACTACCTCTCTACCTCTCTCTCTCTCTTAAAATTTAGACACATAAATACATACATATAAGAAGACATACATACATACTTGCATATATACATACAAGCATACATGTACATATGTATATACAATCTTGCATACATACATACATACATACATACATACATACATACATACATGTAGGTATACATACATACAAGCATGCATGCATACATACATGTCATACAAGCATACATGCATACAAACATACAAATATATATGCATACATTTAATAGAGTAGCATTTAACACAAAGCAAGACATAACATGAGTGCGTTATAATGCACTTGCATTATGTCTTGCTAGACATGTCTTGCACAAATGCAAAAACCATGTCAAAACTAAGAAATAATGCGTTCACATTATTTCTTGCTTTGGGAATCCCCAAGCCTTGGACTTGGTATTTTCCTTGGAATACCAACCCAAAGGCTTGGAGGGCCTTCCCAATGTCCAAAGATGTGTTTTTACAAATTCTACAATATTTCACATAATTATGTTTGTGCTCGCCATTGGGTTTGCACGTGTTTCAATGTCAAAAAAATTGAACAACTAGGTAATGTTAGGTGCTCTCTTAGCTATCTAACAATGTAATTTTTTTTCACTTTTTGACATTGTTAAGCCTTTGATCTTTAATTTCTTTTGTTTTTGTGTTTGTTTTTTTGGAAAAAACCAGTGTTTGGTGTTTTCTTCATTATAAATTAACCGTTTATCAAAATTTCAAATAAATTACATTCTTAGAAACTAGACTCAATTTTAAACATATTTTAAAAAAATCAATTAATTTCTAAAATTTATAGGGGTAGCAGGGCCAAAATTCTATTTTTCAAGAAGTATCCACTTTGAAAATTAGTAAAAAATCAAATATTCATTAAAAAATTATCAGAAAAATCAAGCATAAACTACATACTGTTAGCTAATTTCTCATCGAAGTGAATTTAAAAATACTAAAAAAAAAATTAACCGTATTAGGGAGCCACAAAAGTTGTTATATTATGTTTTTTTGACAAAAATAACACCAATTTATGTGGTCCCCTCTTTTGAACCCCTTAATCTTAACCATTTTCAAAAAAAAATTAGTAGTTTAGAAAGTAGACTCAGAGCACTATGATCCTTGTTTTTGTTGCATCTCAAAATTTTGAGTGTAACTATCCTCAATTTCACATCCAAGGTTAGTCTTTCCTGATTTCAAAAAAAGTGGCCACTTAAGCCCCCTTTTTGGCCCCCTATTTTTTTTCACTTACCCTCTTATCTAATTCTAATTCTTTCACCTGACTAACCAACAATGCCTGAGCTTTGGAAGTCTTGATGAGACCCATTGAGATAAGCTTTTGTTGCTCATGTATCAACATCTCAGAAAATGATGCAAATGAAGGTGTAGTATATGCAGACCCCATAGTCTATCTATGAGTATGAAAGCTAGAAACAAAAGAAGCATAATCAAGACCAAGTTTATTCATTGTATTGTAGACCAATTGAATGTCCTTCTTATCAATTCCACATGCTTTACATTGCTCTCTTAGATCATTAACCTTAGTGATGTAGTCTTGTATGTTGTCAAAGTTCTTAGGATCAAGGCTCATCATTTCATTATCAATTTGATAGCCTCTTCATATGTGTACCATACAATGTTTTCAATTTTCCCCATGCTTCATGAGAATTTTTACATGATTCAATTTGAAACAACAAATCTTGAGAAACTATTATATGAAGACATCCAAGAGATTTGGTATGTTCAATAATCTATTTTGTCTTTTCATCTAC
This sequence comes from Sequoia sempervirens, assembly GCA_007258455.2. Lineage (NCBI taxonomy): Eukaryota > Viridiplantae > Streptophyta > Pinopsida > Cupressales > Cupressaceae > Sequoia > Sequoia sempervirens. The sequence goes on from VDFB02281492.1 coordinate 476,255,582, forward strand.
ATCTATAGGTTTAGGTACCTTATTTTCAACATATAGAGAGTGGCCTTTAGTCATTAGAATACTATATGCATTTTTATGTCATGTTGAATAATTATATGATGTGAGCAAAGGAACCTTAGAATGATCCATGAAAATGAGATAGCACAAGAAAACATATCAAAAAAATGCACCAAGAGAGCCCCCCCTAAATCACTCAATCAGGAAACCCCCCAAGCAATATCTGATTTGTGGCACTTTATATTTAGTGTGTTTATAGTTGCTAGATGCCAAAAACAAGCTAGACTTGATATTAGTGCTTACCAATGCCAAAATAGGCCACATAATCAAGTACAATTTTTGGTACAAAATGAGATCAATTTGATCATAACACTGAAAAGTACACAAAAAATTATGCACTTTCAAAAAAAATTGCACCAAAAAATGTTATCGCAGGAGTAAGATATGAGCCCTTGAAGTTGGCCTACAAAATTGAAAATGCAAATGAGAGGGGGTGCAAATTTTTTAAAAAGGCGCTAACATTAGCACTTCACCAAATTAAATTTGACATTCGTGCAACCGTCAAAAAAGAATATTCTCCCTTGTAAAGAATATGCTGAAACTGCAAGCTTAAAATTGACAATCAGATGATCGTCACTCGAGTCGGTGGAATATTTGCAAAATCTCGAATATTCACTGGCTGAGGAAATATGCTGATTTGAATCTTACCATCAGATTTTTTTGAAATATGTCACCAATGATTTTTTTGATTTCCAGTTTTTATGAATTGACAGCCACCAACATTTTTATTGTTTGCCAGTTTTTGTGATTTGACCGGCTGATGATTTTTATTACCGGTCCACCATTTATTGTGGGGTTGTGGTACCCTACGGAGGGTACTGAAAACTATATATATTTTTTGAAATTATTTTATCAGAAAAAATAAATCGAAATAAAATATTTATTTTTTGAAACCGTACTGCAGTGTAATTATGATGCGACATGGGGGCCGTACGGCTCCCTGGGAAATTTTTTTTGCCTCAGGGGATAACTTCTCTAATTTGGACAATTTGGTAGTCAATATTAGGGTTTTTGGCCCTTCTGGACGTGATGGCAAGGTTGGATTTGACCCAAAATGCTCCAAAAATGCAACTACCTTCTGGATTTGGCAACCACTCTCCAGCTTCAAACCCTCATAGATTTGGCCTCATATGTTCAATTTGGATAAAACAAAAGGAAAAAATGACTTTCTTGAACCCTCTGAGCTCAATGGTGAGCTCATATTTACACCAACAAGCTCCAATTTGAACCTACAATAAAGAGCCAAAAAGAGGAACCCCCCAAATTTTGGTATTTCTATCAAGTTTTTTTTATTCTCTAGATCATCATACGATGCAAGAGAAGAGCATACTCAACTATTCAAGATTTACCAAGATCACTCAAAAAATGGCTAACTAAAGGCACCCAACCTGCTCTGATACCATGTTAGAATTGGCTATGGAGATAGCCTTCCAAGATCTAGAGGTCAAATGGAAAGCACAAAAGAGAGAATATGAATATGAAAAGAATAAACTGTATTCTTATCAATTATGAAAATATGATTCAATGTTGTGTGTATAATGTATGAGAGACCCCTTGTTTATATAGCCAAGGTGAGACATAAGATTTCATAAGATTATTACAAGTGTCTTAATCTTATGACATGAGACAACTTATCACAACTACCTAAGACACATTTGTTACAAGTCAAAAGATAATCTATAACAACTAACACCTTCTAGAAAGATTCATTCCTAGGACCTAAGTAAACTTAACATGTAAATAAGTCCCCTAGTAATGAATTAACTAGGTACAAGACTTTATTTACACCAACTATTATTAATGATGTTCTAACTCTTAAATGCACATAAATTTTAAATCATTTATCTAGGGTCAAATATTCTACACCTAAATCAGTTTATTCAAGTTGGGATAATGATGGCATCTTAAGAAAAATCAAGTATTAAGAATTAACTTAAGTGATAAATTATTTGGTGGGACCCTCTTATCAACACTGTTGTCTCAAGACATATCTAAGAGTTTAAAGTCGTCTATCAAGTAAAACGTGACTAAGGGAGTCATCTAATATGAACCTATGAGTAATTAAATTATGCTTTGTGTGTTAATTAATACAATCTTGTCAAATAATATTATACCTTAGTAGTTGTGTTACACAATGGTGGCTTTTTCAGGAGTGTGTTAGGTTGCAAAACTATGTTTAAACAAAAATAAATTTGGTTATGTTTGTGTCAAATCCACATTAAAATGTGGGCATGACACAAATATAAATCTTGAACTTTTAAAATTCAAGTTCAAATCAAATTTTATCAAATTCCATTCTACTAACTATTTTATGTCAACCTAATGCACACTTGTGTTAATTTATGTGTTATATTATCATTCATTCAATTAAAAGCATCAAATAATACTAGTACATCTAGGAGATATTCAAAGAAAATTCATATTAAGAGCATCATAGGAATATTTTATCAAGCATACATTATCCTAGACACATTGCATGCTTGCTTGTTAACTATTATCTTTGAACTCCAAAATTGTTGAAGTGGTCACCCTAGGATTTTCATTGAGGAGAACATGCCCTTTACAACTTCTCATATTACTAACATGTAGAGAAAAATAAAGATACAAGATAATTTCAAGCATGATCATTCTTATAGTATAGGTGTATGTGTTAGTTCGCTTCTACAAATACATATCTAAACTAGATTAGAACATACCATTTTTTAAATTTTGAGATAGTTGGCTAATCAACCCTTAAAATACTAACATATTGATGAATCAACTTTAACATCTTCAATAGTATATTTCCATCACTATAATTGAAGCTTAGAATCACATTTAATTTATTGAATTTGTACAAATTCAATTAAACACTTACTATTCTAATCCAAACTCCTTAATTTAGATTATATCTATTTATCTTTATTCTTTAATTAATTTATATAAATTTTATATATGGAATATAATTTATTCCCTCACAATAAAATACAACTAAACAATCAGTTTATAAGTTGACATTATTGGATAGATATGCCACACATCTAAATTAATTGATATTTCCATACAAAAGAAAAAAGATGATACATGTATAAATTACATTTTTTTAGTTTTACAAACACAAACAGTTAATAAGTTATTATTATAACTAATACATGTCAATTAATGAAAATTAATTAATTATTAAAAAATTAAAATTATAATATTATATTATAAAAATATTTATATTTTAAATAAAAATACAAATAATATTGATAATAGATAAAACTAATTAATAATTAAAAATATTAAATACACAACTTTCTTATAAACAAATAAAAATATTTTATAATTCTTTTCCCTTAATAATGAATTATAACATATATCTAAATATTAATATAAAAAAATAGAGAGTCACAACGAAAACCCCTCGAAAATATCTATCATAAATATTGTACAAGTCAATTTCAAGTGCTAATTTTTTTCAAATGAAATAGAATTTGGGCAATTGATGTACAAGGGAATTTCATTTCGTCCAATATCCAAGAGTTGTCATATCTAAGGTTTATTTGCCAAACTATTCACTTCCATTAATATCTTGTCCCCACAATAGTTTTTCAAATGCTTCCTCAACTTTCTTACAAAAGCATTGTTCATAATAAGTTAAAATATTTAATAAATATTAATTGTTTATGATGGGGATTTATATTTTTTATATTAAATAAAAAAAATATTTATTTATTTATTTAAATTATATGTTAATATAAATAAATGTTATTTTGATTTTTTATCATATTTGGTTAACAAAAGAATTATGTAGATATTGTGTCAAAGAACATATTGTATTATCTTGTATATATGAAGTTGTTGCACTATAAAATCATATATAGTTGTAGATAATTGAACATATGCACAAACAAACCCCACTGCTAAAAAAAATAAAACAATACAAGTCAATTCTCCTATTTACATCATATTTACATCATAGTTAATTTCATTATTACTAATAAATAATACCTATCATATACAGTCACTTTAATGAATAATTTCTAACTATGAGATACAACTTTCATTATTACTAAGAGATAATTTCTTTATTTTTATATTTTATAAATTCTGGTCTAAGCTATTATTTTTCACATAAACATACACCAATCTTTGTCTTTGTATAGTGTAAAATTGACCTAAACTATTAGTTTCCACATAAACATACACCAAAAGCCTTAACATGTGATGAGAGCAATAGATAAATAATTTTATACTAATAAAAAATATAAAAAATAAATAATTTTATAATATTATAGTGTCTAAGGTCAAACACATGGGGTAGAGAGCAATAAAAAACAATAGAAAGGGTACCATCTCAAGAAGTAAAATCAAATTATATGAACAATCACAATAATTATATTTTAACATATACAAGACATTCTACCATGACATTTTTCCATAAAAACCAAAACATAGGGAAATGTATATGTGTATGTGTGCACACATACACACACAATATATACACATACATGTAAATGAAACTATTAGAAAATAGCCTATACATATATAACAACATTTACAACACTTTTCAAAATAAAAATAAAATAAAATAAATTATCAAAACAAAGAATGATAACTTTTCAAAAAGTAAGATAAAAAAAATAACATATAAAAGTAAAATAGCTCTTCAAATTAAAAAAAAAAATTGTATACAAAAATTAAAAAGTTCTTTAACTAAAAATTAAAATATATATGTGACAATTTATATGTGTAATAAATAAAATAGTTGTAAAGTAAAATAAAATAAATTTTAGCCCGTAGAGTTGGCTTGGACAATGGGTTTGTTCCCCATTGATCTCGGCTTCGACTCCACTCCCTGATTTGAGAGACACCCCCTCTTATATAAAAATAATAATAATAAATTTTAACTAAATAAAATAATAAAATAATTCTTAATTAAAAATTAAAATATATGTGACAATTTACATATGTAAAAAATAAAATAATTTTAAGATAAAATAAAATAGCTTTAACATAATAGAATAATTACAACAGCTAATATTTATTTATCTTTTACTTATTATCAATTATATTTTCAATCATATTACAACAACAAAAACAAACTAATCTCTACACAATTCACAATTCTTATTTAAAAGTATCATTTTAAAATTTAAAAATATATATATAAAATAAAAAATCTTTATCATTGGGTCGACCTTAAAAGCCATCTCAAACTGAATATCAAGTATAATTTTTGGGGCAATTCTAAGGATGTTGAGCATCTCAACAAAGTCTCCATAGAATATAATAAAAATCACAAGGAAAAGATTTCTTAATGAACTCACGGGTTCACAAGTATTGAATTAGAAGTTAGGCCAATCAACTTTACAAAGATCAATGTCAAACATTACCTCTGAACTAGACTAAAATAATTGCATTGAAGAGAAGCTATAGGTATTAATGAAGTATATAGATAAAAAAACAGTCACTGTCAAAACAACTCAGCTGACAAACAATTTGTTTGTTGTGGACAGTCAAAAATAATGACACAATGGGCATTCATGGATCCTAGTCATATCAATAAAGTAGACATTCCATCTCCTGCAATAATTATCAATTAAAATACAAACAGGAGGTGGGTATTTCATAAAGAATGATATAACCTTGAGAGTAAATGATTACATAGCAGATTTTTCATTTTGATGGTCAAATATATTGTTATCCATCATTCATATGAGGTAGGTAATAGTAAAAACTGTTTTTAAGAGATTTTAAGAGTTGACTGGTTGGTATTGAGTGTTTGTCAATATTTAATTTTAATTTCAATTTTTAGGATTATGTTTCTATTGATATGATAGGTACGAATTATCCAAAAGTTCAATCAGTAAAATTACAATGCATGAAAAGAATTGTAACTTTTAGATAGGAATCATGAAGTATGATTTTTTAAGGTCATTTCTAAAATTAGTTGAAAAGTACGAAAGCTCAAAGGTTCTCAAGTATGAATTAAGAATTGAAATAGAGTGGTGGAGAATTAGAATCAAAATCTATCAATTGAGCAAGTGTTAAAAGAGAAGCCACAAGCACCCTCATAATAATAGCAACAACCAGTTCTAATAGAGCTAGAGGCATAAAGCATAGTGGTATGTTTGATTGAAGAGTATAGAAAAACCATAATCTACATCAAAATTTCAACACAAATAATAACACAAAAATTCATTCTATGAGATTATTTTATACAAAGACTATAATGTAGATATAAATCATTTCACCTTACAATCACCTTTGAAACTACCCAAACTATCTAAAACAAACAATTTACAAAATTAATTTAAAAAATGTTGACATTACACAAACAATTATTAAAAAAAGTAATAAATAAAATCACTTTTGGATCACAAACGTTAACAAACCCACCCTTGATCAAAAAGGGGAAAACAAAGATGATCTAAAGTATCAATCAATTTGACTTACCTCGCTAATTTGTAAATTTGAATCTTATCTACTCGTACTAATCAATTGGTTTCAACACTTGTACATGTCCTCCTAATTCCTAACCCCTTGTTTCACATTCACTTAAGAACAACACTTGTCAACTCTATGTATCCAATGCCCTATGCCATTGTCTCCTATAACCTAAAGATACATTTCTTTGTCCTAACACTATTGAACACAATCATGCTAAAATTCATCTATCAACATATCTCTAACCATTTATACCACACAAAGTATGAACTATATTCATCATTATCCAATTACAATGACCATGCTCTTGGTGATTCCTTGTATCTGTAGCACTTAGTTGCATCCTCATGCTTAACATCAACTCAGTACACGGCCTTTATTCCTCTAGCATAGGTAATACTTGTCAAAGATATAAACCACTCACTGATTAATCATGAAGACTTATTTTCTCTTGTTAGACAAGAAGTGGGAAACAAAACAACATAATTATATCAATTAGTACTCATCAAAATGCAAGCAAGGATTCTAAAATTGAACACAACACACTAAACTAAAATAGAAATTATAACTACCAAACTAAAAGGAAAATTGTTTAGACCTACCAAAATTACCTCTCAAGCAGTATGCCTAATCTTTGACCAAGAAGATAATTAGATATGGGAATGAGCTTCCATGCTCTCGGTAGATCTTCCAACCTCCTGTTTGACCCCTCTAAATTTCAATAGTTAGATACAATATCAATGTCTTTGGAAACCTCACTAATAAATGTAATACAAGCATAACAATATCTGTGAACAAAAAATAAAATATCAATTTTAACTACTAATAACTATAACCCAAAAAACTTATACACTTGTTTTTAAAAAATATATTAAAATCCACAATAAATACTCAAAAATAAATATTTTAAAACTTTCAAATAATTTAAATTTTGTTAAAAGCTATAAAATAATTAATTGCAAACAAGTTTTGAATTCTAGACTATCTTCAACTACATAAATTAAAATTATTGTACAATATTCTTATGTAGTATATGAATTTTATAAAAATAATTTAATCTTGAACCTATGTTGTGTAACAAAACATTTCAATTCACTATCAACAAACTCCTCATTCCATTTCTCGTTCCAGAATAACAAAATAAAATATCAAATTAAAAAAATCAAATTACCAAATTTATTGCAGTTATCTCTTTATTCTAAATACTTATTCTCACAACTTTTCTTTCAATAATATCAGAATTAGATAAACTTTTTTATGTAAAGAAAAGAAAATTTGTTTAAAAAATGACTAAGTACTGAAGAAAAACCTTCCTGCTGCGTGGAAAGCTATTGTGCAGTATGAATATCAAACAAAGGAAAAGAAGAGCATAACATAACAACAATGATTTTATACACACTGCTAGTTAAACATCCTTTCATCATTCCTTACCCTGGGCTCTGATGCAACTATTAGATCCATCACAAATATTATCAATTACCATAGAAAAATATATTATGTCTGGATATCTTTTATAAAGATTATAATGGCTTATAAAACCTTTTTTCTTACAACCAGTTTCACAACTTTCCAAATTATCTATCACCATACTGCTTAAAAACCTTAAGTAATAAAACTAAACCTTTTTTCAAGAAGATGAAGAATAGGAGACCTTGTATAACAAAGAACATGAAGAAACTAGGTCAAAAGAGAGTAAGGAATTTCAAATAAGTGACTTCCATCATGGATTCATTTTATTAGAACTTCTAATATTTTATCCAAATCAATAAGAATTTACATAGTATACCATCACCTCTCAAGTTAATATAATTTGCAAGCATTAGTTAGTCAACTTAACCTAATACATTAAAATAAGGCATGGGAGGATATTATTAAAAAACAAGCATAATGTAAATGCTGGATTTTGGTTGATCAATTCTTAGAAGCAAAATTAGATTGGGTACATTGCTAAAGAAGAGGTTCTATCTTGTTCATGCATATTAACTTTCTTATATTGAATTCATTACTTTATTGCATAAGTCTGTATCTAAGATAAGCTTATATAGGTAGGTGATATCTCCCTTGTACATAATTAGGCATATACTTAGGAAAGAAAAATGCATTTTATACAGGTGGTTGTACTTTCTTAGTTTAGTGGAGACTTGTACCATACATGTATTATCTATTTTATCCCATCTTAGTTGTATACTCACATATATTAGTGACATATATATATATATATATATCCACTTCTAGCTCACTTGTCATCATTTATCTTGTACATGTATAGTTGCATCCTCAACCTAATGCAAAATTCATATGCATCTTAAATATTTGATTATCATGTTCAAATTAGGTTTAAGGGTGATATTTGCAATTATATGGAGGGATTTTCTAGTGGGCATCTATAGATCACATAGATTCTAAAGCATGTTTGGCCAAATCTAGCCTTGTCATTATGTTTGAATCACCCACAAACCCTATGATTGCATATTTACTCATCAATTTTTTGCAATTTTGCTCAAATCCCAATACATTTTTCTTCATTCATGTCATCTATATAAAATATTCCAAGGCGTCTTCCTAGTTATTTCTTAGTTTTAAGAAATATTGAGGGTCCAATCGGGATCCCTAATAGGTGTCATACCTATTGATGGTCACTTTGACACATGTAACTCAAGTAGAATAAACATCACTCTACTTCTCTTGAAAAGTTAAAAGATCCTTGAAATCAATCAACTCCAAGGTCTTGTGTGCTACATTATAGTAGTGTTGGAGAGCTTAGTGGTCTATGTGATTAGTTTGTTTAATAGGTTTGCGTTGGTAAAAGATCAAAATTGACAACTCATGAATCCAATATGTTAAATTTACTTTACAGATGATAAATCTATCAAGATTTTAAATAAAATTATTTTTAATCTAATCCTAATCTAAAAAAATTGTATAAAAAAGATAAAGGGGATGTTATAGTTATAAAAATAAATAGCCAATGATGCACTTAGTGTTCAACCTTAATCCTAAAATATCTAATGAAATTCAAATAACCTAGAATCTTTTAATCAATATTCCACCCTACCACAAACACTATAGATGCAATATTTTAAGGAATTCTATGAAAACTAGAAATATATGCATAAGACCACCATACTACCTATGTAGGTTTTATAAACTAGGTCGGTGCAGAAAGATGGGTAGCCAAAAAGTGGCCAATTCACTTTTTCATCCCGAAATAGTGAAAATGTAAGCACATTTTACTAAAACGTGCTCACATTATGGCTTGGTAATTAATGAGCCTAGGCTTAGTCATACTGAGCCGAAAACATGAGCGCGTTATAATGCGCTCACGTTATTGTTTGAATTTCAAAAAGTGTACATTTTTTAATTCAAAATAGCATCACCATAATGCGAGCGCATTATGATGCGCTCGTGTTTTGGTGTACATTGGATTTTTTTCTTCTCTTTTTTTTTCTCTTTCTTCTTGTTATCTTTTAGGGAAACTATATACATGAAATAAACATTTAAGTATAAGTTGACATTTACATATGGACATTTACTTTCTTATACTTTAAGTTATACTTCATGTATAGAGTTTCAAGATGTTTGAGAGTGGTTTCGGATTTCTAAGAGTTATAATGCAAATTCTAGTTTTTGGAAGATCTCACAAATTTCAGACTTAGTCAAATTTCAGTAATCAGCATGTCAAATTTTAGTAATCAACAAGTTGTATCATCTTTCTCTCTCTATCTCACTCCCTTTTTATCTCTTATTCTTGTTACCTATTTTTGGTACTAGCCCAAACATGTGATGTTGTTTATGTTTTACAAGTAAAAAGAAGGTACATTTTTAACTTTTTTATGTCACATTCATGTTCATAAAGAAATATTAGAAGACTACAATACTACATTGCCTCATGCCAATGCATATAGCATAACATAGGAAAGAGTGAAAAATATTTCCCAAATGTAGTCTTTATTGATAATGATAAGTGTATAGTGTCCCTCAAAAGCCAAGGGACTGACTATTTTAATGCATATAAAGAAAAAACTATACATTTATAGATACAAAGAAAAAAAATGCACATAAAGAGAAGGGGGACCCGCCATTGCCTGAATGACAAATCCTAGTTTCCTTGTCCTGCATCATCTTCAGGCTCTCCTGCTTGTCCTGCTTCTAGTTGTTGTTTTCCCCTACTGCTCCTAGGTTCCCTGCATTTGTAAGAAGAGTGTTGTTAGAGCAATGAAAGGTCACCAATCAAAATATGTGAAAACATCCATAAACATATAATCTGATCTTCATAAACATTAAAATAGATAGCATATCGTAGATTCCCAAGAAAACAAAAGAGTTATCAAACACATCTATCATATATGCTCTATTTATCTAACATGTTTGCTCCTTGTGCAGATATAGGATAAATATTTGTTACTGTTTTGATTTAGTTGATTACAACATATGGAGTAAAATGTGGCTTCCATGAGGGTTGAGCCCAACATGCTATCCTCTTGTGTTATAGGGGGGGTAGGAAATTGAGCAACTTGATCAAATTAATGATAAAACTATTCTTGATGCATTAAATCAATATGGAATCATACCAGTTGATCAACTTTCATTATCAGATTCAAAAGATGCAACAAAACTATGTGAATTATCAAGAAATATTACTCTTCATCATTTCACAATGAACCAAATAGTAGGCTGCCATCATGTTGATCAAAGGGGCAGTCATTTCTTCTTGGAAATCTTACTCTATTGGATATGTCTTTCAATCTTCTTAAGTGGATCCAAAGTCTATTCAAATAGTGATATGAGTTATATTTCATTGTCATCATTTTCAAGGGGCCAGTAAAGAAGGGAATAAGATCAAGGACATCAATCATTTAAAGATGAAATAGTTTGTCTTTTCCCAAGAAATAGATGATTTCTATGATAATGGTGAAAATACACAAAAAAATTGGCACATGGAACCCAATAAACCAATGTTGGTACAAAATAATTCAAGTGGTGTAGAATTTGATGCTTTGACAGGAGAAACATGAAGACTGAAGCACAGATGCATCAAGTTCAATTATGGATAAATCACATAGTACAGGAGCCATCAAGTCCTATCAGGAGCTATCATGAGCTACATGGAACAGTCGAGGGTCCAGGCTCATAGTACAATACCCCTACAATGCACACTCTGATAAACAATCAATGCATGATGGTTTGAGGAGATGCCAATGATCCTACAAATGAATGTAGGACAGTCATGAAGGGTAGCCTTTGAGAAGGTTTTGTTGGTAATCATGTCAAGGGTAGTCAATGCCATGCAAAATAAAACTCAATTTTATTATGGCAGTGGTCATTTGGCATAATGGTAGAGTGTAATGAGACTCATAGCATAGTTTACAGTCATGTATGGAAGACATCATACACCTAGTGTATGTTCTCAAATCATTATAGATGACATTGAACAATGAAAGAGCAAAAATGCATTTGGCAAGACTCAATATTCATCTACAATCATGATGGTCACTAACACTTGGAAAAGACAATCAAAGGGTGGAAGACCATTCAAAGATCAAGGATAAAAGGATAGTTTCACTTGAGGGTGACAATAGATTGTACAAAATATATCCAAGTCAGATATAAAGAATGGACAACATGATAACTACCTCTTAGACTGGCATGATCACTTAATCTATACAAATGTCAAAACATCGAATGACATTTTACAATCAGAAGATGCAACTTTCAGTATGGATGGTTTTTAAGCATGAGACCGTGATTGTCAATTCTTTAAGGCAGTGACCTACATAACAGTGTTTCACAACTACACAATGATGCAAATGAAAGCCTTCATGATTTGTACATTTGAAAATGAAGAGATGCATTATGAGTTAAACATGTAACCATTGAAGGATAGTTATAAAATACCCTTAAAGAGCTATCATACAGGCATGCAATGTGAAATTCAATGAAGGTAGCCAAAAGAGATCAAAAAATATATATGCAAGACTGAAAGACAAGATGTTTTTGTGCTATGCATCATGTTTACTGAAGGGGTACATAAGTAAGAGGAATTCAAGAGAATAAAGAGCATTCATAATTGCCTTCTTTTATTCAAATTGAGCAGCCTCAAGCATCATAACAATTACAATAATTGAACATGAGGGGCAGTCATGTATATTAAATGCTTGCACAATATTCATCACTTCTAAAGATAGTATTATCCTTACTTTCCAAAAGTACAAAATCAAAATCATGCTACAAATATTATGCAAATTGGTAATTGCATTGCATCTATAGTTTCAGAAAATTAATGCATAAATTGTCTTATGGAAGCAGTCAACTAAACTAAATAATGGGAAATCATAAGGCACATTGAAGTGGAAAGACATCATGCTCTTACAAGGATCAAACATTGAGAAATGCTTATTTAGGGATTGCAAGTAAAGGTATTGAACATGTGTTTTGTTTTGTATCTAAGATTAGTGACATTCTTTTCATATGTTTGCATTTCAAATTGTCAAGTAAGCGGTTCCTTTTCAATAAGTGAGAGAACTTCTTTTGAAGATAAAGTAAGCATGTTAAGAATGAATGGATCAGCCATCTACATTAAGAATAGTCATAGTAATCTTAATGCATGAAGGGCATGATCATGACAGTCAACAAAGGAGTGAGCATTTGAAAGCATTGGAATGAGATACCAACATAATAAATAATATGGAAACACCTTACAATGGATCGGGTCCTACAGATGATAGGGTGGTGATTGACACAACAGTTCCTTTTGTATTAGTTAAGGCTATTGTTAGCATGTTTTGGGAAGGGGAAACACGGAAAGCTTCTCTAGTAGTAGAACAAAATAGAAAACAGATTATTGAATTTACTCAAGATCTTACTAATAAAAGGAATTTGGAAAAGGAATTGGCTAACACAATAGCTGCATTGGAGAATTTGAAAAATGAACTCAATTTTGCAAAAGTAAAGGAGTCTAACGTCTATACTAATGCTTCCCATCACATCAAAGAGTTTTAAAAAAAATGATGGAAGAGATTGAAACTACACACAAAAAGGAATTGAACACTTTCTATTTTGGAATCAAAAAAATTTGACCTTGCACAAGCAAAAGAGCATCTCAAGAAGTTATTGAAGAAGAAATTGCTTTAAGGACTTCTATGGATTACCTAAAAGAAAAGCTAGAGAAAACAAAGGTTGAGTTGCCTAAACTAAATGAGAAGTTGAAGAGGCTAAGAAGGATTCTGAATGTATGAACAAGGAAGCATGCGAAGAAAAATTGGAAACTAAGTAGGCAAAGGAAAAGATGGTTACCATTAATAGTAGATTGGAAGCTACATATAAGGAACTTGAAGAAGCTAAGGTTGCTGAGGCTATAGCTATACAAGATTCAAATGATCTATCTAAAAGAGAAAATACTGCTCAAGCTTCTCTTTCAAAATCTGATGTTGGGATTACAATTTCACTTTCTGAATTCAATTTCCTCAGCAGAAAAGTAGAGGAAACTAGCAGGCTTGTAGATAAGAAGGTGGCTACTACCATGGCCCAAATAGATGCAATAAAAGTAGTTGAACAAGAAATATTAATTAAAATAGAAGTAGCAAATCAAGAGATTGAAGATCTCAAGTCAAATCAACAAAAAGAACTGCATAAGGTAGAGATGGAAATGATAGCTAAAAGAGAAATTGAGGCCAAGCCTTGAAGTTAGAAATTGTTCCATTTTTCTCAAAAGATGCAAAGAAACTATTAGCCAAGCAACAAATGAAAGAACCCATTTTATGTCTTCATGGTCATGGCCTGAAGAAGTAGTTTTCTTCATAAAAATGCAAAACCCACTTGGGGTTTTATTTCAAAAGTCCAAACACAAAGGGAAAAGTAGATATTTGAGCTCCTACAAGTCATGAAACCCTAAGCTTGCAAAATAGAAAATACCCAGATGATATGGAGGGAGCTCACGGCCTATCTTACAAGAGAAGATTTTTTTATTTCTAAAAATGTAACACACAACCATGGCAATGGAGAGGCCAAGTGAAATACACATAAATTCTTGAGCATTCTCTAGAAATTAAGTGGAATACACAGAGAAAAAATAAATGTTTTCACCATTTTTTTTGTGTGGAGGGAGCTCGAAATGAGCTTTAATTTATAGAAAACAAAAGAGAAAATCAAGGTATACATTGGTAGAGAGCTTACCTGAGCTCGAGTTTGTTTGTTTTCATTGAATATGCAAGTTTTTTTGCCATGGAAAATGTCCATTAAACTTAAGAAACCTCAATCATGGTGACCAAAGGAAAGGAAAACACCCACAGATGGAAGCAAGAGAAAATACATCAGGAAAATGTGCATGGCTACGACCTTGAAATCTTGAATTGCTTTCATAATGAAGGAAAAAGATAGATTATGTCAAGGAATAACACTTACCTTGATTTTCCAGTGATGAATCTTCAAAAATCACTCAAAAATTGCCCTAAGATCACTCAGAAAAAGAGCTTTTACAAACCCTTGGTCGGTGACAGAGAACTTCAGGAAAATTCGACGGTGAGAATGAAATGAATTTTGCTTAGTTTGCTTTGTTTTGTTTTAGGGTTTCTTACCCTAGGGAGGCCAAATTAATGAAGGCATTTTTTCCCTATTCTTTTACAAACATATGCAAACTAATGTAATGGTGTGGTCAAGACTTATGTCGTGTGATTTTATGTCCCCTTGTGCCATGTTCATTTCTAGGTGAACTTTATGAGGCCTATGTACCTGCCAAATATGTAAGCCTTTCAAGACTTAGGATTTTTCATTTTGACCTTCCACATAGGCTAAATTTAGGCCTTTCATTTTGCATTATTTAGAGATGTAAAGCATTTAGTTAAATGGTGTAATTATAATCCATTTAATTAAATGTTATTTTAAATGCAAAATTGAAAAAAGGAATGTGTTGATATGACCAAGTCATGGAGTGAATATGGTTGAGCCCTTATTCTTTTACATTCATTTTTCAAATGTGAAATATTTAGTTAAGTGGTGTACCTATTAGCCACTTGATTAAGTGTTATTCAAATGCAGAATGAGGAGTATTATGCCTTTGCAAACACACCAAAAGTGTGAGTCAAATAGGTTGAAGACATATTTGAACAAAAATGATGACTCATGCCAAGCTTGTGCCAAGCATGTGGGTAGTTTAGAGATTGACCAACATGGGGAAGGTGTGTGAGTTTTATCTTTAACTGTTTTGGAGGGAATGGTGACCATTTAGAGGCAGTTTTTTCATGCTTTTAGTCTAACTTGGGTCTTGACTTGACTTTGCTTCATTTGCATGACATTTTGGAGTCATATTGGAAGCTTCTTTTTTGGCCTTTCTGTTGCATCTGACCAGGAGTTTCTAGAAAACCATGTGTGTGACAGTTGTTTGAATTTTTTCATAAGTAACTTCAAATAGAGTTTTTGAAGTTAGTTCTCTCTTTCGAGCAATGTGGTAGCTTGTTTTCTGGAGTTATCTTTTCAGCAAGATTAGATTGTAACTCTTTTGACATATTTGTATAGTAGTTCATACCTTGGTTTTAATAGAGATAAACAATTTGACCTTCTCATTTTTTTTTCATTGTATGCATTTTGATGATTTGATGCAAATTCTTGTGAATTTTATCATTCCTAGTTTTTTGTCTCATCAATGGCATCTTTAAATAGAAAGAATATGTAGTTGTAGGTTGTAATTTGTGTTGTGTAGCAGAATGTTTTAGTTGTGAATTTTTTTTTTCCTTCTAGGAGTGTGCATTGCAACCTTCTTACAAAATACTGATGCAAAACATATCAATATTGAGTTGTGTTTATCAAGCTTACAATTAAATAACCTATGTATGCAAGTTGTTTTACAAGTTTTAGTTAGTGACTTGGTGTATCACCTTTTAAAGCTTTCAATTAAGTTTCATTTCCATGTTTATTTCTTACTCTTTCCTCGGGAAATCATTAGATTAGCAATAATTAGGTGACATC
>VDFB02281492.1:476272029-476314975 GCA_007258455.2 Sequoia sempervirens
TCTCTCCATCTCTCTTGATCTCCCAACCTTACTCCTTCCCTCTAGATTTTTCTCTCTCTCCCCCTTCCCTATCTTTCTCTCTCACTCCCTCCTTCCTTCTCTACTCTCTATCTCACCATTATCTCTACATCTCTCTACTTAGGATTTAGGCTTTAGGCTTTAGGCTTTAAGCTTTAGGGTTTAGGGTTGATGGTTTAAGATTTAGGTTTTAGGATTTATGGTTTATGGCTTATACTCTAGGTCCAACCCCCTCTCTCCCACTTCCTTTATCTCCCCTTCTCTCTAAGGTCTATCCCTCCTTCTATCCCTCCAACCCCCCCCTCTCTCTCTCTCTCTCCCCCTCTTTCTCAGGTCTCTCCCTCACACCCTAAACCCTCTCAAGAATCTCTCTCTCCTTCCCTCTCAGGTATATCTCTCATGTCTATTCTATGTAAATCACTGAGAGACCCCATTTTTTCAAACAAGCCAAGTTAGGTTTCCAATTTCATACAATTGGCAAGCTAGTGGACCCACTAGCTTGTCAATTCGGTGAAATTTCCAACCTAACTTGGACTGTTTGAAAAAATGGGTCCAAGAAATGGGGTCTCTTGATGATGTAAGTCACTGGGAGACCCTATTTCTTGGACCCATTTTTTCAAACAGGCCAAGTTAAACCCTCAACCCTTAATCCCTCAACCCTCAACCCTTAAACCCTAAACCCTCAACCCCTATACCCTCTACCCTATACATTGGACCCTCAACCCTAATCCCTTAACCCAATACTGTAAACCATCAACCCTATAGGTCCTCAACCCTATACCCTCAATTCTCAACCCTCTACCCTCAACCCTAATCCTTCAACCCTTAAACCCTTAAACCCAAGAAAACTCCCTACCCTAATCCCTAAACCATAAGGGGGAGTGGGAGAGAGAGGGAGTGATGGACAGGGAGTGGGAGGGAGATAGAGAGAGATAGATAGAGGGAGTGAGAGAGAGTGGTAGGGATTGATTGAGCAAGAGGTACATAGAAAGAGGGAGAGGGTAGATAGAGACAATTACAAAGCGTAGGAGAGAGGGAGGGAAAGAGAGGTGAGATGTATAGATAGAGAGAAAGGGATAGAGTTTGAGGGTATAGGGTTGAGGGATTAGGGTGGAGGGCCTATAAGGTTGACAATTTAGGGTATTGGGTTGAGGGTATAGGGTTGAGGGTAGGGGGTATTGGGTTGAGGGTTAAATGGCTTAGGGTTGAGGGTTTAGGGTATAGGTTTGAGGGTATATGATTGAAGGATTATGTTGAGGTTCCAATGTATCGGTTAGAGGGTATAGGGGTTGAGGGTTAAGGGTTTAAGGGTTCAGGGTTGAGGGATTAAAGGTTGAGGGTTGAGAATTGAGGGTTGAGGGTTTAATGTATAGGGTAGAGGGTAAGGGTTGAGGGTTGAGGGTTTAAGGTTGAGGGTAGTGGATTGAGGGTATAGGGTTGAGGGATTAGGGTTGAAGGTCCAATGTATAGGGTAGAGGGTATAGGGGTTGAGGGATTAGGGTTTAATGGTTGAGGGTTAAGGGTTGAGGGTTGAGGGTTTAATGGTTGAGGGATTAAGGGTTGAGGGTTGAGGGATTAGGGTAGAGAGTTTACATCACTAGGAGACCCCATTTCTTGGACCCATTTTTTCAAATAGGCAAGTTAGGTTGCCATTTTCACCAAATTGGAAAGCTAGTGGGTCCACCAGCTTTCTAATTCAGTGAAATTGGCAATGTAGTGGCCTACTTGAAAAATTGGGTCCAAGACATGGGTCTTGGACCCATTTTTTCAAATGGGCCAAGTTAGGTTGCCAATTTCACCAAATTGGAAAGCTAGTGGGCACACTGGCTTGCCAACTCAGTGAAATTGGCAATGTAGTGGCCTATTTGAAAAAGTAGATCCAAGAAATGGGGTCTCCCAATGATGTAAATCACTAGGAGACCCCATTTTTTGCTCCCATTTTTTCAAACAGGCCAAGTTAGGTTGCCAATTTCATTGAATTAGCAAGCTAGTGGGCACACTAGCTTGGGGTCTCCCGGTGATTTAAATCACCGTTAGACCCTAAGAAATCATCAGGAGACCCCATTTCTTGGACCCATTTTTTCAAACAAGCCAAGTTAGGTTGCCAATTTTACCAAATTGGCAAGCTAGTGGGCCTAGTAGCTTGCCAATTCAATGAAATTGACAATTTAGTGACCTATTTTAAAAAATGGGTCCAAGAAATGGGGGCCATCTCTCTTAGGTCTCTCCCTCCCACCCCCTCCCCCTCTCTCAAGTCATTCTCTCCCACCCTAACTAGAGAATACTCTCTCTCTCTCTCTCTCTCTCTCTCTCTCTCTCCCCTAAACCCTAATCCCTATACCCTATAAACTTAAGCTTAAACATTCAACCCAATACCCTCAACCCTATACCTAATATCCTAAACCCTAATCGCTATACCCTATAAAATTAACCTTATACCTTCAACCCTATGCCTTAAACCATAAACCCTACACCCTCAACCCTCATCCCTATACCCTATACCCTAAAAATTATCCCTAAACACTATGCCTCAACCCTCAACCCTATACCTTAAACCCTTTACAGATTTTTTCATTTGCTTCTTTCCACACAATTGCAGTTGTGTTATTGCAAAAGAATGCAAAAGGTTTTGAACATCCTGTAGCCTTTTTCAGCAAATCTTTACAAGCTACAGAACTTAAGTAAGATATAAATGAAAAATAGGCATATGCACTGGTAAAAGCGGTAAAGGCTTTTAGGCCTTATTTGATGGGAGCTACTATAATTTCCTATGCACCTAGTGTTGTTGTTAAGGACATATTCACACAACAAGAAGTGTCAGGAAGAAGGTGTAGATGGATAAATAGGATCTAGGAATTCAATAGTGAGGTTCAAATTACTAAACTGGTAAGAGGACAAGGATTGGCCAAGCTCATGGCCCAAAGTAATCTGGAAGAAAATCAGATAAATTTGTTAGAAGAGGAGAATAGATCACACATATGTGATATGGAGCATTCTGAGTGGTATAAAGATGTGATATACTATTTGCAAAGAATGAAATGTCCTAACAATTTAAGTGAAAATGAGAAAAGGACATTAAAGTTACATGCTATCAAATATGTTATTGTAGATGGAAAGCTCTAGTGGAGAAATGGAGAAGGTGTCATGCTGAAGTGTGTTGACCAAGATCAAGCAAAATAACTTTTTAGGAGATGCATGGTGGACTTTGTGGAGGGAATTATATGGATAAAACAACTGCACATAAGATAATGAGGGCTGGATTTTGGTGGCCTACAGTTTTTAAGGATGCACACCAACTAGTGAAGGCATGTGATGCTTGCAAACGTTTCTCTAGTAAGTTAAAGTTTTCTGGTAACTTTCCTCTAAAACCAGTTATAGTACAAGCTACATTCCAGCAATGGGGTATTGATTTTGTAGGAGAGATAGCATGTAAATCTAGTGGAGGCCATTCATGGATATTGGTGGCTACTGATTATTTTACCAAGTGGGTGGAAGCAATCCCAACAAAGAAATCCACTAGTAAAGTGGTAATTGACTTCCTGATGAGCAACATATTGACTAGATTTGGATGTCTAGAAAGGATTGTATCAAATAATGCAATATGTTTTAGATTCGAAGAATACATAGAATTTTGTGAGAAGCATGAAATCCAAATTTCTTATTCATCACCATATCACCCATAGGGAAATGGATAGGAAGAATCAAGCAATAAAAGATTGATGAACATCATTAAAAGAATCCTGGATCGGAATAAAAGGGCTTGGGATTCTAAGCTGAGATTAGCAGTTTGGGCAGATAGGGTAACTGTGAAGAAGGCAATAGGTTGTGCCCCATTTGACTTGGTTTATGGGATAAATTCCAGGTTGCCCCAAAATAACTTAATGGAAATGTATAAGTTTGTCCAGATATATGATAATGAAATTGATGATGAGATGCAATTGAGAGTGGAAGCTCTTATAGAATTAGATGAAACCAGGAGGGAAGCTCAAAAGAGAAATGCAAAGTTGCAAGTGCAAGTAAAGAATTTGTATGAAAAGAGGGCAATTGCAAGGAGTTTCAAAGATGGAGATTTGGTTTTAATGTGGAATTCCAGACTGGAAGATAAAGGGAAACATGAGAAATTTGATGTAATCTGGTTGGGTCCATTTTTTATTAATAGTAAGTGGGGTGAAGATTTGTACTTCCTCCAAGATATGACAGGGGATATTCTTGAACTGCTAGTTCATGGACAGTTCTTGAAGTTATACTTCACTTGAAGTATATTTTTCCATGAACAGTAGTTTAGGTTTGTATATTTTGTACATAGTTTGGGTTGTTTTTTCCAAACAATTCCTTTTTGGTCATCTGTGCATCTTTGTCTACTCTTCCTGAGATTTTGAATTCTCGCTTCATTCCAGTGGAATGAACGTCCCCAATTGGAGCCACTGATGGAACTTCAAATTTTTGCTCCTTATGGTTCACTCAAGCCCTGCCTTATGTCACTGGTCTTTCATGGTGTTGGAAATTTCTTAGGGTTGGGGTTTTAGCTTTTCCTACATGTAAAACCCTTGTGTTTATCTTACGCCTTGGCTAGGATCTATTTCAATGTTACTTTTTGAGGGGTTCTAAAACATCTTATGTCTTATCATTTCGTCTAGGCTGGGTCCCTTTGGTCTCAAATATTTTATGTCCTCCACAGGGTTTTATTTTCCTAAGTCTTGGTTGGCCCCGGGTTTCATCATTTAAAAACAACTTATGTTGTTGTTTATCATCCACCTTGTAATGTCCCCTTGACCTTTTAATAAATGTTTTATTTTGAAAAAGGTTCAATTTCACACTACCGTTGATCAATTTCCTTCAAATATCAACGGTTTCCTGCCATCGCGTGATCAGGAATTGCAGGATCTTTATTGATTGCGATATCATGGATGGGCACCACGTGCCCTTTCTGGGGGATCAAATTTGTGCGACCATTGATGTGTTGTTGTTTGATCTCAGCCGTTCTTTGCCATCCCGCGATGACCCCACCACACTGCTTTGGTTGATTGTGATATCATGGGCGGGTGCCACATGTCCTATCTAGAGAGGCTAAGCGACATAAAAGTTTGAGTGACCATTGATCAACTACCATTTGATCAATGGTCGCTCCCCATCGCATGATCAAAAGTTGCAAGGTTTTTACCAATCGCAATATCATGGGCGGGCACCGCGTGTCTCATCTGATGAAGCCAAAAGAATAAAGGAAGTATTGCTCAGCCTTATACATTAAAAGGCGGGTTACTAAAGTGCTCTTTTGGTGCACATGTTTTGAATCAATGGATATGTTATAATCTTGACAAAAAGCTGCTCAACGATTAATGGTATGGCTGTCGACTGTGTTGAAGGAACAAGATCATTGATACTCAAGATCAACGGTCACCCACCATCGCGTGATCGAAAGTTACACGGTTTTTACTGATTGTGATATAGCGGGCAACCACCACGTGGACTTCCTTCCCAACATATGGTATGATGGGCCCCTTATTGCCACGATGGAAATTGTGTCAGCTTATTTTGACGATGGTCATTCGATGATTTGATTCAACTGAAGGATTGATGGCTAGGATTTAAGTCTTCATCAAATATGGTTAAAGTCATTCGTGCAGTGCACGAGTGAGCTTTAATGGCGGATGAGGCAATTACTGGCAAGATTTAATCAATAAATTAGATGTTGGCTAGTGAGATGTGTACTTTCTGGCCCGATGCTTGTTTGCTCCTTAATTTTCTATAAGAAGGATTTCAAGGCCAGAAGTACAAGAAGTAGCAAGTTAGATAAATTTTTTGTCGAGTCTAGGTGAAGTTGCAGAGCAACTTGCAAAGTCTGATGGTTTTAGAGAGAAGTGCAATTTAGGCTTTGAGTCATTTTGTAATAGGTTTTGAGTTCATGGGGATTTAATGTTGTATAACAGTACTAGCATTTGAATTGAAATGATAAATTCAAGCTCATGTCTCTCCATTGTACATGAATATCTGAACTTTGAATAAAATAACCAAGGGTTGTTTCATTCATCTCACTATTGTGGTGTGTATGATTCTATTTTAGCTTTAATTCAAGGAATTAATTAAAATGTTTGAATGGGATTATAGGAGGATATGTTTTGTATAAGGATTTGATTAGTATTGAGTTAGTATACATGATTGATGAGATTACAAGGTAATTTCATCAAGGATCTCATATGTTATGTGTTAAATCTGTCATATACCTTTTATATGCTTATGAATTTGACTCCTGCCCAATGGATATGTGGCACTGGTCTAAGTTGTAATTACCCATATGATTTAGTATTTGTTTTCGTTTTCCTAGAGCTTGCTACAAATTAAAAATCAACGACTATCTTATTATTTGGATTGCGTTGTAGTTATCTCATTCTCCAGGTAGTTGATATTATCGATGAACAAACAATTCTATTCGATATCATCCTATCATGTTGAGCTATTAAGTGAGATTATCTGCTATTGTTAATATTTTTTATAATAATGGTGCAGAGGTTGTAAACACATTAAGGGATTACCCTCCTGGGTCTTGCAGAGCCCAAAGTGTAGGAGGCTTCTTAAAGTCCTCATCAGTTGGTCCAAGTCCTTCGAGCTGCCCTTGATTGGAATTGGAAATTCCATAGGTAGATTAGAAGACAAACCTGGTTATAGTGTAAAACATAACCAACAAGATGGTGACTCTACTAGGGAGAGAATTTTAATATTTCTTGTCAGTGTGTCGGTTTTCCATTTTGCATAGAGTTGTCATAATATTTTTTTGATTTGAAGGTTGAGCCTAAAATTCTATGTTAGGCTTGTCCACTTCTATTTTCATAAGCGTTAAGAGTTATGTTGTAAAGCACTCTTGTGTGCTATCAGTACAAGGTTCCAAAGGTTTTCATTCTCCACCACGTGCCTTTAGGTATTTGGTATTCCCAAGCTAATTGGGTGGCGACTTTGAAGTCTTTGCACTAGTGTGCATTTTATTGTAAAAGGTTTATTATAAGTGAAAAAAACTTGTGGACTAGTACGAAGAATGAAGAACACTAGGTCATTCATGAAGAATCACCCGAAACAAAGATTGCAAGGTGAACTTCCCAAAATGAAGAGGAAGGACTAGATAAAGAAAAGACCAGAATCTAGTAATGTTTCTCCCGCATCACAGGGCCCTGTACACCAAGGTACAAGTAAGCTTTTACACCCTATCCCTGAAAATCTTGAAGAGGTGTCTAGAAGTTTAGATTCAGATAGTTGTGGATTTTTTGATGCATTATTTAGTACACCAGTTCAAAGATGTGACATGTCAGAATAAAGAGCCTATTAGTGTCAAATATGCTGAAAAGAGAAGAGGTAGGAGTAGAAGTCGAAGCCATCATAGAGAATGCACCAGTGATGTGCCTCCTCCTCCTACTGATGGAGGGATATATAGCAATAGAGAGAGTGTGGTAGGGAGTGATGGAGGGATATGTGAGTAGATAGAGATAGATGGAAGGAGGGAGGGTGGGTGAGAGAGGGGAGGAAGGGAGAGGTAAAGAGGGATAGGTGAGATAAAGATAAGTAGAGAGAGAATGGTGAAATATAGAGAAGTAGAGAGTTATAGAGAGGGAAAGAGAGAATGGTGAGATAGAGAGGAGATGGTGAGAGATAAAGAGGGCGAGGGAGGAGAGAGAGAGAGAGAGAGAGAGAGAGAGAGATAGTGAGAGAGAGAGAGGGCTAGGGGAGATAAAGATAATTAGAGATGGAATGAGAGGTAGAGAGAGAGAGAAGTAGAGAGGGAATGAGGGAGGGAGGGAGAGAAGCGAGATAGAGAGGTGTAGATATATTTTTAGGGAGTGATGGATGGAGAGGTAGGTAGAGAGGAATTAGGGAGATAGAGAGTAGAGAGGGAAGGAGAGGGTGAGGTATGGATGGAGAGAGTGGGAGGTGAGATAGAGAGTAATAGAGAGAGAGTGGTAGGTTTTGATGGATGGAGAGCTAGGTAGAGAGGGAGAGAGGAAATATAGATAATTAGAGAGGGAGGGAGGAAGATGTAGTGAGGGAGAGAGGTGAGATAGAGATAAATAGAGTGGTGGAAGGAGAGGTAGGTAGAGAGAGGGAGAGATGAGATAAAGATAAATAGAGAGGGAAGGAGAGATAGAGAGAGAGGAGATATAGAGAGTAGAGAGGGAATGAAGGAGGTAGGGAGAGCTAGGGAGGGAGAGAAAGGTGAGATAGAGATGTGTAGAGAGAGAGTGGCAAGGTTTGATGGATGTAGAGGTAGGTAGAGAGAGGGATTGGGAGATAAAGAGTAGATAGGGAAGAAGAGAGGGAGAGAGGGAGGTGAGAGAGAGGTGAGGTAGAGAGAAATAGAGAGTGGTAGGGAGTGATGGAGGGAGAGGTAGGTGGAGAGAGAGAGAGAAGGATGGAGGGAGATAGAGATAAGTAGAGAGGGAAGGAGGGAGGGAGGGAGAGAGAAGTGAGATAGAGAATTAGAGGGAAAAGGAGAGAGAGAGGGAGAGTGAGAGAGAGAGGGATGTAGATAGTGAGAGATAGGTCTCAAGTGTAAGGGATAAAAAATAAGTGAAATAGAGAGAGAAATAATACAAATTGTTGATTACTAAAATTTGACCTCCTAATTACTGAAATTTGACTTAGTCTGAAATTTGTGAGATCTTCCAAAAACTAGAATTTTCATTATAACTCCTAAAGATCTGAAACCACTCTCAAACATCCTGAAAATATATACATGAAATATAAATTAAAGTATAAGAAAGTAAATGTCCATATGTAAATGTCAACTTATACTTTCCCTCATGTATATCATGTATATAGTTTCCCTCAAAGACAACGAGAAGAAAGAAATAAAAAAGAGAAGAAAAATAAATTCAATGTAGATCAAAATGTGAGCGCGTTATAACACACTCGCGTTTTTCGAATGCATTCACAAAATACAAAATCCATGTCAAAAATAAGATATAATGTGAGTGTGTTATATCTTGCTTTGGGAATCCCCAAGCCTTGGGCTTGGTATTTTCCTTGGAATACCAACCCAAAGGCTTGGAGGGCATTCCCAACGACCAGATAAGTGTTTTTGCAAATTCTACAATATTTAACATAATCGGGTTTGTGCTCACTTTGAGGATTGCTTGTGGCTCAATTTGAACACCTAGGTAATGTTAGGTTCTCTCTTAGCTATCCAATGATTTAATTTTTTTCACTTTCTGACAATATTAAGCTTTCATCTATAATTTTTTTGTTTGTGTCTCTTTTTTGGAAAAAAACAATGTTTGGTATTTTTTTTTGTTATAAATTAACTATTAATCAAAATTTAAATTAAATTACATTTTTAGAAACTAGACTCCATTCTACAATTTTTTATTTTTTTTTTAAATCAATTAGTTTCCAAAATTTGTAGGGGTTGCATGGCCAAAATTATGTTTTTCAAGAAGTGTCCACTTAGAAAATTAGTAAAAAAATCAAATATTCATTAAAAAATTATCAGAAAAATCATACATCAACTACATACTATTAGCTAATTTCTCACTGGAACAATTTTAAAAATACTAAAAAAAAGTTCACCGTGCTAGGGATGTACAAGAGTTGTTATGTTATGTTTTTCTGACAAAAACAACACCAATTTTTTTACATCCCTTTTTTGAACCCCTTAATCTCAACCATTTTAAAAATAAATGAGTAGTTTAGAAAGTAGACTGGGAGTACTTTGATCCTTGTTTTTGTTCCATCTCAAAAAAATTAGTGTAACTATCCTCAATTTCACATCCAAAGTCAGTATTTCTTGATTTCAAAAAAAAAGTGGCCACTTAAGCCCCCTTTTTGGGACCCATCCTTTTGCACTTACCCCACTATTTCACTTTAAATATCTTTTTAAAACTTCACCAAATAATTTAGCCTAAAGAGAGAAAAAATACATCACAACCAAGGATGAGAAAGTAGCAAGAAGGAGACATGATCTTTATTGATTTACAATTGGAAAACTAATTACTATTAGGATTAAGGTGTCATCTACCTTGTAAATCCTATTCCATGGTTCCAACATCCTTGGAAAGTGTCCATAAGCACTTAGGGTGTATTGGGAAATATTTTGTAATATTTATTCTCACCATTGTTTGTATTACATTCTTAAGGGGTGATGGGTTCCACTAGCAGCGGTAAAGGCGACTTATGGACATAAATATTTAATATTGTTTTCCCCACATGTGGATGCCTAAAATGGGATAATAAAAGATAAGGCATAGGAAAAATGAGTGATTGTAGGTATTATCCAAGTGGGATCCTGGAAAGAGGCAACAGGTGTCTCTTGGTATTTCGTAATTTATTGCATTTAATGTAATGTTTATCTTGCATGTTTGGGCAACCAAGTTGGATGGAAAGTATTGGAGCTAAAACCGGTGTCTTTTCAAATTTTGAGGAGGTATTCCAAGGGTTGGGGACATTTGAAATGAAGGGTCATCTTTGGAAGCCATGTTTGGCACTTAAGATGTCTTCACACATCTATAAAATCAACTCTTTGGATGTATACACTATGAGCAACAGTTGAATGTAGAGTTTCTTTGCAAGAACAAGGATAAGTTGAGGAATAAGATGGTTCACAAGTGCTGCCATGGTGGAGGCAAAGAGGAGAATGGAATTGAATGTATTGTAATATTATTTATTTGAAGATAATGCATACTTGGCCTTTCTTATTGGTGGATTTTTCCCCGCAAGGGTTTCTCCTCATAAATTTCGTGTTATGTGATGTTCTTGTGTTGTTGATTTGTTACTCATTGTTGCTATCTTATGGTGATGTTTTTCTTTATATTTTGTTGTTATAAGTTCACATAAGGTAGTTTTTATAAGCATGGTATGTTGGCTATTTTTTGTCATGCCACATCATAAAGAAGATGGATCTAATCATGGTATTTTCATATTAAGGAAACTTAATATTTATATTTCCATAGAAGTTTCAGATTTTATGTTGTTGTAGTCCAAGCCTTAAATCTCATTCATTGAACTCATGTTTGGATAGATATTGAATTTACCAATAATTGTTATTAGAGCCTATTTATTTTTCTTCCTTTAATATCATAGCTTAAGGTTAACTACATTCTAGGTATCTATTCTTTTTTATTTCTTAGCCTAGAAATCTTGTGGGAATTTTTGTAAAACCACGTCCCGCAACCTAGAGGACTATGCAATACTGCGGAAGCACAACTAATTTTTTTTCTTAAAAGTTAAAACAAGACGAGTAAAATTTCTTACTCTAACCACATACATCCTCTAGGCTATGTAACGTGTCTACATGTGAACACAATTGCTTATAAAATTTAACCAACCATAGCATATAAATTTTAAACTCAAGATACAACTTACAACAAAGCATTAAACCATTACAAGATAAAACTAACACATAGAAATGTATTGAACATATTTCCACATATACAACACCATTAAATCCAATAATGAATAGATCATAAACCTTATTACAATTACATCACAAAAGTTCACCTCGATACAAATGAGGTATTACAATTATACATATAGATCCACAGTTACAATGAAGAAAGAGAAGAACAACTCCAGAGAACCACACGAGCTCCTCGAACAAAAAGATCTCGCCATTATGAACGGAAGAGAAACTCAACAGTGTAAGATGCACGCCACCCAACTATCTGGTACCCGTAGGCCCAGCCCTCGTGCTAGGAGATAGTAACAGGAAACCAAGACAACCTATTACCTCTAGACACAGACAATATACAAAAATACTCACAGAATATATAAATAAGAATTAGGGTCACATTGCTTCCAGAATCACAAAATCAATTACCAACACAATACAGTAAACTGGTTGTTGACATAGGAGGAGTGTCATCATAAAGATTGCATTGGTTATCCAAAGGAGATCTTCCTAGGTCCCGGCCCCCTCTCTAGGGTTATCCTGGTAACCTTTTACGATTCTGGCCCCACATGCACACCAGTATGAAATCTGTTATCTTTCGAAAGGACAAGATAACAATCTTCCCATTCCATGCCTTCCCGACTCATCTCAAGTCTCGTACAAGCCCTTGAGCCAATGAGCGAGGCTAAATATCTTGTTATATGTGTTAAACTAATAGATTATTTAATTCCCACTAGATTATACTGACTCCCACATGAGTTGTCCTAGGACCACTTTGTGTCCCAGCCCTCGTTGAAAGCCACTCCCCTATCGACAACACATAACTCAAACTACATGTCAAGGGTAGACAGTGCACTAAGAACTGATAACAAAAAAATCAATATACCTCAAAAGGTAACACATCTCGATGGATGTCCAATATAGAAAACCCAATACGTGCACTACCCAAAAAACTCAAAGAAGAAACTCAAAGGGTGAACTAAAGTTACCACAACCCTTTCACAATTACAACTCTGGAAGACTTAGATTCACATATTGACATATATTTCCCCCCAGTACATAATTATAGAAACATGTATCTTTCAAATACAATTCAACAAAATAACAAATCTATCTTTCGGATTTCCTAAATCCATTACAATCAATTCTTGCATATTAAAATATATCATCCAAACATTATTTCAATTTAATAAAATAATAATGAAATAATTAAATATTTCACTTCCAAATTTCAACTGCTCTTAATAATTTAACTCAATTTATTTAATTAAATATATGATATTTCTAATTAAAATATCTACTTGTGCATTGCATGCATTAATTAACAATATAATATTTCTTTTAAATAAATAAATATATATATATATATATTATAATTACATAATCTAATTATTATTTTCCAATATTTATTTTAAAATATCAAATTGTGCATGTGCATGCACCTATTTAAAAATACATTTAAATATCATAAAATTATATGTAATTTTTCTAATATATATTTTTAAACAAATAAATAAATATATAAATATAAATTAACAATTTTCAGAAACCCTAATCATAAACCCAGTACTTGCGACTTTAATAATTTTTATTTTCGGATCTGGGTTTCTCTAAAATTTTTACTGAAGGTGCGCAATCAAATCGTCTAAAACATATAAAAAATTTAGTCCTACCCAGTTCGTAAATTTTGAGTTATGATTAATTTTGTGACGCACTCTCTTTGCTGTTTTGATTTTCAAATTAATAGAGGTTTCTAAGTTTTGATTTTCTCATAAGAGTTCATTTTCAATCCTACAGAGGTTTCATTTTCACGACAATCTTTTAAAAAAAAGAAACAAGAACTTCTACAGTATTGAAAAATCAATTTTCCTAAAACATTTCCAATTTGCATTAGAGTAATAAAATAACTTTTCAATTTCAAATTTCACAAAAACAGTAAAGAATCTGTTACAGAAGAATGTTGCCTCAAGAAAATGTTGTCGAGCTTCTCTGTAATTTTAATTTCCAATGTAGTCAAAGCTTTTTTCAATGCAATTGTCTCCTTCCAGAAGACAACCAAAAACACCACTAAGAATTCTACAACAAAATAATTCTAAAACAATTTCCTCCGAAAGATCCACAATTTCCTCACCAATTTTCCACAACCCATACAAAAAAATTTATGTGAAACAACTTTCTTTTCTTTTCTCTCAAAAATCCTCTCCATGAATGAATTTTCAACAATTAGATCACAAATTTCTAACTCAGAGTTATTTCAACAAAATATCTAAAATATATTTTCCCTCAACAATTTAGATATATTTCATTCACATGCATTTAAATATAATAATACAATTTACTAATTGCAACCAATTTAAATATTTTTAATAATAAAATTTATTAAATCAACATAACCAAAATAAATTTATTTATTTATTTATTCTAAAGCCCTCACAACAATAATTCATTTAATTAAATATTTAAAATTAAATACACATTTAATTTAAATTAAATTTGCACAAAAATAAAATACCCAGAACAACAAAGATAAAACTAAGACCAAGTTCAAACTGATGACACATTGTACTAGGTTAAAGGTATGACTAGGTAACCCATTACTATCTCCCAATATTACTGTTGAGTAGTAGACATGCTCAGACCTGTGAAACCAGATGAAGCTAATGTCTTGTACCTGTAATCCTGTAAACAAGCAAATGTCGCACATGTATACATATAGTAAATCATACACACCGTGAAGAGAGAATTGTGGAAATCACAGGGCACTCGCAAGCGAGTGATGCAATACCGTTCTCTTTACCAATACAGTGTCACATCAACTGACGAGATAATATATCAATTAAACTACAATAAGAAAATATAACAATGTCATCACAACTAAGCATCTATGCAAACATAAAGTATATTAACAAAATCATCATGCATATAATGTGTCATCACATCAATAAAGTCTATCATCGCTCCACTGTCAGCGATAGAATAACCACAACATAAAACATAGTCTAACAAAGTATCTGAGCTATCAAGAAAAAAACATAACAAATCGGAGGGGTGTCACAATTTTTTAGAAGGAATTGAAGGTTGTTGGAAGGCTTGTGGGGCTGCAATGAATGTTCTATGAGTTAATTTTCTTTTCAAATTTGTGCTATTGGAAGTCATGTATATTGTTAATTTGATCTATGTTGGGCATTGGAAGCTCTTGATTATGGATCTTTATGGAGTTGGTTATGCTTTGGTAACTTGGAGCTCTTGTTTGGTGGTTTTTTTCCTTTACCTTGCGGTCATGTGCAGTGAGAAGGTGTTCATGTTGGATGGATAGTGGCATCCTAGTCACATGGAGAAACACCCTTATATTATAGTACAAAATGGAGTACTTATGTTGGATTCATGGTTTTAGCCCTTGGTTACATGAAAGCACTAGAAGACAAGCCACTAATCTCTTTGTAAGTTGTGGAGGTGATATGTTTTATATGTTATAAGCTCTTGAATGACTTGGTTTTTCCTATTGGGTTGAAATTTAAACTTGTTTTTAGTTGTGTTATAAAATTATTCTTATTCCATTATTCAAATGATACATTTGATGTGAATGTTTGGATGTTTAAATGTATTTCAGATTTATAGAGATGGTTTTGCATGTTTTACATGTTAACTAAAATATGTGGTATGCAGATCTATGATGACTATATTTAGAATGTTTTGGATGAAGAAAGCTACAAGTTTGCATGGTTGCTTGGGGGATTTGTATTGATTGTAACATAGAAAATAATGTACTAAGTTAAATGTGTCAAACCCTAGGATCAATTTGTTCTTTTGTAAAGGTACATTAGAATGCAAATCAACAAGGTGAATAGATTGACTTTCAACCATGAAGGTGAGTCAATCATACCTGGATCTGCATCCTTAGGGCCTTGGAAATGGACTGAAATTATTTGGAAATGATTTTTTATGATTAACATAATTAGACTATATGACCTAATATGTAAAATGAAAGATCATGGAAATACATAGACTAAAACAATTGTTTACATGTAGGTCTAGGAAGTGTAGAGTGACATGTACCAACTAAGAAAATTTGGTTCCAGCCAATGTAGGAGGACATAGTCACCAAGGGGTGTATAAGTCCCTAATAGGGTGTCCTAATCAACTTTTGGGGTCCTCTAGTGCTAGATCTAAGACTTCTATTTCTTCTTGCAAAGTTGCTAGAACGTTGTCGGATAATTTTTTGGGTGATTTTTTGTGACTTGACAAGATGTAGGGCTTTAAATGCAACAATGAACAATTTGTAGTCAATGTTTCTCTAATCCTCTTCAAACCTAAGATCATACACTCACAAAGAGAAGAGATGTTGTGCCATTTAGGGGGTTGCCTTAGTCAAACCCTATGTAAGTGTTTTCACTTCCACAATGGCTTCTTTGAAGGACTAAAGTCATACACATCACCTCAAATACTTAGATCTTCCTTTCTTCAATGCTTGGAATTCTTTAGAGACCTACAAAAGGGGTCAACCTACACAAAACAATCAAAACATGACAACATGAACTCACATACACTTCAACGTGATGCTTGGATCTTGAATTTTTGTAATAAATCACTAAAATGTTGCTCTTGACTTTCTCTCAACAATAATTCTTTCTCATAAAATATCTTTCTAGTCTTTGTATAAGAGTAAAATTGCACCCTTGCAATTTCACATACATTCTTGCGTTCACTTTAGTGATGCTCCAACACCCCTTTTCAGCAGCCACCCTTACGTGTTAACTTCTCGTTGAACTTTGTGCTTTTCCCATTCGCGTTGTTTTGTAGCGTGACGTGTCCAGACACTAGCACACCGCATGGACGTTCATGCACTGCGCTAGTGTCTTATGACGTGTCAACACTCAAATGACCGTTTCCAAGCATATTTTCCACTTGTCAGCTAAGTTTGTCGGTGGAAATGACTCGGGATTCTCTGTAACCATCCGGGAAGCTTCTTTTCTTCCTTTTTAATCCATTCTTTCCATCCATTTTGTAGCTTCTAACTTCTTCCAAGTCTTGCTAGCACTTCTCTAGCTTCATCCTAGCTTTTAGCCTCACTCCATCACTTGCTTACACAACTTCATACAACTTGTTATAGCAGCTCCAAGCTCTCTCAAGCTCTCTTTACAACACTCTGTATAGCTCTATCTCCTTTGCTTTGCACTTGCAAGCATCTTGGGATTCCATATCCCCTACTATTTGCATACTTACCTGGTGATACGGGTTCTCCTCCTCGAGTGGGGTTGTCTTTTAACACCTCTTTTATGATATAGGTTTTCCTCCTCGAGCGGGGTTTGCTTTTATCACATGCTTATTTGGTGGTGTGGGTTCTACTCCTGAGCAGGTTTTTCTTTCACCACACACTTTTTTCATTTCTCTTTTTCTTCTTGGCTATCCATGGAGGTGGGAGCACCAAAACTAGGGTTTGACTAAGGCAAACCCCTATGCAGCCCCAACATTCTCTCCAAATATCACACATACAGGTATTGAAGACATTCATTTGGTGGAGGTTTCATCACTCATGTGGTTGTAAGTATTTCTTTCCCTTCTACTCCTTATCTTTAATCATCTATTCTTTGCTTTACTTTAGTTCTACTACACTCTTTTATTTCCCTATATTATGTGAGTTCACAGTAATTAGGATAGAAGCATTCACTTTGCTATTTTTTTAGACATTTTCGTTCTCTGATCCATACGAGACGCTAGCATGCCTTGGGGATGCCAGTGCGTCGCGTTGTCATCCTTTGGCCAAGAGCTTGTTAGTTTGTCTAGAAAATCTATGTGACTTTCTCTTTCACATTCTAAAACTCTTGCTCCTATTCCATTGAGGTAGATTAGGGTAGTTTTCCCCATGAGGCTCTCTGAACGAAGAGAACTCGTGAGTAGAAAATCCCCTTCTTCTACAATCTCAAATGGTGAAACGATTAGGTATTTATAGGCATTTATTCAATTTCCTAAAAATTAAATCTCGATAGCCGACATCTAATATTTAATTTTAAATGTTAAGATGGCCACTTTGACATGCCCAAAATTGGTTCATTGATAAGAAGGGGGGCCATATTCCCAAGGATGTATGGGTCTTGTCCTTGATTTCTAAGATATTAAGTGTCAAGGGAAACATATGAGTTGGATGCATTTATTCAATGCTTGTAATTTATTGAAAAGTCATTCAAATGAGATCTGGAATGCATAATTTTAGGACATCAGGGACCCAATTAGGCTCAATAATTTAGGGGGAGAAAAACATTGTGTGAAATTTTTAAGGGTGGCAATTTATGATGCTAAATTTAGCCCCCACTTTAGTGAGAGTATGAACATACACATAAACTCACATAAAGTAAAAAAATTATGTCAAGAGGGGTCCAATTGTCCAAATATTGAAGAGATGGGATGACTAAGGATCAAGGGGGAGTGCTCAAGCCCCCAAGATCCAATACCCTATGGCAAGAAAACATAAGCACAAAGGAACACACACATGTATGATATGCAACAAGACAACATACACAAACATACATGTTAGAAAACATGAAGCATAAACGATGAAAACACATGGCATGGTGAAATATATAGATAATGAAAAAATCAAAATAACACAATGTAAACACAAATAAGACACACAAAAAAATAAAAGGTTAGTACTAGAAGATTCAAGTTGATAAGTCAAAGAGACCTCAATCTTAAATTTTCTCAAATACAAAAAATCATCCATCAAATAAATGTTAGTTCACATGAGTAATAGCAAGTTGTGTTATGCCACATCACTCATGAAACACATGGCTCCACTAGTAAGCAACTTGTGTTATGCTAGGTGGTCATGTTAAAAGGTGTTCATGACTCACACCATAACAGTCTGATAGTTGCTAGGTGAATCACAAACTAAAAGTCAAACTAGCTAGTGAAGCCTAATATTCACTAGGTGAGCCCCCCCAAGACAAGGTAGAAAAATGAGGACACTAGGTCTAGTGAGGACCGCTTTTCACTATGTGTGTAACCATAACCATACCAAGAGTTATACTCACTGATAACCTTGATAAGGTGCCACAAAATGGTCAAGATTCTATGTCAATTCCACACTAAGTTCAACACTCGTGAACAAAGTGGAGCAAAAATACCAAATTCACCTCAGGGGGCGCATAAAGTTTAACATCTCAAGGGATGGACAAGACTCAACTTAGGGGGTGCATAAATGATGATAGGATGAGGCAAAAAACTCTAAGGTGTTATAATAGCACCACCATGAGAGATGATTTACATAAATAACAAAGGGGATTTTCTCAATACATGAAAGGTCACACCTTAAGGAATATCACACTGACATCACCACCGAGAGAGGAATAGTCATGGAATAGAAGAAAAAACCTTAGGCAATACTAGCCATAGCATTACCACCAAGGGGAGCATCATATGCCAAGATATGTCACACTCTTGAGGGATATCAAGCCTAATATCACTACAAAGGAGACACTCATATGGATGAAGAAGGCCACACTTTGGTTGACAAGGGTACACTTCCTAGGAGATATATGATATCATCACTAAGAAGGTACCATTTATTATGCAAACAATAATCAGGGGAATATATGCCCCCCTTAAAATGTTAGTGTACTTGCTACACTAACATTTACACTAACATTTTAAGGAGATAAAAAGGGATCCCTTACTTAGAAGGAATGCACCTCACACAAGGCTACCTAACCCCTTACTCCCAAGTGTAGGTAAAAAGATGATCCAAATGGATGATGATATGGTTCTCCTTGTGAGATGAAATATGATTGCATAAAGCCT
Source organism: Sequoia sempervirens (assembly GCA_007258455.2). Taxonomy (NCBI): domain Eukaryota; kingdom Viridiplantae; phylum Streptophyta; class Pinopsida; order Cupressales; family Cupressaceae; genus Sequoia; species Sequoia sempervirens. The sequence goes on from VDFB02281492.1 coordinate 476,291,210, forward strand.
AGTTTATACCCCCATGTATGGTATTGAGAATGTTATAATACTACAACTACCACATGATAAGGAGCAACAACTAATGTTCTTGATTACTACCACATGATAAGGAGCAACAACTAGTGTTATTGATTAAGGCTTTTTGATGCTTTTGAAGGACAATAGCCAAAACCTATTGTTGTTTCTTGTGTGCTATAAGGACATGTATATCTTGTTATTTTACACCACATCCTTTTCCATTATAACCAAATTGTTTCAAAAGTTGATAACCTCTTCCATAAATTGCTTCCATTGATTTTGAAGAAGGTGACTTTTCATAATCATTTTCATCATAAGTTGATGTGTAATTTGCGCTTTCCTCTTCTTTGCTAAAAGTTCTAGAATCAAATGGTTTTAATTACTGATATCATTGCAACTTCCATCTCTTTTCCTGATTGTGTGGTTTTATATTCTCCATTGAATGTAGGTGTGAAATCTAATGATCCCTAATCATCATCTAACAAATTTTTCACTGATGAAAGACACTTATCTTTTTCCTCAATTTTTAAAGGTTCTACTTTCATAGTTGATGTCAATGTTCTCGGAGGATCCTTCACTTCTATTTTAGTTTATAAGTAATTTTTAAATTTTTTATTAGATTTTAGCATGTAAACCTTATTGTTGTATATGTACATTTAACAATGAAGCATTGAAACCACAACTTTCATCCCATGAATCCATGGTCTAACCAAGATAAGGTTATATAAAAGATCATGGAGCATGTCATGGATGGGATTTAGTAACACAACCTTACCAACCTTAATAGGTAATGTTATCACACCAAGCAACTTGATTTCCATGTTATCCAAACCTTTGATTGACAAATCAACAGGTTGAATTAAGTTTTGTCTACTCCAATTTTATCCAAAATATTTACACTACAAAAATTAATTCCTAAACCATTGTCAATAAGGGTACACCTAATCTAAACCTTGTTAATAATAGCCAATATCATCAAAGCATCATTTTGTTTTTATGTTTCCAAAGGGGGTGACTTATTTTGGTGAAAGACGATGTCCACGTTAGGTGAATTCATATTATCAATCAAAGTTTCCACATCATTTGGTTGCACACTAGGAGGGATCATATATTTTTCAAAGTACTTTGAAGCATGCCATGATAAGCATGTGATGATTGAATCCCACAAGGAGATCTTAGCAGGAGTTTTATGAAGTTGTTCAATGAGATCATGTTCTTTACCACTACATTGTTGGATATTAGGTGCAAGTGGGAGGTATGGTTGAGAAAATGGGATGGATGTTGGAGTTTGTATTATTGTTTCTAGTGTTATATGTGTGAGCTACAATATGATAAATTGGTTGTTGCGACAGGGTAAACCCACAATAGTGGGTTACAATTTTTCGAATGAAGAAAAATTAGAAATGCTCATCAAAAAAATTAAAATGGTTTACCCCTTCTAATGAAGGGGGTTCGAATGAACCACCCCCCTTCTAATGAACCCTCCCCCCTTCTAATGAACCCCATTTTGTACCATATAAGGGGGGTTCGAATGAACCCCCTTCATTAGAAGGGGGGTTCTAATGAACCCCCTTTTTTCACCTTCCCCTCCACCATTTCAAAATTTATGCAATTTTTTGACTATCGAAGCTTGGGAAGGAGGTGCAAATGGAGTCAACTTGATAAACCAAGTTGGATGATTGTAGAGATTGAAACGTGCTTTCCAACAACTATAAATTTAATATATTTTGTTTTCATATTATATTTTATTTTTTAGTTTTACCGAACATAGGGTTTTCACTGAACATCAAGTTTAGTGAAAAATCATTGTGGAAAAATATTAAATTTGAGAAAAAAAAATTGAAAAATATATACGCCCTAGGTATTGGTGTCCTCGTTCTAAAAAAACATAAATTAAAAATTTTCAATACATACCAAAAAAGTTATGTGTGCGTGCACCTATGTCTAAATTGTAAATGTTTTGACTTCAAAACTTAATTAAAAAAAAATTCAACAAAACATTATGAAACAAAATGAAACCAATAGATACCAATGTTAGCAACCTAAATTAAAAAGAATCAAAATTTTATCCTTTGTAGAAAAAAAGTTATGCGTGTCGAAGTACACATCACTTTTAAAAAATGTTGTTTACTATTAAAAACTAGTTATCAAAGGAGACGCAAAAAAAAAACAATTTAATTCCAATTTTTTTAAAAAAATATATTTAAAATCTACAGAAAAAAATCTCACAAATCACTAGTTTACATCATTTTCAAATTCCTAATAGTTTACCTACTATAGGTGTCAGAAAGTGAAGTTTTTTTTGAAAATGTTGATTTCAGTGTCAAGTTTGGCCAAAAAGTGTAACCCATTATTGTGGGATGACCCGACACATGATTACTAGTAAGTTGCCTTTCAAAGATTAGAATATGGCCATGAGGTTTAGGAGGTCCAATAATTAGAGGAATTTTAGGAGGTTCAAAATGAGTTTTAGGAGGTCCAAAAGGAGTGTTAGGAGGTCCAATAATTAGAGGATTGTTCAGGGTTAAAAAGAAGTGTTAGGAGGTCCAATAATCAAGGGAGGTACAATTGTGCATTCATAACCTCAACAAATTTATGGCTTCTTGTTGTTGATCCTCTATCGAGGAGAAATCTAATGTCACCTTAGCATCTTCATTTTTGCAATCCATAAATGTATCAATGATTTCAACCTCTTCTCCAAAAATATCTTCCCAAGTACGAGAGATAGGGGGAGATAAAACAAATAAGATCCTCGTGATGCTCAATGATTGGATCTACTAACACCATGATATTTTCTTCATAAATAGGATAGATATCGAGAGAAGAACAAACATGATTGCCATAATTGTCAGTGATTGCACTCTCTGTCACCAAGCTAACCACACATAAGAGAGATAGTGGGAGAGGGATCAATGAAAAACAATAAAAGAGAGGAAAGAAAATCATTTTCACATTCTTGTAACAAAAAATCCTTAAAATGCATAATGTGATCTGACAATAGAACATGAATTATTATAACATGAGATTTTTGCAATGAGAACATGATGTAACAATTATACTATTGATTTGAAGTACAATATTTTTTCCCAAATTTGCAATAAATCAATCGAAGTGACACATTTCTTTAACATGCAATAACACTATTTCATAATTTCAACACATACATTTGCAAGAAGTAACATAATGAAATTACAAAGACAAAAATATGTGCAAAGTTTCCCTAAGACACCTATAGTAGGACAAGGACACCCAAGGATGTCTAGGTCCCTGAAAGGGGTTTAGAAAACTAAAAAATTGAATGCTTAAGTTGTTTAATTTTTTTTTAGTTTGCAAACAGGTTTAATAGTGACTGCCCATATTTTCTTCAATTTAGGACAATGTGATTCAAATGCAAATATGTGACAATAAAGGACAATTTTGAATGCTTTTTTTAGATTCAAGATGCAATAATTGACTGATTTGAAGATGCAAAATTTTGAGAATGATGGTTTGATGCAAATTTGAAGCAACACAATGCACATTTTCACTTTTTTTGACCTAAATGAAAGATTCCTAAATGAATGCAATGAACAATTTCAGAATTTAGTGAATGCAATTTAAATGAAAGTTTTATCTAAATGACTGAAACAAATTCTAATGCAACCTATTATGTAATATGATATGCATTTTTTTTGTATGTTTATGAATTTTCATGATGCACAAATGAAACCCTAAATGAACAATGCAAACTAATGCAATACAAAACCTAAATCTAGGGTTTGAAAGAATTCCAATTTCATAAAGTTTATGATGTCGAAATGTTGGGATCACCAAAATGTAACATAGAAAAAGGATGTCCTAAAGTTAAATGTGTCAAACCCTAGGATCAATGTCCTTTTTCAAAGGTACATTAGAATGCAAATTAACAAGGTGAATAGATTGACTTTCAACCATGAAGGTGAGACAATCAGAACTGGATATGCATCCTTAGGGCCTTGAAAATAGAATAGAATCATTTGGAAATTATTTGTTATGATTAACCTAATTAGACTATATAACCTAATATGTAAAATGCAAGATCTCGACAATGCACAAACTGAAACAATAGTTTGTAGGAAGATTTGGAAAATGCAAAGTGACATGTACCAACCCAAAAAAATTGGTTTTAACCAATGTAGGAGGACTAGTCACCAAGGGTTGTAAAAGTCCTTGATAGGGTGTCCTACCCAACTTTTGTGGTGCTCTGGTGGCATATCTAAGACTTTAGTTTCTACTTGCAAAGTTGTCAGATAATTTTGTAGGTGAGTTTTTGTGACTTGATAAGATGTAGGGCTTCAAATGCAACAATGGAAAATTTGTCTTCAATCTTCTTCAAACCTAAGATTTGCACATTCACAAAGAGAAGATATGTTGTGTCATTTAGGGGATTGCCTCATTCAAACCCCGTGTAAATGTTTCCACTTCCACAATGGAAATATTGATGATAAAATCATAATTGATAGGAAAGGAATGATGAAATCATAAAGTTCTACAACTCACCTCCCTTCAATGGCTTCCTTGAAGGACTAAGTCATACACATCACCTCAAGGACTTTGATATTTATTTCTTGAATTCTTGGAATGCTTTGGAGACCTACAAAAGGGGTTATCCTTTACAAAACAATGATAAAATGACAACATAAACTCACATACACTTTGAAATGATGCTTGGATCTTGAATTGCTGCAATAAATCACTGAAATGCTTCTCTTGACTTTCTCTCAAAATAATGCTTTCTCATAAAATATCCTTCTAGTCTCAAATGGTGAAATGACTAGATATTTATACACATTTATTCAATTTTCTAAAAATTAAATCTCGATAGTCAACATTTGAAATTTGAATTTTGAATGTTAAGATTGTCACTTCAAAATGCCCAAAATTAGATCCTAGATAATAAGGGGGGGCCATACGCCCAAGGGTGTATGGGTCTTGGCCCTGATTTCCAAGATATTAAGTGTCAGGGGAAAAATATGAGTTGGATGCATTTATTCAATGCTTGTAATTTATTGAAAGGTGGTTCAAATGGGTCTCAAAATGCATAATTTTAGGACATTAGGGACCCAATTAGGCTCAATAAATTAGGGGAAGCAAAAAATAGTGTGAAATTGTTAAGGGTGAAAATTTACAATGCACATTGATCTATGGTAATTCGTACGTGGGTTTAATTGGAAAATTAGATCTAGCATTGATCTTAGTGTTTGAGTCTTGGAAATCCACATGTTATACCTAATTATCTTTGTTTTACATGATAATGATGTGGGATTGAATCTATTTTTTAGTTATTTGATATTGGAGTATTGATTATATATTTCTCCTTTGAGATGTTGCATATGTGTAGATCTTTTAAAATTGTCTAATGCGGACTCTATTTGGTAGGCCATATTCTTGGTCACCATTATTACATTGGTATGCTTATTGCAATGAGAGATGTTTATTCAAAGTAAATAATATAGTTCTTTTGAACCATTAGCATTAGTTTATGGTGCATGAGAAGCTTTGCTCACTTTTAGTAGAGCGTTAACAATGATATTGGTCATGATGCCATGTATAACTTGTTATTACTTTTAGTGGGAGATTTATGCAGTTATATAATGTTTTCTATCTTCTTTGTTTGAAGATTTGGGTTCTAAGTTGTTGTTATTACAGTGTGTAGTGAGCCATGGATAATATTTGATTAGAAGATGGATGGTCTTTTACAATAGTTCTTTGTATCATAAGGTGTTCTTGGATTCTACCTTTAGATAGCAATGAGAGTTTAATGACATCTTTGGTTCTATTTCCAAAGGATGTGTGACAATTATATCTTCTTGGTTTGGAGATTATGGTTGTACTTTACCTTTTGGGAGTTCATGAAGTTGATTTCTTTGATTGTTGTGGGGCCTTGGAGGATCTTCAGTTAGGAGATGGTTATCATGATGCTTGGAGAGCTTGGTTACAAAGTTCAATGAGAGCTTTTTCAATGATTTTGATTCATCATTTTATTATGGATGGTTATTTTTACAAGATCTCCTAAGAGGGGATGTTAGATCATGATTTCACAATATATTCTTGATTCTATAGTTTGAATTTTGACAATAGTCTTTTTTGTTCTCTTTGGTTTTGAGCATTAATCATTTTCTTGGAGCTTCATTATTTTGCATTGTTGCATTTGAATTTGGCATGAATTGATTGGTGGATGCTCATAGAAATTAGAGAGACTTGGGTGAAACTAATAGATCTCTTATTTATGGGATTGTATGTTAAGATGGTTACTCTTTGATGAGGATTTCAATAGAACAAATTAGGAGCCTACACCTAGTTATGGGTGTGAATCCATTATGGATTTAAAGAAAATATTTTCCTTTTTGGTTTTTGTGTGCATAAGACAATCTTGTATCCCACTCTAGGTCTACTCAGCAAGTGAATAATCTGAGAGGTATTGATTGAATGATCATTAATGCATACTTTATTTTGTATCTTGTCTTCTCATACATGAGTTAGTCTTGAATATAAACATTATTGTTGTGTGGTCCCACAACACACCCCATTTTTCTTTTGGAAAAATAGGGACCCCTCTTTTTTTGGTTTGGTCTAGCTTACCTTGCGGTCTTCGTGGTTTCTTCGAGTCCACCAAAAATTAAATTCAATTACCTTAATGGTCAAAAACTTGAAAAATTATCATAAATTAAAAATCCAAAATTTGGTATTTTTAATGGTTGAAATGTCATCATGGATGGAAAGAGCATGGGAAAATAACGTGGGTTGTCTTTTGAAATTTTTGAAAATACTTAAAAATATAAAAAAAATATGGCTCAGAGGGTAAATGGTTACCGGAAGAAAAATGTGCATTTTTAAACTCAAACCACAAAAGTCTCGATGGTCTCGATTCCCAGTTTTTCAAAAAATTCCCAATTCCCAGTTCCCGATTTTTCAAAAAAATTGGTTTTTCAAAAAAATCTTGATTCCCAATTTTCTCCCTCGTTTCTTAATGAAATTTAAAAAATTCAAAATGATCTAGAAAGATGAAAGGACGAGGAAAAAAACTTAGAAATCATTTGAGAAAATTCACTAAAATAAAAAAATGGAAATGAATGTATAAAACGAGAATAAATCACATTTTCACGAGAATACGACTCAAAATTGAACTTATTTGGCATTTGAAAAACATTAATGCATTTGTAAAATTAATTCTAAAGTTGTGAATTAAATGTATATGTCAATTGAGTTTATAAATGACTTGATATTTGATAAAGTTCAATTGTTCACTTTGCAAGTAATTCAAGTGACTGAGCTAATGGGACTACTTGTTGACATCACCCATGTGAAAAGATTAATTTTCTACCATTGATTTTGGAGGATTAATCTTGACCATTCATCATTTGTAATCTGTTTTATGAGGCCTTATGTTTTATAAAAGGTAGAATGTTGTCTTATTTTCTTTAAGTTCAAAATTTGTGGATGTCGGAGCCTTAAAACTTTTTCAAGTTTTGTTCTTTTTCTTGTTTTTTGTTCCATTATAGATTAAAAACTTGTATATTTCATAAGAAGTTAATCAATATCAAAGCCAATTTGAAATCTATTTCTTGATATGAAATATTACATAGCTAAATGTTTGTTCCTATCAGACAAGACTGTGCACTGCATCGTTTAAGGGTGCATACTGACACTATCTGGTGGAAAATAATCCCCTTTTCCTTAAAATCTCACATGATTTTGTGCCTAGATGTGAAGCAATCTAGTGATGTATGGAATGGTTTGCTCTGATTTGGTTATTTCTTGAGGCATGTGTGGATAATACCTAGGAAAAATTTTACTTTTCAGTAATTTTTTATGCTTTATTTTAGAGTGGATGTTTAATATTTTCATAAAATGCTCCAAAATTGATGAATACATGGAGTTTAATTATAAATATTTCAATTCCATGAAATTGTGGAGTGCTTAATGCTAAACATGCTTGAATATATGCAAGTAATTCATATTCATGAAATTGAAAGCATCACAATAATAAATTTGATGATAAAAGTGTTTTGAAATAAATAAATATAATCATATTAAAGATATTTGAACATAAATTAAAGGTTGATTTTGTGAACTTAACAATTATCTTTAGAATCTAACTATTCTTTCAAATCTAGTGTGTAAGTCCCTTTGTAAAAATATTTTCACAACGAACCCTAAGTAAAAATTGCACAATCAAGATCTGACTAACGAAGCCTTGGGATTATTAAATTCTATCTTAGAATTTGATTTTCTTTCAAGAGAGGTAAAGTTCTTTATGAATTTCATCTATATTATGTGTAACTTGTTGTCAATCAGGATTGCACCCTAGCCAAGTTAAACTTAACTATCCTATTGAAACATGGAAATACTCTCAGGTTATGGGTGACCTATGGTGAGAATGAATCTCCATAAGGGCTAGTTCCCTTGGAAGATCACCTAATCTAAATGATTTTTTTTGAGAAAAGGTTTAGAAGGAAAACTTGAAATGAAATCCTAAACCTAATGAGTGATGAACCATAACTTTAATTTTTTTCACCAACTTAACTCACAACCAGTTCTCAAAACAATAACTTTCACAACCTCAAATGCATCATACAACACAACAATGATTTGCATGAAGTTTTACACTCAAACACAACGTACAACCTATATCATATGAACTTTCTGCACTTACAATTGCAACAATAGGACATAGAAATGATCTAAAAGTAGGAATCACAATAGCCACATCAAACAATAAATGCAAAATAAGACAAAAATTTGAGATAGGAATGCTCTATTGTTTCAATAAAACTGAAGGAGTATGCAAGATCAAAATCTAAGTACAAAACTGTTTACAAAACTCTCTACAAATGAACAAGAGAGGAAGAAACAATGATCTAAACTAAGAAAACTAAGTTTTTCTCCAACTTATATCCCCAAAGTGTCTCCAATAGTGAGAATAGAAAAATATGGTTGAACTGCATCTTAGAATAGTAACTCTAATCCATTTTTGAGCTCAAAAGAAAAGCCTCAAAATCTATTCCCAAACTTCCTCTAGACTAGATGAGAATGATGGAAACTTTATATCTCTAGTGGGCCGATCCAAAAGACTCACAAAATCGGGCTCAAACTGACTGAAAATTGAAATGGAAACTTCAGTTTGACTAGTTTTTTCCCATTTGGCCCAAGTAGACTCAAAATTTGAAAAGAAAGTTCCTAGAAGAACTCAAGTGCACCATTTAACTTCATTTTAATAATAATTAATCAAGCAATTTATAGAAATATTGCTTAATTAATGTTTTATAGGTTTGCAATTTTACAATTACAAAATAGAAAGACTCTAAAAAACTTGAGTCTCGACTCCTCCTTACTTGACTTTATCTTCTGATTTTTGAAATGATACAAGGCAACTTTTTTTATTTTTGGTAAAATTTCCAAGTACATAGCATTAGATACTTGAATTTTCAAAAATTAGAAAACTAAGGTATTGAAGGTTTTTGATTTTCCTAAAAATTCAAGAAATAATGAAGGCACAAAGCCATATTTCTTGCACAATTTTTTTCCAACAAGTATAGAACACATGTTGATTTTCTATAAAAATCATAAAGATGGCTAAGGGCATAAGACTTATGATTTTATTGAAAAATCATAAAAAAAACTATAAGGTAGCCTAGGTTTATGAAAGATAGGCAAGGAAAAAATAAAACCATAAGGATATTAGTGAAAGCATTTGATTTTGTAAATAAATGTGATAAAATACTTAAGTTGAATTAGGGAAAACTTGCAAACCCTAAAACAAAACCAAGAGCCCTAACATTTCAGCCATTCATTTTGTACCGCATCTTTTGAGAAAACTTGCTTTGCTAAGCCACCATGAGAGACTAGGGTTTTGAACCTCGAATCTTCACCATTTTTTGCCACTTCTGAGAGATTTTCATGGAGAATCTTGCAAGGAAAACAAAGGTAAATCTTTTTTCAGTTACAAAATTGATCATTAACTCCATTTCAAAGCACTATTGGGCTTTCTTGGCAGCGTCCATGACATATTTTCTGATGTCTTTTACTTTTTTTGTGTTCATTTTTCCTTTGAGGGCACCATTTGAAGAACTTCTGAAGCTTTTTCCATGGTATAGTGAATGTATTTTTCTTCAAAACAAAAGAAGGTAAGCCTTTTTCCCATTGAATCTTGCAGTTCATTCTCTATTCTATGCAAAACATGCTCTATTCAAGCTTAGGTAACTACAAAATGATGGAATCTTTTATTTTTTCTCGTGCTTCTCTATACCCTATAGTCACAGCTTTCATTTTCTTCATCTAGGTCTTTCCTATTTCGAATGAGCTTGAGGGTTTATTTTCTTCATTTCTTTAGGTTGTGGCCTCTCAAAAATCCATATTTTATATCTTCTGAGTATATGCAAAACCTCTCCTATGAATCTTTATGGGTTTAGCTATTTCTAAAAACAAAGAACTTCTCCAGGCCGAGGTCACAAAAACTCATACCTAGATTATATTTTGGAAACCCTCCTTGCTTGAAACCCTAACACCATCATGATGTTTTGTTTGTGAAATTCATTTACTTGCTTCAAAGCAAGATAGGAATGGAGATAATATTGCTTGCTATTCTGAAGAAACAACATGGCTCCACTTCTCTTTGATGTATGCAACTATAGCTCCATTTTACTTTCTCTCAAAAATGCAGCTTTTGATCTATTGCGAGTTTACTCTTTGAAACATGTACTAGGTATTTTCCAATTACATTTCTCCTCCACAGCCTTACATGGCTACCACTGTACTTTTTCATTCCATTACATGAAGAAATAATTAGAGGCTCCATTTCCTTACTTTCAGATATTAAGATTCTTTGTTCATCTCTTTCATTTACTGTATAGCAAGTTTGTTATAGCATGTTTTCTTTTGAAAAAAAAACAAATGCACCTACAGGTATAATGAAGGCTTTACCACTATTTTTTGTAGTCCATTCTTCATTTTGAAATATGCATGAAGCACTAATCCTTATCACTTTAGGAGCATCTACAGATGCAAAGAAGGCTCTCTTTTATGAATTCTCTTTCCAAAACTAAATCATGTCTTAATGTAGGAGCACAAATCTGAATATTATGCTTTTATTTTGCTTTAAAAGATGGTGTTGTCCCTAAGCAAAATCATCATTTCTCTCTTCAAGTTCTACATACAAATTTATAGTGACCTCCATATATTATCCAGGTTCCAGTGATGACCCTCTTGCACCTTATGTCATGACCAGAATAGTTTCTCTCTTTGATGTTTGTTCATTTCTCTTATGGATTATGCACTTTCAACTCCTCATTACTCCTCAAGCCTTGAGAAGGACATTTTTGCTGCTCCACCATTGTGACTTTTGCAATTAATGTTTTGTTCACCATTTCATTTTAGCACCCTTGTGAACCATGTACTCTTTTGTTGTTCCCTTATATGTAAGCACTATTTTTCAAGAACCTTGATGGAATATGTATGTGGTGAAACCTCCATATTGAAAATTACAAATAGCATAACATTAAGAATTGTGACAATATTATTCCAAGTTACCTGCGAGAAAATCCATGTTTCGGCCTCCTAGCTTCCCTGTTGGATTTAACCTGTGTGTAACTTTCAGCAACAAGGAGGTAGGGAGCAACCCAGATTAAATCTGGAGCTTCACATATGTGTTCTCTTTACCTTAAGATTGTTCACCTATGCATAACCCTTAGACCAGATGGATGGCCCAAATTAAGATGTCTTGCTTCCTTTAAAACAAGTGCTTAAAAGGTATGTCTATGACAGATGACAAGATGGCTGCATCACTCAACATTAATTTCTAGATTAATTTGGTTGGGGGAATGTGTGGCAGGATCGCAAAAATATTTGTACATAAAGAATGCATAACACGTTGGTTTTCATTTCTTGGTACGATCTCCATGAGGTTGTAGGAGGTTTTGCTACAAATAGTGGTTGTTGTACTCATTTTTCTCAAATTGGCTTAGCACTCTTGACAAACACTAAGGGGCAATGGAGACTCCTCTATTTCTAAATTCCACAAAGCAACAAAATAATTTCCATGGTGAAATTACTGAGAAATGATTGAAACAAATAATGGTGTCCAAGCACCCACTAGTGCTCCAAGCAATGAAGGGTATTTTGGGCCCAAAATTTTTGTTGGCTACCCACAAGCTCAGGGGAATTCAGAAATACCCACCATGTTTCTAGCAATGCCCGTGTGCATGGGTGTCTCGAAAGCTCTGGGGAAGAAGCTATGCTAAAATATTTTTCAACACTCTCTATTGGAAAATATCGATGCAGCACTGAACAACATCGACAGAAATTTCATGACCCCTCTACCATTGCACTACTACAAGGCTCGTGGTAATTAATGGTCGGTACCAAAGTTTCCCCTGGTGCACTCAATAAACCATGTAGCTCTCAATAATCGGTGGGGGGAGATTGACAGGTGTATTGAATTTCTTCTACATGCGGTTGACATTCTCAAAGATCGACCGAAGGCTTGGGTGAATTTGTTTACAGTGGCATAAGCTCTTGATAGAGAAAGATGGTCTTCAAACAAGGAGGATTGAGGGTTGGACACTAGTGAAGAATGGGTAGCAAATGACACTAGGAGTTGGGAGGAACGAGCAAACCATCCTGCCCATAGTGCCTACGGTGGTGATTGTCTGGTGATTTTGAATGTAATCAAAGCCAAGAAGACCAATGAGGTTGGCTGTAGCAATACATAATCTGGTGTCTATGGAAGGTCATTTTAGTTTGTGATGGTCTTTTTATAGTCCGTATAATTTTCCAATGTCAGTCCGTTCAATATTTGGGTTTGTAATGTTTTATGGAAATGAAGGCTTCATTGTGAATATTGTTGTGATGAGTCCCTAGTGACTTGGTCAAGTGTCTGATCCCATTTGAGGAAAGTAAAAACTCTATTTGATTAATACAGGGTGTTGCCCCATATAACAACTATTTAACTATAAAAAAAAAGTGCTTAAAAGGCTCCTTTAGTAGCACAAGCTTTAACACTAGTTCCTTAATATTTCCTTAATATTTCGCACCTTGCTATAGTTCCTTCAATGGTTTTGATCGTTCCACATGGAACTTCCCCACCTCCCTGTTGAGGGATGGGATATGTAGGTGGGTCCCCCGTGGGCTGGCAAGGAGCAGTCAAGGTTAACCCACGTCACCCTATCTTGACCGTCCATTTCTCAAACCCATCATTCGCCTAGGTTGAGGGGTCAGTCACCATGATGACTCCAAAGGCTTAAGTCATAACTTAAGTGACCTTCAATTTCTGGTAACCAATCAAAAATAAAATATTATTTTGGTTTTCATGACTTTAAGTGATTTAATAAGTAATAAAATCGCAACCATTTATTTCTAGAAATCTAACGGTTCTATTGTTATTCTAAAGGTTTCAATTTGCAAGTCTAGTGCTTCATAGATTTGCTTCTGAAATGCAACTACAACCATCCATAAAAAATTCATCGAACGGTTATGGGTTATATTATTTTGCATTGACATCTAGCTTTAGACATAATAAATATGTCGACCCTTGTCCCCATTCTGGACACTTTATGAAGGAATTTGAATGTGTGGAAAATTTGTCTTGGAATTTGATATTTTCACCAATTGAATTTTGGCACTAAATCTTTTTTATTAGTTTGAGATTATGTTTAATTTGACATTTTTTTTTCATTCATTTTAAAATAGGCTTAATTCGCCAATGATTTTTTTTTTTTGGTTTGAAGAAAAGTTTTACTCGCCAACAAAAATATTTTTGTTTTGAAAATAGGTTTATTTTCCAATGGAAATATTTTATTGGTTTGAAAAAAGGTTTTAATCGCCAATGAAAATATTTTGTTGGATTAAAAAAAATTACAATTCGCTAGGATTTTCCAGACTTCTAGCGATTAGAAAGGATTCGCCAATTGAGATTTTTTTTCTCCCAAAAAATGAAAAAAATTGCCAATAAAATTAATATTTTTATCAGGAAGTATACAAGATTTGCTAGGATTTTACACCTTCACCGAGGGGGGTTCTTAAAGTTATCCTTGGTTGAGGGGCGAGAGAACCTCCAATGGAAACTCCATGGTTCTCCTTGGACATGTTCATAGCCTACTCCCCCATACATTAGAACCACACTTGTTGGTTCATAGTGCAAGCCTATTCCTTGATATGTTATAACCCATGGGAAAAGGATGGAATGTTGCAAAGATGGTTGTCATTGCACCAAAAGATCAACCTATTAATGCTCGATACAACCACCAGAGTTAATGAATCTATGGGAGATAGTTAAGCCATGTCACAAACCCAAGCATTGTGATGCACAAAACAAGGAGACCAAGGGCTCACACCTTGCAACAATCTCCCCTAGTGCAAGTGAGGAGTTTGAACCTGTGACCCAAGATCTAATACCAATTGTTGCAAAGATGGTTGTCGTTGCACCAAAATATCAACATGTTAATTCTTGATACAACCACCAGAGTTAATGAATCCACAGGAGGTGGTTAATCCATGTCACGAACCCAAGTGTTGTGTTGCATAGCACAAGGAGACCAAGCGCATACACCTTGCAACATGGAATTCTATGGACCATATAGTGATTGGGATTTGATCCCACTTATGATTATAGATATTGGATACTTCAATTATGTGGATTATTGAGTACAATGATGCTTCATATGTGTTTGTGTGTGTGTGTGTGTGGTTTGAGACCATTGGGATACAACATGCTATTATATTTTATGGTTTGATACCACCATTCCCCTCATCCCCTCAAGTGGCTTAGGTAAGCCACATAGTGGATGTAATGTGCAATTTATGGTAAGTGTAATTTAATTTCTATTTATATTTTATGCCAATAGTATTAACTTTTCTTTTTATTTCTTGGGCTAGTTAGCCATTTGAAATTTGTAATGGTCTCTTTTGCCTCAAAGACTTTTTTAGTTTTGGGATTAATTAAATTTTTGCGTCTTCCAATTTTGGTTTTATTTTACATTTTCTCTTTACAAGACTTTTATTTTATTTTTGGGGGTTAAATTTTTGCATTCATGAATCTTATTTGAGGCATTTTGCATGTTTGTAAATTTTTGGCATAAATGTTGTAATGCGAAATTTGTAAACTGTCATATCCAAGAGGGATCCTTAGAAGGTTGTATAGGGGAGTAGATGCGCTGGGGAATTTTATTGTGAGGATGGGAGTTGCAAATGGGACTGGTATGGTATGTCTGCAATCCATTCCCTCCTAGTTGTGTGCAAGCACTTTATGAGTATCTATCTTCCAGAGGCCAATCCCCTTATACAAATGAAAGGTAGACACAAGAAAATGTATGGAGGGGTCCTTATAGAAAAGGCCTCGAGGCAATCTTTTCTTATGGTTATGGTATCTGTGAATTTCCATCCTTGTAAAAACCCATTGTGTGAATCTTGTGTTGTACATGATGTTTACATATTGTGATGTATGTTTAAAAGTGAAAATAAATGCGATGTGGTTTACATGTGAACTATACGAGAAAGATAGTAACAAATAATGCAGAGTTAATAATTCTTGAGACATGAGTTGATATTGGAACATAAATATTTTCTTTACATCATGAGTGATGTTTATGGTGCTAAAGAATCCTTATGTGCATTCCAAGATGCTAATGTATATGGATATATTCTTGTTTAATTTTATCAATTATGCGAGTAATGATTTATAGTTACATGGATGGTTGCTAACATTGTGGTATTGAGGCTATCTTGGATAAATGTTTTACTATGATAAAAAAAATTATAAAGTATTTGGATGCTTAATTCATAGAAGGGGTGCCTCTAACGTGTACTAATGGCTTAATATTTTGTTCTTTAATCAAATAGGAAAAATGATTAGCATATTTTATGGAATTATATGTGTTGTTGAATGGGGATTAATATTTTGAACCTTAATGACTTGCAAGAGGAAGTCCAATCTAAGGAGAGGGGGATGTGAGGCCCAACTATTTCTATGACTATTGTGACCTTTTTATAAAACCAATTATGTTAGATTAATGAATTATTCTATATTTTGATCAATATTGTTTAAATATAATATAGGATTATAAATATTGATGGATAAAATTATTAAATCTCTAATTTTATTATCTTAGAGTATTATGATGGAGTGAGTGTGTGTGAAATTGAGAGAGTTATATATTCAAGTTTTGAAAATATAAGAGAACATCAATTATTGCACTCAACTACACGGTTAACGTTTTAATTTTTCCATGACTTAGTTAAAAGATGATTGTAGTAAATGTGTCTTATGATTCAACAACTCGTTAGTAAAGTATGAGAAGTATGCAAATTTATATTATTAGAAGAATCAAGATATAAGAAGATTTAAATTGATATGGGAAAAAGAATGAAATGTATTTAGTACAAGTGATTCGCTAATGTGTTTTATGTTTTATGGAAAAGGGTAATACTTGTGAATGAAACAAGAACCTTGTATATTGTGAAGAAATTCAAAGGGAGTAAACTATGAACATCGTCGATGGTAAACTAAGACAAATCTAACCGACAACAAGGATATTTAAGGTAAGCTAACAAGGTAAGTTATGTATTTTTTTATTTAGTTCCATAATGATATTTGGTAATAAATGATTATTCAAGGATTCAATAAAAAAGTGCAATGGAATAATTAAGGTTAGGATTTCATTATTGTTAAAGATAGATTTAAACTCTTATTTTGTGTCGAAGAAGATAAAGAGTATACATATGGATATATTTCTATTCATCGACTTGTTGTATTGAATCTTATTGAAAATAGGAGCAAGTGACTTTCAAGAATTCTAGACTATGTGTTAAGAAAATGTATGAGATGAATGCCAATAGGTAGAAGGGAGAACCAATGCAAACCCTTATCAATACGTTACTTGGTTGAAGTTCTCGAATGCGACCACATATAATGAAAAGTGAGTCAATGTGGGGTTAGCATTAAGGGTCAAGTGAGTATTGTGGGGATTTTTTAGTTGTTTTGAATTTTTAAAATAGGAACTTAGAATCTAGGAAATATTTTGTGAACTAAGGTCTATGGTTAACGTGTAATGGGGATTTATGTGTGAGTTGTGTTTGTGCTTTAATTAGTTATAGATTCATGCCAATTAAGTTCAAATGGTGTGTAAAAAAGGTAATTTTCGGATGCAAGTTGGATGTGATTTTATATGGGTCAAAAAGGTCATAAATTGGTTATTTATTGCATTTGTAAGTCCCTAGGTATAGTACCTATAGGTTGGGGGATTTTTTTTTAGAAACCATTTCCCATATCTTATTAATGACCTCTCTTAAATGCCTTGCAAGATAGGTGATGAATTTTCAGGATGAAACGATGGACTTGACCCATCCCCATCCCCATCCCCATTTAATCTTCCCTCTCATTTATGACAAGGGACTTGGGAAAAGGGAGGTGCATGTGCACCACACATCTTAAATAAAGTAGAGGACTTGGTGGGAAATTTGGGGTAGTATGAGGAAATTGAGATTGGATGAGATGATAAAAAATTTCACCATCTCATCCAAGGGTGGGGAGTCTTGGATTCTTTAAAGGCTCTTGAGTTATTGGGAAAGGGGGTTCTCTCTCTTTCTTTTTGTGAGAGGACTTTGTCATTTTTTTGAAAGTTTTTTGAGGAGTTCATTTTTATTTTTTATGTCATTTCTTTTTTTTATTTGTGAATTTTGGAAGCAAAGAGCTTGAGAGCTATGGGAGAAAGGAAGAGTGAGGAACTCAAAAGAGAACAGCTTGGAGAAGGAGGCTACATCTCTACTATGATGTAGAAAGATAAGTCATCCTCCTTCTATTTTCTTGTATTTGATGTCATGAGTGATATGAAGGGTTCTTTTGTTTAAGATGATTCTTTGAAAATGGTTGTGTTTGCAAATATTAAAGAAGTCATTGTTCATTCATTTTGTTGTGTATTGAGTTGTGAAATGATAGAGATTTGATATGGTGTTTAGACTTCTATGTTTGAGTGGTTGTAAAAATATTTAGTGTTGGGTATCAACCCATGAGTGTGGTTTCTTATGGTTCTCTTGGCTCCAGGGATAGCTAAGGTCTTACAACATCCTCATGATGCCATGTTGTTAGGGTGGAGAGCTTTAATTCTCCTTTTGGTTTGAATTTCTTGTGGTCATTTGAAAGATATTTGTTGGAGGTCATTTCTCGTTGCTTCATCTTGAAGACTATGATGTATTGTGTTCTTGAGAGAAAAGATTTAATAGGTTTAAGTAAAAAAAAAGGAAATTTCTTGTATATGGTAATTACAAGTTTTGTATGAGAAGTATGGTTTAATCCTTGTTATTATCAAACATAATATAATGGTTAGAAAGATAATTATGTACATATTTAGCAATGATGGAATATAGCATTAATATAATTGCATAAATTTGAAGTTCATATTTTCATTGGAAGTAATAAGTTTACTATGAAGGTTGTGTAACACTCTATTTGAAGAAATAATTTTTCATTTTAGAATTATAAATAATGAAAGTTGAAAGTATAGGATGTCATCAATAACTAATTGTACAAGTATTTTCCAACAAATATTCATTTATGAGTTGTGCAATTTGTAATTCCATACTTAGAAAATTTAAACATGAAGAATAAGATTTAAATATGCACAAAAATAGTATTAAACAATTTGGAAGTTGTATTTACCTAAATACCCACATGTTATTAGCAAATAAAGAAAAAAACCAATTTTAAATGATTTATAAATTTATTTATTTTTAAATATTTTTATTAAAAAAAGGTTATTCCATTTTTAGATTCACAAATACATATATGTGTATATATGTCTTATTAAAAAAAAAACATATTTAAAACAAAAAAACATATGTATATTTTAATATATATTTGATATAATATACTTTATATAAAAATATAATATGAAATATATTATACATATGTATTTATTATTGCAAGTATGAAGGAGTTGTTGCAAGGTGTTGTCATTGATGTCAACTGGTCAATTGGTTATCAACTGGTTGTTGTTTTCATTAGTGTCATGGATATATGTTATTGGTTGTATATGTTGAGGATATTAAGAAAATTGTATTGAAGGAAGATTGCAGGTGTT
The DNA here is from genome assembly GCA_007258455.2 of Sequoia sempervirens. Taxonomy (NCBI): domain Eukaryota; kingdom Viridiplantae; phylum Streptophyta; class Pinopsida; order Cupressales; family Cupressaceae; genus Sequoia; species Sequoia sempervirens. The sequence goes on from VDFB02281492.1 coordinate 476,310,307, forward strand.
TAGTGGTTGTTCTGGGTTTTGGTTCAGGTTTTGCTTCTATGTGTGTGTAGTTCAGATATGTTGATCATGGTTGTTGGAAGCTGCTAGATCCAAATTTTTGGTTTTTGATTCATTGTAGAGTGCAAGATATGTTCACCAGTTGTAAACTATGGTTTTGTGTGTATCTGGCTGAGGTCTGGGAGAAATTTTGTTGGTCTATATTTATCTTTGGTTAAGTCTTATGACTTGCGGTTCTAGATTTAAGTTGTTATGATCATATTGAAGATCATTTCGGCATTTGGAAGGATCGTGCTTAATTATTCTATGTGTTTTACACTGGTTTGGTCGACCTTGTGTTAAACACTACCTTCGAAATTGATGAAGTGTGTTGGGATCTATTTGGGTCCTCATCAAGCATGTGTTTGGGTCACCCTCATTCTAATTCCACCCTAGGATGTTTTTCGCGTTGACCTAACTTGAATTTAATGTTGGATGGATGACTTTGGATATGTTTCAAAGTTGAAGATGGTATAAATATAGTATGAGTTAGTGGTGAAAGCATAAAAAAGAGATAAGTGCAAAGAAATAGAGTAGATAGATGTGAAGCAAGTGTGAATCAAGTGGATGAATGTAATGAGAGTGTGGAAAATCAGTACGAAGTATAAATGCTGAATTTTTGGATGCAGTGAGTTGAAGGTGGACTCTATCATTCATGCATTTTTGCAAGTGGTTGAGAAAATTATGGTAGGTTTCTTTATTTCATTGAGATTTTCTTCTCTCTATAACGTATCTCTTCTATCTTCTTTGTATCTCTATGGCAGTGAGCCCTCCGGGTGGTTATCCCTATTAAACAGTGAGTCCTGGTCTAGACATCGAGTCCTTGTTTTGGCAGCAAGCCTTATTATTCTTAGGCAGTGAGTCTTTTGTAATAAGTTTTGATATTCTCTATAGTGTGAGTTAATCCTCACCGTGGTTTTTCCATCATTTGGTTTTCCACATAAATTTGGTGTTACTATGTTTATGTGATGGTTTTCAGTTTGTGCACTTGCATTTAATGTTTAATCATTTTAGCAAAGTTAAGAATAGTGATTCATCTAAGTTTTGGTGAATATTATAAAAGTGAAATTTTTGAAAACTAATTCACCCCCCCTCTCAATTGTCTTGTTCAAAAATTGGTATTAGAGCTTGGTTCCTTGGAGAAGAGCTTAACCACTTAAGGAAGTTTTGGGATGACTAGAAAAATCACTCATGATTATCTGAGGTTCAATGGAACTAATTATTCTATTTGGAAAATACTAATGGAAGAGTATATAGAGTATTGTCGATATGATGTGGAGAAATCTTACAAGAATCCTTACACTACTCCTGCTAATGGTCCGAGTACAACTAATAAGATCAAGGCACATGAAGCAAACAATAAGGCAAAGTAAATTTTGAAGAATAGTCTTGTACATTCTAAGTCGATTAAAGTTCAAAATATAAAGATTGCTAAAGAAGTCTGGGATTCCCTAGAAAAGGAACATGAAGGTGATGAAAGGGTCAAAGAGGAAAAATTGCAGAATTTGGAGACATAGTTTGAGCTCCTACACATGTCTGAAGATGAGAATGTTAAAGCTTATGTATAAAGATTGGATGAGGTAGTAGCTAGAATATGGGGACTTGGTGCTACAATAGATGAATCTAAAATTGTAAAGAAGATTCTCAGAACTCTCCCTGATGCTTATAGCGAAAAAGGTATGTGATATTGAAGAACATATAAATTACAAGAGTTACACTAGCACTAGTACACAAACAACAATATATGACTAAATGAATTACTAAAAATTACATATAAATGACTAACTTTAGTCATGTGACTACTAGTGGTTTATTTGTAGTCGTTTATAACACCACTAAATTTATGACTAAACAATTCTAGTCATTTATTTAGTCATTAATTTGGTCATTGATTTGGTCATTAATTTAGTCATTTATTTAGTCATTTATTTAGTCATTAATTTTAGTCACGTGACAATTTAAGTGGTTTATTTGTAGTCATTTATAACACCACTAAATTTATGACTAAACTATTTGAGTCATTTATTTAGTCATTGATTTGGTCATTGATTTAGTTGTTAATTTAGTCATTTATTTAGTCATGGTAGTGATTTTTTTAGTCATATATTTAGTCATTAATTTAGTCATATATTTAGTCATTAATTTAGTCATTGATTGTTGTTAACTGGTCATTTATTTAGTCATGGTAGTCATTTATTTAGTCATATATTTATTCATTACTTTAGTCATATATATAGTCATTAATTTAGTCATATATTTAATCATTAATTTAGTCATGTATTTAGTCATTAATATAGTCATTACTTTAGTCATATATTTAGTCATTACAAATAAAATCAAACTTAATTAATCCTCACAAATTTATGCATATAAACTTCAAGTATCATAGATATTCAAATATTAAAATACACCATGAAATGAAGACTAAAATGCTTGAACAAATATGATTGATCAAACACAAACTCAAACAGATTACAAATCAAGAGGAGCCACAACACAATATTTATGAGTGGAGAAAAAACCACTCTGAAAATTTACTTCATTAAGCCTCATTGTCAAATCAAAATCTCATTGGTTACATTCAATGTCTCAATGACACTATACAACTTACAGACACCATATAAACATAATACTCCTATTTTCATATAGTTATACTATTTTCCCCTTAACTACAATCCTTTTGGAAGGGCAATGACCTCCTATAGGGGCTTGACCCATTTAATCCCCTTGCAAATCCATAGCTTTCTCGTCACTATTGGTTTCAGCTCCTCCAAAATCTTCCTCGCTACTATTCATGACCTTTCACTTCTCCAATTTGGAACTGAAGCCTAAAAATAAGGTTTCAAAATTTGCACATCAAAAACTCAGAAAATTCAAATAATACAGAGGATAAATTCAAACATTTTCTTTTCCTTTTCCAACTATGGCACCCTAAACTTAGGCGCTAGATATAGTGAATGTATCAGAATTAAATATAACATCCATCAAAAGCATATTTGGAAGTAAATTTTTATCAGATATTGTAGTTGCAAGTTCCACTAATTATAATGAAGATAAATAGTTTTACCTTTCTGCATCAACTAATGCAATTCTGATAAATTTTAGAGGATTGACAATGCTAGCCTTTATCATATCAATATACTCACTTGCAAGTTGCAACACAACAGTAAACTTATTAATTAGACTCAACATCTAAGAAAGAAAAAGAAACTTCAACCATTATCAATTTAGTAAAAAAATCATCAATTTCAAATATCAAAGTAGTTAATGCTTCACTCTCTACATCCTCTGCTTTTCACAATCCAAAGGGCTTTTTGTTTATGTGATAAAATGCAACAAGAGAATTATGTTCAATTGTCCAAAACTTATCACTATGTGCCTAACTCAAGATCATTTAAATTGTCAAACTAATCAACATGACTACCTAATTTATTTCTATCACATACACTTTGGGTATACAAGATCATTGAGAATCCCAATTATTGAACTAAGAAATTCAACAACGCAACGAAATTATATCTTACGTAAAGTGTAAATCAAGTCAACATTTCATGTCTCAACTTATCAATTGATCTCAAATTGTATATACACCTTTTTCATATAGCTTAAGGACATCTACAATAGATATGCACAAAATGAATTTGGTGGAAAGACTTTAAAAACTTTCAAGCGAATACAATTTTCCATCAATGCATAGACATACATCCTTACAAGAAATATTATACTCCCTCAATTAAATATTATTACATATTATTCTATTGAGGGAAATTTACTTTATCGGGGGGACTTTTGTTTAGAAAACCTAGATCACCAACATATCAGCTCATGTGAGAGGTCAATAACCAACTATTAAGCCTACACATGGCACATGCATGCACAAAATAACAAAGAAAAATAAAGATCATGCATCACACAATAAGTATAAGACAAAAAAATGTCAAAAGAGCTATGTTAGGACTAAAAAAAATAATCCCACATATTTGCATTAACATCTATTCATTTATCTCCTAGTCCTTACAAAATCTCACCAGACTCAATTTCTTGATCTAGACAAATTACTGAGGTTCGTGTAAAAAATCCATTTTTTTAACCAGCATACCCAAATAATCACATTCATGAAATCCATTGAAGTCCTTTAATACCATTGGGAAAACAATACTCTATTGGTGGAACTCCCATCACCACCCCACCGATAGCCTGATAGGGGAAATTCATATCCTTACATTGGCATAATATCCTTCCATTGTTGCAGCTCTGGTACATCGGCATAATGAATGATGAAGCTCCCCCGATAGCCCGATATAATCACAGGGTATCAAAGTCTAACACTTATCGGTGAAGCTGGGATGCATCAGGGTAACATTGTTTGATGTCTTACCGATAGACCGAAAGAAAAACACTTATCGATGGAGAAGGCGGCCATCGGTGGAAAACGAACCAAGGTCCTAATGATATAGCGATGAATGATTACTACTAGCTAATGTGGCATCAAAAGCATCATTGGGATATTTAAAATAAATGCTCTCCCCGATGAAAAAATTGAAGTAGGTGGTATATTAATGAGCCAACACAAAGGTGAATTGCAACACGAATTAATCATACAATTTGCAAAAACTAGAAAGGCTATGCTAAG